>JAJOZX010002363.1:0-55000 GCA_023014485.1 Bathynomus jamesi | reverse complement strand
TTGACATCGCGTAGGTCTCGTCATCGCTGCTTGACTCAAGAAACTGAGAGACAGATTCTGTGATAGATTTGCTTGTTGAAGGTGTTGGTTCTGTCACTGAAACTTTTATTCTTTTGGTGGGTGGCGAAGCGACAGATTCAAGAGATTGAAGCTCTTCAACTGCTTTGCCAAGTGATGATTTAACTCGTTCTAATGTACTAGGTGAAAATAACAGCTTTGTAACGTGGATCTAAGTAGGTTGCAAGAGAGTAACTTTATACAAGAACAGCCTCTCGTCTTGTCGCTTGCATCACTTTTGCGCACAATGAACTAGTTCTATTAATATAGTAGAATTTGATAATTTCTGCTTATTAATGACGTTTTATCTCAACGGTCCACATCCGCACGACATCCGCAGTCCAAAGTGCGGATGCGGATGCAGATGCGGATGCGAGAAAATGTGCGGATGTTCCGCGGATGCGGATGCGGATGCGGATGTGACCTACATCACTAGTATATATATATATATATAATATATATATATATACGAGGGCCACTCAATATATTTTGCTCCACCTTTTTTCTTTCTTTCTAAGTTTCCTTGTAAGTTCCAGAAATTTTGTCCACAAGTAGTTACATACTTTTTTTAAAAGTTTTTACTTTTCACATAGTCTCCATCCTTTTCTCCGGCTTTCCTCCACCTTGAAACAAGGGCCTTTATTCCTTGCTGATAAAAGTCCGCTGGGTTCCGCTGGAGCCACCTCTTAACTTCCTCAACAACCTCATCGTCACTCTGAAACTTTCTTCCACGAATAGCATCCTTCATTGGCCCAAACAAATAGAAGTTTGAAGGTGCCAGATCCGGGCTGTATGGAGGGTGGGGTAACACAGCCAAGCGCATTTTTGTGATGGCCTCTCTTGTTTGCAAACTGTTGTGTGGTCTTGGGTTATCGTGCAAAAGAGGACGTCTTCCAGTTTCTCTCCGGTCGAACTCGCTTTATACGTCTCTGGAGTCTCTGTCTGGTAGCAATATATGCTTCTCTTCATAATGTACACCAGAATCATTCATTTCATGTACCAGAAGATGGTGGCCATAACCTTTCCTGCAGAGGGAGCCATTTTGAACCTTTTCTTGCGTGGGGAGTCTGCGTGAAGCCACTCCATGGATTGGCGTTTTGTTTCAGGTTCAAAGTGGTGTACCCAAGTCTCATCCCCAGTCACAATTGGTGAAAGGAAGTCATCCACTTCTGTCTCATATCGAACCAACGACTCAGAAGCAATTTCTTTTCTTTGGGCTTTGTGATCTTCAGTCAGTTCACGAGCAACAAACCGTGAACACACTTTTGAGTATCCCAGTTGCTGAATTATCGTATTCACACTTCCTTCACTAATTCCTAGTTCCAGTGATAGCTCCTTGTATGTGACGCGCCGAATTTATCGAATGATGCTGTTAGCACGTTGCACAGTGTGAGATGTCACAGCCGATGCCGGGCGACCGCTGCGTGGCTCATCATCGAGGCTGGCTCTTCCTCTCTCCGATGATCTCACGCGTTTAGACCAGCGTCCAACTGTGCTTCGATCAACAACAGCATCTCTGTAAACGTTTTGTAGACGTTTGTGAATATTCCCAACTGTTTCCTTCTCTGCGGTTAAGAACTCGATAACAGCTCTGTTTACGACGCTCATCACTGTCAGACGCCATTTTTGAATCAGCGTTAACTATCGGTTTTATACAAGGACGTTTAAAAGTGGTTTTATACAAGGAGAGGAGGTTCAAACTGGAAAAATCCGGTTATGTGAAGCGCAGAAAGTTCAAACTTACGGCTCAAAAGACATTTCAGCCCCATGGCCTATTATTTAGCTAAGAAAAAAGGGTGGAGCAAAATATATTGAGTGCCCCTAGTGTATATATATATATATATATATATAGTCTAAAAATTCACTGAATGGAAAAGTCACTAAAAGGAAACTAAATGCAACACAAAAAGATAAACACGAAGACGCGGTCTGTTCGTTTATTGGGCTGACTTAAACATCATGTATTTTTCTATCTGCAGCAATCGTGATTCTAAGTTTAATTTGGTGATGCTTCTAAAGTTACTAATTTATGTTAAGTTGTCTAATTATTATGTCAGTTAGGGGTAATGTCTATAGCTTTTAAATTAGTAAATTAAGACTAAGTTGGTTGAGGTTGTTTGACGCTGGCACAAATGGTAGGTCCTGAAAAAAGATCTAAATCAAAGCACCTGTAAGTACCTCTTATGTCTATTTGCTAACATAATACCTAACGGGGTCTAACACCCTACGTTATTACAGAACACATACCAAATTTCCTTACTAGCATGTTACCCTGTGCAGACAGCTTTTTACGTTGCCTCTCAATATCAAGTTCATCTCGCAGTTCGTGAGTAATTACATGACGTAAGTATTTACATGTGTCTTTGACAGGTATTGTCTGACCATTCATTTCCAAAGACCCACATGATACATGTTTCAGTAGATTAAACCTAAAAATCAGAATACAACTCTTTGCCCCATTACACTGGTATGCACCAATTTTGCTGTCAAGGGTTTTGTAAGTGATTCTTATAGAATGTTTCCTGCTGATTTCGAATCTGCAATCCGTTTTTCTCAATCAGCTCAGGTTATCCGGCCATGGCCTCATAAGTAAAATAGAATTTTTCGTGATTTTGTCAAAGCGGAATTGAAACAGTAACATCTATCATCACTTGTTTCACTTGTATAATATCTTTTTTTACTTTTTAGGCATATAGATAAAATATTTCATAATGAATAGAGCGTGTAAAAATGATCCCAATAGATTCTGCTACATATGTGGGACGGTTACCATGCCAAATAACCAGTCCCAAATCACTAAATTTGTGAAGACAATGTATAGAACATACTTTGGAATTAAGCTAGGGGACCAGGACAAACATTTCGCCCCTCATATGTGCTGCAAGACATGCATTGAAAATTTGAGAAGATGGAGCAAAGGCAGAGCGAAATCTTTGCCTTTTGGAATTCCCATGATTTGGAGAGAAGGAAAGGATCACGTGATAGATTGCTATTTCTGCATGACAAACCTCCAAGGTGGGCTTATAAATTTATTTTTCTTAAATATTTTGAAATCCTCGTATGAAACTTGACATAATATTCACCATAATGTAATATTCACCATATATAGCATAATATTCACCATAATGGTAATCATACATTTACATATACATATTGTTATAGAAAATACATTTACACATACATATTGTTATACAAGTTACATTTACATATACAATGATTGTATATTTTCTTTCTTTTTCATTCATATTGTCCCCGAAGGGACAATATGAATGAAAAAGAAAGAAAATATACAAACTCCATCGACCTATTTCATATCTTACAGACCGCAGCCTTCCCTCACGAGCCGCCACTGTCTGAATGCTTCTTCTATTTCATATGCAAGTTTTATATCCATGTTTCTGTGTTTCTATTTTCAGGAGTTAACAAGAAGAATAAACACATTGTTGTATACCCTGACATTCCTTCTGCTGTGAGACCTGTACCCCATGATCCTGGAATTCCAATACCCGACCCACCTCAAACCCTGGACTTCGATGATTCTGATGATGAATCAATGACCAATGCCAATGACCAGTCCCAGTCGTATATACCTACAAATACCGCTTCAAATGAGCCGAGGCCTCTCAACCAGGCCAAACGTAATGATCTTACCAGGGATATAGGACTTTCCAAATTAGCTGCCGAGATCTTGGGCTCACGACTTCGAGAGGACAACTTGCTGGCTCCGGGAACAACATTCTCCTGGTATAGGAAACGAGAGGAAGAATTCCGCAAGTTTTTTGCAGTGCACGAAAATACCTCTTCCTTAGTGTACTGCTGCAATGTTGAGGGGCTAATCGAATCCTTGGGCCTGCCATATAACGCATCAGAATGGAGGCTATTTATAGACTCGTCTAAACGAAGTTTGAAAGCAGTACTTCTCAACATTGGGAATAGGGTTGCATCAGTCCCTGTAGCACATTCCGTACAACTTACTGAGAGCTACGATAACATGAAAATTTTACTGGATGCTCTCGTATACGACCAACATAACTGGAGGATCTGTGGAGATTTGAAGGTAATACTAATATCATAAGTAAACTATTGCTATTGACTATGTTGTTTTTCCAAAGGTTATTTGAGAGCGTATAAGAACACTTAACTTCCCCACAGAAGTGATACAGTCCAATGCATAGATTTTTTTATCTGATAGAACAAATTCTCTAAATTCTTTAAATATTTTCATTTTTTTTCAGATTGTGGCATTTGTATTGGGAATGCAAGGGGGATACACGAAATACCCATGTTTCCTCTGCAAATGGGATAGCCGAGCGGATGAGAAGCACTATGCACAGCGTGAATGGGCATCCAGAGAGAATTTTGAACCTGGGTCGCATAATGTCGTTTCAGTGCCCCTTGTACCACCAACAAAAATTTTGCTCCCACCACTTCATATTAAGCTGGGCTTGATGAAAAATTTCATCAAATCAATGAATAAGGAGGGTTCAGCATTCCGATATCTCGAGAGTAAATTTCCTCATATATCTGATGCTAAACTAAATGCTGGGGTTTTTGATGGTCCTCAAATTCAAACTTTGATCAAGGATACTCAGTTCGAAAACGCAATGACTCCAACTGAGAAGAATGCCTGGCAGGCATTCAAATCAGTTGTCACTGATTTTCTTGGCAAGCGTAGAAGTCCAGAATACGAGTCCGTTGTCGAAAACTTGATGGAAGCTTTCAAAGCTCATGGGTCGCGCATGTCCATAAAAATGCACTTTTTGTGGTCCCACTTGGACTATTTTCCTGAAAATTGCGGGGATTATAGTGAGGAACAGGGTGAACGATTTCACCAAGATATCAAAATAATGGAAGAGAGGTACCAGGGAAACTGGGATATCAATATGCTGGCGGACTATTGCTGGTGTTTGAAGCGAGACGTGCCCGAAGAAAAACAGACGGAAAGCCAAAAAAACTTCCTTCCTTCCTCAATAAACTTTTTCCCATATTCATTGTATGAATAAAAGTATTTATTCACACAATGTTTTCATTTTTCACGAGTGTTCTTATAATATTACTCGTATCTACAGTGTTTAAGCTAAAAAAATCTATAAATTTGGGGATAAAATTGGACTTATAATAAATGGCCAATACAGAAAAAACCTCACCTGATTGAGGAAAACCAATGTCATTTTCGAATTCAGCATGGTCGAATTATATAATATGAGTTGAAAAAACCCTCACAGCAGACAAAAAAATTTCATATGCATACCAGTGTTATAGGTGATGTTATTTTCTATACCACACTGTCCACATATCTCTAATAGTACTTTCAGCCCATGGGAAGAGGGTGACAGAAGAAAAAGGTCATCAGCATACATGAAATGATTATTTTTTTCCTTTCTATTGACAAGTATCCTAAGTATATATTTAGGTACCCCTCGAGAACAAGAGTTTCTTGAAAAGTTTGTGATGGTTAACTCTATCAAATGCTTTTGATGCATCCAAAAAACAGGAATATACATTGCTACTTGACATCTTGTATTTTAGGACGGCTTCCTTTAGCATATAAATACACGTGTCCGTACCATGTTTCACTCTAAAGTTAAACTGATTGTCATAAGTCTGCAAGTACGTACTTATCCTATTATAAATGACATATTCTAACAACTTAGAAAGTATACTGGCAACTACTATTAGCCTATAATTATTCTTATCACAGATACTAGCACCTTTATTTTTAACAACTGGCAACAATACAACTGACAAAATGAACTGTGGCAAGTACCCATGTATCATACAGCTTGTGAAACACATTGCAAACATAGGTATTATACGAGGGCTACAGCATTTTAAATGTTCTGCTTGTATGCCACCGAGGCCACAACTTTTGTTATCTAACTTATGAATAGCCTGCCAGATTTCTGAGTCATTAATTAGTAGCTCCTTAGAGCATTCTACATTTAGACATATATTTAGTCTATCCCCCCCGAGACAATTAAATTGAGTTTCATAATGTTTTTTCCACAATTCTGCAATGTTTTTTGCACCATGTACACCCTCTATACATTTGGCAAGGTAAGATTACTATTGTTAATTTTATTAACCTCCTTCCAGAAATCCCTACTGGAAGTATTGCTATTGCCTAATTTTTGGCTAGAGATTCTCTTCCTTTTTCCTTATAAATCTAAGAACACCCTCGAATCTAGCATTAGTTCCGTTTTTCTGTTGGAAGAGTTCGCCCTGCCTAGGTTTCCCAATAGCAACCCATTCCACGAATGCATTTTTAGCTACATCATACAAATCAGCACAGTATTCTGACCCCCTTGGATTGACATTTACTTTTCCCCATTTTCTATTCTTAAAGCTACTTCCACTCGCATCCTTCATGGCATGTCCAAGCTAACCATAATACTTATTTAAGAGATCTATATGCTTTACATCATCACAGGAGGGATTCCTACAAGCCAAAGCTTCCGCAGGAATCCTCACAAGCCTTAGCAGTGTATCAGTCTGCATTGTATAGTAATCTACCTCAGAGTGGCTAAGATTTGACTAATTAACCTTATTGTAATCAGCATTATCACAGTCACTTTCTAAGTCAGGTGATACTATACAATGAAGCCCTACTACAAATGGGATATGATCAGATTCAAATACATCATAAAATATGGACATGCTATTGATTATATTATAACCATCGTGGGAGGCTATACAGTGGTCTCGCCACGAGTGAGTCCCCCAGGCGTCACTAACATATGTAAATGAGTCATTAGGGAGTAGCAATTTTCTGGCAAATTTGTAGTCGCATGCCTCAGTAATTGATAAGAAGGTTAGCAAAATCCGAACCAAGTTTATTGATATTGCTGTTAAAATCACCAACCACTATAACACATGAAGAGTCCAGCTCCTCTCACAGTATATTTAGTTTACAGAGTCTATTTAAAAATACCTCCTCATTTTCAGCACACTCATAAGGCATATAAACATTGAATATATACAGTATTTTGTTATCAATAGTTAGTTTTATGGCTACAACCCACTCGTATTCATAACTAATGGGCTCTATAAACCTATCCAGCTGTGAGTGCCACATTATAGCTACACCTTCCTTCTTATTATGTCTGCCCACAGTGATAACTTCACTATCATTATTGGGTAAGTTAGCTATTCCCCTGTAGTTAGGCTTAATATTGTTTAAATTTTTGCACTCTTGTTTAGAGAGTCAAGTTTCCCGAAAACAAGAAATGTCATGTGCAGATAAAAGTTTATTGATCTCACTGTCAGCATTGACTTTGTGTTAGAAAATCTAGAAGAGGAAGAGCCATTGTTGTCCCAAGGCGATGTGATGACTAAGCTGATTGATGCAGCATTGCTTGTATATATTAAGTTAAGGTGTATATATATATATCCATCTCATAATTGTAAGGTTAGTGAAAAATTCACTTAATTTAGAACTAGCATTTTTGGGCTCTTGTGGCATCATTTTTTGGGGCACTGCGCGTCCTTCCTACTCGTTTGTTGAATGCGGCATTTACAGGGCGTGGTCTTATAGAGAGCTCTCTTGCAATTCAGTTTGGTTGTTTAGATACAAAGAAGATTGCTGCGTCGTGCAATGGTGCAGGTTGTGTGTTGGTGCAAGGTTTAGAAAGAAGACCATAAATAGTGCCCCTTTGTTTTTTATCTTAATTTTATGCAACTGAGGCCTAAGGTAGGCCCACATCAAGTCAGCAACCCTGAGGTAGGACCTAATAGGACCTCCAAGTCCGTAAGTTTTAGTCTAGCTTAACTTGGGCTGTAGGTTAAACTGGCCCTTCAAAGCTTGGCCGTTCAGGGTTCAGCTGGGATTCTGAACCCAATAAAATAAAATATAACATGGTCCTTCGAACCGGATTCTAGCCGAAGACTGAGTTAGTGACTATTTTTTAGCAAAGTTCTGATTGAGCAAATTGTAACCCAAATTAGGCCTGGACGGGTTGAGCATAGTTGAGTTAAGGTCCCAGGGTAGAAAGTTTGGTCCCCCAATTGCGAAACTTGGCCGCTAGTCTGTCGTTTTTTGGGCCTACATTTTTACCGGTTTGGTTAATTTTGGTTTATTGTTCGTAGGCGAAGGTTGCAGACTTCAGTGCGCTAGTTACTTGGGTGGAAAATTTGGTATTCCATACTGGTGGTTGGTCAGTACCCCAACCAAGCAATTCAGTTTATTTGAAAAAAGTAAAATTTGAGTTTGATCAGTTTGGTTAAATATTTTTGCCATTTCAGCTTATTTGGCATTGAGCCCAATTGTTGTTTGCATTGAAGATAAGTGCAGCTGAATTGAACAAGTTTAGGAAAAGGAGAAGCGCCTACAAAGGTCTAATTACAAAGGTCATTGCCACTGTAGATTCTGCCATAGAGCAAGAGGATTTAAGCTTAGTAACTGTGTAGCTTTCCATATTAGAAACTAAAAAGGTTGCTCTAAGCGAAGTAAATGTTAAAACATAATTTACTTTAATTATGTCATCAATAATCTCTTCAAAGTATGCCACAAAGCAAAAGATTTTAGCAGCTCAGTATAGTTAGAGACCAGGTCTAATAATGAAACACAACCCTCAACAAATGGTGTTTGTGAAGTTAAGGTTAACAGATCTGCAGTTCAATTACCGAGGTTTGTACTCAAAAGATTTTCTGGGAGTATTCAGGAATGGCAAGGATGGGCAGACAGTTTTCAATCAGCAGTTCAGTCTAGTCAAGTGTTAAGTGCGGTGGAGAAGTTTAATTATGTGCAGTCCCTCTTGGAACGGGAGGCAGCAAAGACAATAGCAGGATTAGCATTAACAGAGGCTAATTATAATGTGGCTTGGGATATATTAAAGAAATGGTTTGGTAAGCCAGAGGTCTTAATTAAAAGCCACCTCCGCGAGCTTTTCGCTATACCTCCTGTTAATAATCTCAATAGTGTCAAGGAGTTACGGCAGTTATATGATGAATTTGAAGTTAGAACTAGGTCCCTGGACAACTTGGGTGTAGGAATGGAAAGGTATGGTATAATGTTGGTCACTATACTGGTCTAAATTGTCTAGCTCAATTTTGCTTGAATTAAGTAGCAGACACTCAACATCTGCTGAAGGGGGATGTACACATGTTCTGTAAAGTCTTTTAGGCACAGAGTTAGCAAGACGAGAGGGAATTGAGTTTGCACAGTGTGATGTTAAACAAGGGGACAAAGGCAGGCACGGCACCAAAGTTTCTACAAAAAGGAATAGTTTAGGTACAGTGTCAGCGCTACATGCATCCTCTGAGAATAAATTAAAGGGAATCAAGGAATGAATATTTTGCGAAGGCAACCATAAGTCATATAAATGTGAGGTGGCTGAAGCTTTACCTGTTGAGGAGAGAAAGGACAGGGTAACTAAGTCCACAGCATGTTTTAAATGTTTTTTGAAAGGTCACAGAGCAAGGTTTTGTAAGTTTAAAATTTTGTGCAAAAAATGCCATGGCCGGCATCAGCCATTATTGTGTGAAAACACTCCTAGTAGGCCTACCCTAGAAGTAGACATGCCACTGCTATGAAAGGGAGTAAAAGTAAAGGGGGATTATTGCAAACAGCTGCAGCATTATTAATTGGGAATGATGGAGAAGCTACTGTAAGAGTGTTGTTTGATAGTGGTAGCTAGTGTAGCTTTATTAAGACCAGAATTTCCAGAAAATTTAAGTTTAAAGAACTTAAGAGGAAAAATTTAAGAATTTCTGGGGGTTCCGTTCAAAACCGAACGAAAGTTAAGAAGGTAGAAGTTCTGGTTAAGGGGTTGTTACCGCAAAGTCCCACTATCCAGGTCCAAGCTGTAGAGCAGAGCTTTCCTTCCAAACTTTTAACGTTGGCGACAAACTATTTAAGCATAACAATTTTCACGACACATTAATTAATTTTTGTTATCAAATATCAGATAATTTTTCAGTAGGTGGTTTATCTTGTAGCCGATTTTGTTGATAGAAAAATCAAAATTTTCAAAATACAAAAAACACTAATGTGTCGCGACACACCAGTTTGGAAAGCTCTGCTGTAGAGATTGAGGAACTTTGTGCTCCAGTCACTGCTTGTTTAGATATGGCATGTGTCCAAGAATTGCAAGTTAAAGGAATTAATTTGGGCAATAATAAGTTTGAAGGAACAGAAGATATTAGTCTTTTGATTGAAGCTGACTATTATTGGGACTTAACAATATTACCAGTGATGGAGGTCCAGTAGCTATTGAAAGTAAGCTAGGCTGGATGCTACATGGTAGCTATTGCAATTAAATAGAGGTTAAAGCTCTTTTTGCTAAGATTGAGGAGAACAGCCATGGTTTGGAAAGGCATTTGAAAGCCTTTTGGGAACTTGAATCCATTGGCATAAAGGACAAACAGGAGAAGCAGGCAAGTACAGTGAACGGTGATGTTTTAGAGCAATTTGAAAAAGGGATTGGGTTTAGAGATGGTTGCTATGAAGTTGGCCTCCCTTGGAAGGATTCTTGCAAACCCTAATTTGCAAAACATAGATAAGTCACCAAGACCTGATGAAATTTATCCAAAAATAGTAAAGGAAGCAAAATATAGCATAGCCCAAGCACTTAAACTACTTTTCAACCTTTCACTGATTAACAGCGAAGTTCTAGAAGACTGGAAAAAAGCAAATGTAGTCCCACTTTTCAAAAAAGGAAACAAAAACCTAACTAAAAACTATAGACCAATTAGTTTAACTTCTATTATTTGCAAATTACTTGAAAGTGTCATCAGAGACAAAATTACAACATTCTTAGAAGAAGAAGGATTACTGAGTAATAGCCAACATGGCTTTCGAAACGGCAGGTCATGTTTGAGTTTTGACAAACTTAATTGAGTTTTATGATATTCTTTTTTACCCAGATGCTTTAACATACTCTGTAGATATTGTGTACTTGGATTTTGCCAAAGCTTTTGATACAGTTCCTCATAAGCGGTTGCTTGTTAAAGTTAGAGCTCATGGAATATAAGGGACAGTAGCAAATTGGATTGAAGAATGGCTTAAAGAAAGAGAACAGAGTCCAGTTAAATGGGACTAGGTCTACATGGAGCCCTGTTCTGAGTGGAGCCCCACAGGGGTCAGTACTTGGACCTCTACTTTTTATTATTTATATTAATGACTTGGAAAGGGGTCTAAATAGTAAAACCTCAATATTTGCAGATGATACAAAATTGGGACAAAATGTAAGATCTTTAACAGGTGCCATGAAAATGCAAAAGGACATTGATAAAGTAGTTGCTTGGGCAGATAGATGGGAGATTAAATTTAATTTGGAAAAGTGTAAAGTTATGCATGTTGGTCATGACAATCCAGAATTTGAGTATAACATGGATGGAAGTTGGATAAATAAAGAAACATATAGAATATAAATCACCAGAAATTATAAGTAGGCTCTACATTTCACACGTGAGGCCTCTTCTTGAGTATTCCATTCAGTTCAGTAGTCCTTATTTAGAGCAAGGCAAAGACAGACTAGAAAAAGTACAAAAGAGAGCCACAAGGATGATACCATGCCTTAGACACCTTAGTTACAAAGAGAGATTGGAGCACCTAAACATGTTTTCCCTAAAGCGAAAAAGGTTACGAGGTGATATGATAGAAATATATAAAATAATAAATGAGTTAGATAATATAGACTTCCACTCTCTTTTTACAAAGGATCACAATGATAGGACAAGAGGCCATAGCCTTAAACTTTTACAGCAAAGATGTAAATCAGTTAGTACAACATAGTTTTTCAAATAGAATAGTAAAATTCTGGAATAGCTTAGATGAAGAAGTTGTGAGTTCCCATACTTTGGAGACTTTTAAGAATAAACTAGATAAATTAATGACTGAAAGAGGTATTTGGTAATGACGTTTTGCTGGAACTGGTAATGGTGTGGAGAAGAGGTTTGTGAACCATCCCACATATACATATATGTATAGTTTATTTGTGTGGGTGATGAGATTTACCCAAATAAAAGAGTGATGGGATGTAGGGAGGCAGCATCTTGGGTTAGGGGATAGTCTCTGTCTTTAAACCCACCATTTAAAGTGATTTCTCTGCTGAGCGGTGCCCCCCCATAGCACTGTGATGTATGAAAGACTTATTATGTTCACTTGCCTCATAAACACCTTTAAATGGGAGACCCTGAATGGGTGTACATTCAAATACTCTATACAGTCTTTACAGTCCCACCTACTCCTTTTATCTTAATTGTAGAACTTGTATTACATTATTCAGGTTATAGCTATATAGATCCATGTAAAACTTCTTGTGATGAGATAACCATATGATGTCTACAATTAGTACAGTAGTGGTATTGATGAATGATCAACAAGATCCAAAGTTTTGAAGTTAAGATACAGCTAGTAGATGTGTGACAAGATCCAATTGATCTCTGCAAATTGCAGATTAATTTTGTATGTAACTGTATTTATGGTTTGTTTATATTAACACTGGAGCCACCCAGATGGGCCGAAGGGCCCCTAGTGTGCCCACTATAAAATTTTTACCATGTTACCATGTTACCCAGTTCAAACCTTCAGCTAGCTAATAGGAGGTTGGAGACCTCATTGCGCAGGCTAAGAAAAAATGAGTTGTTAATTGAATACAATAAGGCCATCCTAAGCTATGTAAAGGAGGGCTATGCTGAAAGGGTGCAAGGTAAGCTAGTGAGCCAGGAGCCACATTATCTGCCACACCATGCAGTGGTACGGCGAGACAAAACTACCACAAACTGAGGGTAGTTTTTGATGGCTCAGCCAAACACAAAGGTGGTGTATCCTTGAATGACTGTTTGGATGCTGGGCCAAATTTAAATGCAGATTTATTTTTTCTTGTTACTGAGATTCAGGTTTGGTAGAGTAGCATTGTCTGCAGATGTGAAGCAAGTCTTTGTCCTCTGGTTTTAACTTTATCCGCAAAGAGATGCAGTAAGGTATCTGTGGGTGGATACGAAAGACTTGTTGGAAAATGAATCTAAGGTTCAAGCATATAGAATGAAGTCAGTGTTGTTTGGCCTCAGCTCTAGTCCATTTCTGTTGGCAGCTACTATACAGTACCATTTTAAGAAATATTCTGAAGTCTATCCTAACACTATTGAACACATAAGGCAAAAATTTTATGTTGATGATTTGCTGTGTTCCGTGGATAATACAGAAATGGCTAAACAGATATTCATGGAAGCTAGAGCTATAATGAGGGAGGCTGGCATGGAGCTTAGAAAATGGCAGATCAATCATTCTCAGTTACAACAGTTTATGAGTCAGTCCTGTGTAGGACCTGATGCAACAGAAAGTATTGAGGATTCTGGTATTAAGGAGTTGTGGGCAATAGACACAAAGGTGCTAGGCATTGTTTGGCAACAAGGAAAGGATTTGTTTACCTTCAATGGGAAATCTTTAGTAGAGCTGGCTGAGAATGAGACAAAGTGGACAAAACGCACAGCTCTTAGTTTGGCTTCGAAGGTCTTTGATCCTCTTAGATTCCTGGTTCCATTTGTGATAAAGTAAAAAATTTGGTTTCAGAGCTTCTGGGAAATTGGACTTTGTTGGGACCAAGAGTTACCTGATCATGTGGTGATAAGGTGGAAATATTGGTTCAAAGAATTGGCACATCTTGGAGACATTGAAATCCCAAGATGGTACTTTGGAGAGTTGAACAATAGTTCAGGCAATTTGGAGCTGCACATCTTTTGTGATGCAAGTGAGGAAGCCTATGCAACTTGTATTTATATAAGAGGCACATTCAAAGAGGAAGTAAGTTGCAGGTTGGTTGCTGCAAAGAGCAGAGTAGCACCTTTGAAAAGGCTTTCTATTCCAAGGTTGGAATTGATGGGTGCAATTATTGCTAGTCGGCTTGCAGTTACAGTGCAAAAGTCTTTGACCCTTTATGAAATTCCAAGCTATTATTGGCACTGGTTAAGAAGCCAGACAAGGAAATGGAAACCATTTGTTGCCAATAGGGTGGAGGAAATTCAAGCGCACACACATCCAAAGCAATGGAAGCATTGTCCAGGCACCCAAAACCCAGCTGATTTACCAACACGAGGAATTTCAAAAAAAGATCTGGCCCATTTCACCACAAACTTGAGGGTGCAAGAGTGGCTAAAACTTGGAAGTGAAAATTGGCCTTCTAATCAGCCTATCGTCGGAGAATGCCAGGCTGAAGAAGAATGGGTGAGTGAGATGAGAAAATGCTCTGTGAACAGTTGTCAAGTTATGTAGCAGGACCCATATTGACGCTTCATGACATTAGCAGTCTGAAAAGGTTGTTAAGAGTGACAGCATGGGTATATAGATTTACAGACAACATTAAGGGAGAAACAAAAAGGGAAGGAATTCTGAACAGTAAGGAGATTCAGCAAGCCAGGCAATACTGGGTGGTGTATGTGCAGAAGGAAAAATTTGGTGAAGAGAGAGAATTGCTCACCAGCAGTCCTTTACAGGTTCTACCAACACATTCAACTCTCAAGAGTTTGGGTGTGTTTTTGGATCAGGATTTATTGAGAGTAGGAGGTAGACTACAGTTTTCTGGGCTTCCAGAGGAGAAAAGACATCCAATTTTGCTACCTTCTGGGGGCACTTTGTGGAACTTTAACTCCAGCATGTAACAACTTATCACTTCTCTTGATCCTGGATACGCATCATAATAGAGATCAGACAACAGTTTTGGATTCCCAAAATTAGACAAGTAGTGAAAAAGGTCTTGCATAAAAGTGTGGTTTGCAAGCGTTGGTGTGCAAAGCCTTATTATGAAAAGGTGGCTCCACTTCCAAGAGAACGGTGTTTCTATACTGCCCCATTTGACGTAGTGGGAGTAGACTTCATAGGTCCAGTCTATGTGTATGAGCAAGGTGAGTCTAACAAAGGTTATATATGTCTTTTCACATGTGCTACCACCAGAGCAATCCATTTGGAGTTGGTAAGCAACTTAAGTAGTGATGTATTTCTTTTGGCCTTTGAAATGTTTGTGAACAGAAGGGGTTTCCCAAATAAAATCATATCGGATAATGCAAAAACCTTTGAGGGTTGCAAAGGAATTCCAAGAAGTTTGGTCCTTGCTAAAAGAGGAAGGATTCCACTCCCACTATACCCCATGGTGTGAAAAGTAGGAGTTTATTGTTGAGAGAGCACCATGGTGGGGAGGATTTTGGGAAAGGCTAGTGAGAAGTGTAAAGTGTCCATCAAAGAAACTTTTGCAGAATTCTTCTTTGCTCAAAAGAGCATTAGCTACCGTTTTGTGTGAAGTAGAAGCAATGGTGAACAGTAGGCCTATCACTTTTGTTTATAATAGTATGCAGGATGCAGAGCCATTGACATCAAATCATTTTCTTTGTGGTAAACGATTAACATCAAGCCCCAGTTTGCCAGAAGATTTACAGCCTATCCAGAGGACTCAAGAAGAGTTAACCAGAAAGTTCAAGTACCTTGAAGAGCTACAAGATCAGTTATGGAAGAGGTGGCAGATAGAATACTTGCCGGAACTCAATTATTACAATGCAAATTGTATCAAGGTGGGAGAAGTGGTAATGATTGGGGATGAAAGACCAAGGCAATGCTGGAAGCTTGGCATAATTGAAGAGTTGTTTGTTGGCAAAGACAATTTATTTCGGTTTGCACTGCTAAAGACTTCAGGAGGAAAATTAAAGAGACCTATACAAAAACTATGCTTTAGAAATCAGCAAAAACGCAGATAGTCAAGATGAAACATTTGAGTTACAGCCTCATGGAGAAGGCTTGGCTAAACTTGCAGAAGGTAATGACAACAATGCCTCTTCGGTGGGGAGTGTTAGAAAATCTAGAAGAGGAAGAGCCATTGTTGTCCCAAGGCTGATTGATGCAGCATTGCTTGTATATATTAAGTTAAGGTGTATATATATCCATCTCATAATTGTAAGGTTAGTGAAAAATTCATTTAATTTAGAGCTAGCATTTTTGGGCTCTTATGGCATTGTTTGGGCACTCTTGTGGCATAATTTTTTTGGGGCACTGCGTGTCCTTCCTGCTCGTTTGTTGAATGCGGCACTTACAGGGCGTGGTCTTATAGAGAGTTCTCTTGCAATTCAGTTTGGTTGTTTAGATACAAGATTGTTGCATCGTGCAGGTTGTGTGTTGTTGCAAGGTAGACGACCATAAATAGTGCCCCTTTTGTTTTTTATCTTAATTTTATGCAACTGAGGCCTAAGGTAGGCCCATATCGAGTCAGCAACCCTGAGGTAGGACCTAATAGGACCCCCAAGTCCGTAAGTTTTAGTCTAGCTTAACTTGGGCTGTAGGATAAACTGGCCCTTCAGAGCTTGGCCGTTCAGGGCTCATCTGGGATTCTGAACCCAATAAAATAAAATATAACACGTTGAGGCCTCTAGAGTTATAGCTACTAACACTGAGTTTGTGAAACTGGGCCATTATTTTTATACACACTATCACTGTTCTCACTGGGTATCTCCCTGGGATTGCATGGTGGTGTCTGCTTACCAGTATTTTTGTGGATTGAGTTTTTCCGGAAGTTCATGTTATGCCAACTACAGTAGATTCCTTCAGGCCAGACTTCTGGCTCCATAAATACAGAGGGGTCCTCACATTCTGCCTTAATAGAGAGAGAGCTGTAGGCATTTGATCGTTTACTGGTTAATTTGGCGCAGGTAGTCCCAATTCTTGTCATTTCACGCAGGTATTCTTATAGTTCGTGGAAAACGGGAGGCAAATACATGGGCCTGCCAAGATATTTTCACTACCTAAATTGCTGTATTTGCTAGCCCCAGCCGTGGTTCTCTTCTGGATGGAAGGGGGTTCCCAGCGTCCTGTTTCCTGTTTTCTGACGCAAACCCCTTTTACCAACTGTTGTCCACCCATGCCCTACATTCTGTTCACCAGAGTGACTAGCTGTCGAGCAGGTTTGAATAGTCCGTTGAGGTATGGCCACAAAACTAATGGTCTCAGTAGCATTGCCTTCTGTTGCAGTTAATTTGTTGTCAGTTTGCGTTGGAGAGTCATCATATGTCAGACTATTTAGTTTAGGGTAGATACGTACTACCTGCTGCCCACTGTTAGGATGATTGTTCGTGTTCATACAAGCTTTTATGTCATTGAACCTTTCTTTCAGAACTTGAAAGTAAAGTACCTTATCGTTTTCTCCCTCCTGTCATTTGGATATACAGCTCTACTGAGCTGTGAAAGAAGATGGTGTGAGAATAGGAGCGGCAGGCCTCCTATCCTGAGGATCACTATGCTGTGTCGTAGTGATGGCGATATCCCTGTCTGGCTGGGCAGTTTGCCTGTTGCTGATCTCAGCTTCCAAGTCTGAGATCCTAGAGGTCAGTTTTCTGTGTTCCGAGGTTATGCTGCTACATATATCTTTTAGCTCTCTGTTTTGACCATGCTGGGTATGTAGGCCACCTTTCAGTAGCTGCACCTCATCCTGAAGTGATTCTATTTTACTTAAGAGTACAGTCACATCACTAGAGTCGAAACATATGGGTGACAAGTTCAGGTTCTCACTTACAAATATGTGCCTATCGTTAGTAGTCTTTATTTCCAAAATCTTTTTAACGATGTCCTAAAGGTTGAGCACATTTTTCTTTACACCTTTGCGATGGATAAGCCTCTTGTCCGAGTTCCCATTGGTTGGGTATGATGTAAACAATTTTACTTTAGCAGTTTCTATCTCTTCACCATCACTTGGCCTTTCGCCATCGTTTAGTTCCGAAATACTAGCTTATGGTGACTCTTACGCGGCTGTGCAAGTTTTCCATGTTGCCTTAGCCAACGTCACAGCAACTTTTATTAGTAATTATAGTTCTGCAGCGTGAACAATGTTGCCAATTTAGCCATTATTCGGCCAAATCTGGCCACTTTTACTGAAATCTAGCCGAGAAAAAACTGCATTGGCGGATAACCGAAATTCTGGCCATATTTAAAGAATCTTGTAGCCAATGTAATTTAATTTTATGGCTAATTTGAAATTTTATTATTTATATTTAATTGAAATACATGTAATAATTTTTTAATTATTTTGTCTACAATTATTTTGTCTTTACAGTAGACTATAAACGTTGCCATGTTTGGTTTAGCTGGTACCAAATTTTTTTTAGAAAACATGTTCGCGACAAATTCCCGCCTGTCTTTTGTTTTTTATTTTCGCGGGCGCCTCAGGCCAGGCCAGTTTTAATGATTCTGAGTGAGCTTGTAGTAGCACTGTGTTTAACGTGAATGATTAGCAAAATTGTTTAAAGTGAAAATTTTCAGTACCCCTCAAAATGCCTAAAGATATAAATTATAAGCAGAAATACTGTATAGAAAAGAATGGACGAATAATGATTTATTCAAGAATTGGTTATGTGAAGTTCCTACCAATCCTAGCAGAGCGCATTGCAAGTTTTGCAAATGTGACATAAATGCTAAATACTATGATTTAATAAATCGCATGAAATCTAAAAAACATATCAAAGCAAATCCATTTAAAACGCTGCCTATAACCAGTTTCTGTAGGCCAAAGTGTAGTGATACTGCTAAGTTGGAAGGAAATATTGCTTTGTTTTTAGCATGCCATTCTTCTATTATGAACACTGATCATTTAGTTGAAATGTACAAAAACACAATTACTGACAGTAAAATTACCTCAAATTTAAAAATGCACAGAGCAAAATGCTCAGAAATCATTAAGAATGTCTTAACCTCTTAACGACTGAAGTTTTTGTAGGGTTAAGTTATGAATGCATGTATTGGAAACGGTACAAATTCGACCCAGTCGTCCAAAAGAGGTTAAGTGTTCATTTTGTGGAGGACTTGATTCAAGACATAGGAGATGGTAAATTTAGCTTACTTTTAGATGAATCTAATGATATTAGTGCTCATAAACTGCTTGGGATTGCAATAATTTATTATAGCAGATCTAAAAACAAGGTTATCTCAACTTTCCTTAATCTTGTGGAATTAGAAGAGTGTAATGCTGATGGTATTATTAAAGCACTAAAAGGTGAACTGGTAAGTAAAAATCTTAACTTAAACAAACTTGTAGCCATTGGGACTGATAATGCTAGTGTCATGATAGGTATCAATAATGGTGTATGTCAAAAACTTAAAAGAGAAGTCCCATCGCTGATTTTTGTTTAGATGTGTATGCCACTCTCTTCAGCTAGCTGTTTCTCATACTTCTTCAGAGTGCCTCCCACGAAATTTAGAATTTCTTATAGCAGAGACACACAAATGGTTCTCTCTTTCATCATCACGTCAGTTGGCTTATAAGAACTTATATAAAGCTATAAATGATGGTGAAAACCCATTGAAAATTCCAAGTGATTCAAAAACCAGATGGTTAGCTATTTAACCTGCAGTTGGAAGGCTAATAACACAGTGGGTTGAATTGAAAACTCATTTTGAGATTGAGAAATAAAGAAAAGTGCTACACCTCTGAAATTTTATATGAGATGTACAAAGATGAGAAGAACCTAGCTTATCTGCTCTTTTTCCATCCAATTCTTGTTGAAGTTCAAAAAGTAAATAACCTACAATATTTAAATCAGCTACAGCTGATAAAGTCAGACTTCTAGATGATCTTACACTTCTTATAAAACAGTTACTAGCAAGTTGTTAATTCCTACTGCTAAAGTGGACCCCCTTTCTTCAGATATTCAAGAATTTTTGGACCCCAAACCATATCTAGGGTATAGATTTGAGAGAAAAATTGAAGAATTGAGAAATCTTGGAAAAATAACAAGAGATGAAGAAAAATGTATGAGAGAAAGGTCCCAACATTTCCTTTTAACTATATTCAAGCAATTAAAGCAAAGGCTCCCAGAAAATTTAACCATTCTGAAAAATATCTCCCTTTTATCTGTTGGAAAAGCACTACAACCAGTCAAAGAATCCATTGTCAGTTTGATGGAATCTATGGGAGCAACTGAAGAAGTCATATCTGCTTCTGAATACCAATGGCTTAAGCTTCATTTAGTTGACTGGAATTATAAAAGTAATACTGAAGCTTTCTGGGGTGAAGTATTGCAATATAAAGATGCATCTGCATGCAACCCATTTAAGGAACTCTCAGAATTTGCAACTTCAGTTTTAATATTACTACACTCCAATGCCGAAGTTGAAAGGGTATTTAGCAGTATGAATATTATAAAATCTAAATTGAGAAATAAAATGGAATTAAAAATGCTAAGTGCTATAATGTCCGTCAAATTTGGATTAAAAAGGCACAATAAATGCTGTAGTGAATAAGAATTACCAGAAAAATCTTTGCAAGTTATAGGTACGATTGCATCATATTCTACCAAAGATGATCCTTGCCCTTCTACATCAACTCTGTGTGATGAAGATATTCAACTCTTAGATACTTAAATCAGGTGAGTTTATTATTATTTTTTTTGTTTTATGGTTTAAATTTACACTTTTTAATAAATAAAATTGTACTGAGTATATATCAATATAAAAAAAAACAATTTTCTTTAGCCATAAGTTTAGCTCAAAATGGAAATTTTTTTAGCCGATTTTAGCCATTTTTAAAAGCAGTTTTAGCTCAAAATATAAAATTTGAGTTGGCAAGCCTAAGCGTGAAGCCAGTTGGCACACCTCGTCGCCATCTTGATATTGGTTATACAGGCCACGGCTGCCTACCGCTGCACATGTATAGGTACATTACATTTCATTTAAAAAACATGAAGCCACTGGGGTCTATCGAGGTTATCCAAGTCATGAGCTACATTTCATAATAAAACTTTGCAAAATGTCAATCTCAA
Source organism: Bathynomus jamesi (assembly GCA_023014485.1). Taxonomy (NCBI): domain Eukaryota; kingdom Metazoa; phylum Arthropoda; class Malacostraca; order Isopoda; family Cirolanidae; genus Bathynomus; species Bathynomus jamesi. The sequence continues at coordinate 34,216 of JAJOZX010002363.1, read as the reverse complement.
TCAGTTAATTAACATACAACTATTTACAAAGGTACAAAGAAACCTTCATAATTTAAGCTAAGAATATACACTATTTACAATCTATCAGGGTTGGGTCGATTAACTTCCAAAATTAACTAGTTAATTGGTAAGAATCTTAAATTAACTTAAGTTAATACAAATTTAAAAAATTAACTAGAATCATCTGAAGATCAGGGCCCCCAGCCTTCTTTAGTTAGCCTTATAAGGCTAGCTAACGAAAATATCACGACCTAACCTTACCACTCGTTAGGTCAACTGTACGCCCTTGACGAGTGGTTAGGTTAGGTCGTGATATTTTCGTTAGTTAGCCTTACAAAGCTAACTAAAGAAGGCTGGGGACCCTGATCTTCAGGTGATCCATTAAGTAGTTAAGTTAATTTTGAAAGTTATCAATTAACTTTTTCTTTCTTGGAAATAGTCTGTAGAATCATCATTATATATAACTAATGAAGGTAATGATAAACCTGTAATTATGTGGCCCATGTGGGATCACCTTAGTAGTATAGCCGCAAAAGGGGAGAGTGCAAGAATGTTGCAAGTGATGACGTAATGTTGCAAGGGGGTGGGGTTGTTGCAAAGGGGGTGGGGTGTTGCAAAAAGGGGGTGGGGGTTGTTGCAAAGGGGTGAGGGTGGGGGTTGTTGCAAATGGGTGGGGGTGGGGTTGTTGCAAAGGGGGTGGGGGTTGCAACAAAAATTAAAAAGAAAAAAAAAGAAAGAAAAAAAGAGTACTGGCCTTTGTTGCCAACCTAGGTTGCAAGGGGCATGCAACTTGGAGGCCTCCCCCAAGCTATTCCCCCCAAAGGGCCAGAGAGAAAGGAGGAGAGGTGTTCACCTGGCAGGAGCCAAGTGCACATTAAGACTTCAGCCGAGTAGGCGTTGTTTTATAGGCTCCTAATCAGCCTAATCTCCTGTAGGAGAGAGAGAGAGAGACATCTGAAGGAGAGAGAGGAGTTCTCCCCCAAGTTATTTTCGTTTTCCTAACCTAAGAGGCCACTAAAGGGTTTTAACAAAGGGCCTGAAAGAGAAGGAACAGAGGTCCTTGCTCGGCTGGGAGCCGAGCTGGAATGAGTCTTTCACCAACTTCGCGGTCTTTTATAAGCCTCTATTCTGGCTGAATTGCCAGATAGCGCCATGTAACCCAGAAATATTAATCATCCATTGTGTAACACAATTGAATCCAATTAAATTCTGTTTATTAAATAAATACACACTCAATCTTTATTAATTGCATACCTTTCCAGTTTTTTTGCAATGATCGGATTGCTCTTGCTAGATATATATTATTATGCTATATATATATATATATATATATATATATATACATTCTTTTAAACGTCTTATGTTAGGTATATGTAAATATATATATATATATAATTTATTTTTCATATTATAACATTTAATTTTAGTTTAGAAGCAAATTTAACATTAACTTCATTGAACTTAAACTTTTCGAAACAAATAACATAGTTTACCACACATAATTCGAAAACTTCATAATAGAAAATAATTAATTTCATGGTTAACTAGTTTATTTCGTTTACTATAATTATATATATACAGTCTTTTAAGCAGCTTATGATACATATATATATATATATATATATATACATATATCTGAACTCTTTCAGCTAAAGAAGTCTTATGTATAGAATTGGTTGTGTAATAGCTGATATTAAACTCTCAACATGTTCTGAAAAGCACGGCTTATAATCTCCTTCCCCATATCCGTACAAAAATAGCACTTCAAGACAGTATTGTATAGAAATAAGGTAACACAAGTACTACAAGAAATAAATCCTAAAATAATTATATAAGACCGAAGTAATGGTCTGACGTTGGGGTGAATCCAATTAAACTCTGTTTATAAACATTCGAATATCAGTGGGGAAAAACGAACGGAAATGAAAATTTATGAAACAATTATGTTAGGTAAATATATATATATATATATATATATATATATATATATATATTATTTATTCATATTATAACATTTAATTTTAGTTTAGAAGCAAATTTAACATTAACTTCATTGAACTTGAACTTTTCGAAACAAATAACATAGTTAACCACACATAATTCGAAAACTTCATAATAGAAAATAATTAATTTTATGGTTAACTAGTTTATTTCGTTTACTATAATTATATATATACAGTCTTTTAAGCAGCTTATGATATATATATATATATATATATATATATATATATATATTATATATATATATATATCTGAACTCTTTCAGCTAAAGAAGCCTTATGTATAGAATTGGTTGTGTAATAACTGATATTAAACTCTCAACATGTTCTGAAAAGCACGGCTTATAATCTCCTTCCCCATATCCGTACAAAAATGCCACTTCAAGACATTATTGTATAGAAATAAGGTAACACAAGTACTACAAGAAATAAATCCTAAAATAATTATATAAGACCGAAGTAATGGTCTGACGTTGGGGTGAATCCAATTAAACTCTGTTTATAAACATTCGAATATCAGTGGGGAAAAACGAACGGAAATGAAAATTTATGAAACAATTCGACGATCGTCATTCCCCAAACCCGTATATATATATATATATATATAATCATGCGGGTTGCTTCTACAGAGCTTCAATTTAATATTTAGGAGAAATCCAACGACAAGGAGAAATGTAAATGCCATGAAAAGTCTTCTTTAATGCGCAACGTTTCGAGCAATACGCTCATCTTCAGGCTGTTTAATAACAATGTGAAATTAAAATCAATATTGAATGAAAAACAAGACAAAGAAAATTTCTATAACCTATTCATAAAGGCAAATTTTAAAAGACTGAGAAAAGAGGGTTTAAATTCTAAGTTATACAGATTTACATATAAAAATTAAGAAGCTATTTTTAAATACATATAGTAAATGTGAAATTAATACACTGGAAAAATTAACAATAGTACACTGGAATAATGAAACTAACTAACCTTTCACTGCAATTTCCGAGGCTAACTGATTTAAGCAGAGGCAAGACGAGAAAACAAAAGATGGCGAGGGCGATTGGGGAAGGGGGGATTATAAGGAATTGGGGAAGGAGGAGGATTATAACAAATTTAGAGGGACGGCTGATGAGTCAACATTTAGAGTAGGGGACAATGTTTTAATGTAAAGCGATTCCAAAATTCTTAGTGAGTTGGGACAAGTATTACAACCAAGAATTTTAAAATTGTCTAAAGTGACATCAGTTTTACATTTTATACTGTGTTCCCGAATACTCGAAACTTCTTTAGTTTTTAAAATTTTACCTGTTCGGCCACTTATTCCCATATGCGAATAAAATCTAGCCCTGAGAGAGCGGACAGTGCTGCCAATGTAATTCCCAAGGAGACACCTAGGGCAGGTAAATAAATATACAACACCGCTACGCAACGAGTCAGGGGTTCGATCCTTCGCTGAGAAAAAGCTACCTAAAGACGTTTTATTAATAAATATGATGCGGAAATCAGTATGATAAAAAAATTTCCTTAACAACTTTGTAAATTTAAGCTTAAATTCCTTATTCAAAGGACCCATTTCAGGTACCAAGAAATATTTTATATCCTTCGGCACTGTAATACAAGGAAGTTGAGGGCTATAAACATTATTTAAGAAGGATCTAATTAGTTTGTCTACATATTGAACAGGAAAACTATTATGGGTAAAGTATGATCTTAGATTATTAAATTCATCATTAAGTAAGGTAAAACTAGAGGTCAAATTATATCCTCTGGAACAGGAGAGTTTTAATACAAGACATCTTTAGTTGAAAATCAGTAAAACTAAAAAAAAATTCATGCCCAAACCAGTGAAAGTGGGTTTCCTGTAAACTGATGTAGTAATAGAATCACCGTTTTTCGAAATTAAAAGATCTAAAAAGGGGGAGGGAGCCATTTTTCTCAGTTTCCATTGTATACGTTATATTGGGGTGCAAAGAATTTAGGAAGTTAAAGAATTGTTGCGCTTACGCATTATCAAAGACAGCTATCGAATTCATCAACGAAGCGTCGATAGAAACTTGGCTTGAGATGAGTTGGGAGATTGTCTAAAAATTAACTTTCTAAATGAGTCATAAAAAAAATCAAGCTGCTAACGGTCCGACAGGTGATCCATCCCTACACCATCAATTTTTTGGTAAACCTTATTGTTGAAAGTAAAATAGCATTGTTTTGAAGACCAATTCTAAAAGTTCCTTAAAATGAGAAATGAAAAAACCATGAAAAATATCAACCGAGCTAAAAACCCTATCTAAAATAATGGCAATAGTTTCAGATACAGGTACATTTGTGAAAAAGCGACTTTACATCAAAACTGACAAAAAACTTTTTGAATCGAAATTCTCACCAAGAAGGTCTTTTTGGAATTCAAACGAGAGTTATTTTATAGTGTAAGCATTTTTCGCAAAGGGTGACAGGAGACGAACAACAAATTTTTGCCAATTGAAAGGTGGGTAAGTTATACGAAGCTAAAATAGGACGGAGAGGTGTTCCAACCTTTATGGATTTTAGGCAACAGTATAATTGAGCAGATTAGCAACCAGATGCGAACAACTGAGAGTAAGTATCGTTTTTTTATTATCTTTAAAGACTTTAGTCGTGACAGAAATCTATTAACCTGGTCTTCTAACCTACATGACTTTATTGACAGGTTCAAGAATTTGTTTGAATTTAGTAAGATCACTTAGGATTTCATTAGTTTTGTTTTATGTAGTCCGATTTATTCAAAATAAACCACTCCGTTACCCTTGTCGGTCTAGTCACGACAACTCTCTGGTTCTTTGGCCAAATTCTTAATACACTGCAAATCACTCTTCCTAAATATATGAAAGATTGAAATTTAAGATTTCTAAGTTTATGAAAAAAAATTCTTGAGTTAATTTGCGAACTGGACATTGGAAATTATTGAATTCACCCACCGGGGAACATTTTTCAAGCCATTAAAAAATTTTCAAAGTAAAGAAAAAAAACGAAGGCTTATATATTTGAAACAACGGAAGCTTAAATTGCAAACCAAGTGACAGTAAAAACTTTTCCCGAGGGGAGAGTGGTGTAACTAGAAAGATTCGAAATTACCTTATCTGAATTGAAAAATTTGGTGAATTCATTCCCAAGCCTTTAACTTACGTTCATGTGTTTCCAAGATGGTATAGTGAAATTTTCTAGTTCACGTTGTACAAGAGAAATTATTAATAAATAGTCCAACAACGAAAAGGTATTTTTAAGAGTGTTATTATAAATGCCCAAGAGACTTATTATGCGAGTCTGAAATTTTGATTTTATAATTAATTTCATTATTTAATAAATATTTCCAGGGCGATTGATAAAATTCAGAGTCATAATAGATTATCACGGCTAGAGTTTGAAGTAACAACATTTCGGGAAAACCCTGCAGGTCCGACACATTTCAAGAAAATAACAGTCCAGTTTTGACTTGAGAAACTTTCGTGAAGTCTTCCAAACATGGCGATAAGCCCTGAGGCCATCTTTGTCCATACCTTGAGTATATATAATCATGCGGGTTGCTTCTACAGAGCTTCAATTTAATATTTAGGATAAATCCAATGACAAGGAGAAATGTAAATGCCATGAAAAGTCTTCTTTAATGCGCAACGTTTCGAGCAATACGCTCATCTTCAGGCTGTATAATAACAATGTGAAATTAAAATCAATAATGAATGAAAAACAAGACAAAGAAAATTTCTATAACCGATTCATAAAAGGCAATTTTAAAAGACTGAAAAAGAGGGTTAAATTCTAAGTTATACAGATTTACATATAAAATTAAGAATTAAGAAGCTATTTTTAAATACATATAGTAAATGTGAAATTTAATACACTGGAAAAATTAACAATAGTACACTGGAATAACTGAAACTACTAACCTTTTCACTGCAATTTTCCGAGGCTACTGATTTAAGCCAGAGGCAATAAGAGAAAACAAAAGATGGTGAGGCGATTGGGGAGGGGGGATTATAAGGAATTGGGGAAGGAGGAGGGATTATAGAAATTTAGGGACAGCTGATGAGTCAACATTTAGCGTAGGGGTCAATGTTTTAATGTAAAGCGATTCCAAAATTCTAAGTGAGTTGGGACAAGTATTACAACCAAGAATTTTAAAATTGTCTAAAGTGACATCAGTTTTACATTTTATACTGTGTTCCCGAATACTAGAAACTTCTTTAGTTTTTAAAATTTTACCTGTTCGGCCACTTATTCCCATATGCGAATAAAATCTAGCCCTGAGAGAGCGAACAGTGCTGCCAATGTAATTCCCAAGGAGACACCTAGGGCAGGTAAATAAATATACAACACCGCTACGCAACGAGTCAGGGGTTCGATCCTTCGCTGAGAAAAAGCTACCTAAAGACGTTTTTATTAATAAATATGATGCGGAAATCAGTATGATAAAAAAATTTCCTTAACAACTTTTGTAAATTTAAGCTTAAAATTCCTTATTCAAAGGACCCATTTCAGTACCAAGAAATATTTTATATCCTTCGGCACTGTAATACAAGGAAGTTGAGGGCTATAAACATTATTTAAGAAGGATCTAATTAGTTTATCTACATATTGAACAGGAAAACTATTATTGGTAAAGTATGATCTTAGATTATTAAATTCATCATTAAGTAAGGTAAAACTAGAGGTCAATATATATCCTCTGAACAGGAGAGTTTTAATACAAGACATCTTATAGTTGAAATCAGTAAAACTAAAAAATTCATGCCCAAACCAGTGAAAGTGGGTTTCCTGTAAACTGTGTAGTAATAGAATCACCGTTTTTCGAAATTAAAAGATCTAAAAAGGGGAGGGAGCCATTTTCTCAGTTTCCATTGTATACGTTATATTGGGGTGCAAAGAATTTAGGAAGTTAAAGAATTGTTTGCGCTTGTACCGCATTATCAAAGACAGCTATCGAATCATCAACGAAGCGTCGATAGAAAATTGGCTTGAGATGAGTGGGAGATTGTCTAAAATTACACTTTCTAAATGAGTCATAAAAAAATCAGCTGCTAACGGTCCGACAGGTGATCCCATCCCTACACCATCAATTTGTTGGTAAACCTTATTGTTGAAAGTAAAATAGCATTGTTTGAAGACCAATTCTAAAAGTTCCTTAAAATGAGACAATGAAAAACCATGAAAAATATCAACCGAGCTAAAAACCCTATCTAAAATAATGGCAATAGTTTCAGATACAGGTACATTTGTGAAAAAGCGACTTTACATCAAAAACGACAAAAAACTTTTTTGAATCGAAATTCTCACCAAGAGGTCTTTTTGGAATTCAAACGAGTTATTTATTAGTGTAAGCATTTTTCGCAAAGGGTGACAGGAGACGAACAACAAATTTTGCCAATTGAAAGGTGGGTAAGTTATACGAAGCTAAAATAGGACGGAGAGGTGTTCCAACTTTATGGATTTTAGGCAGAACAGTATAATTGAGCAAGATTAGCACCAGATGCGAACAACTTAGAGTAAGTATCGTTTTTTTTATTATTTAAAGACTTTAGTCGTGACAGAAATCTATTAACCTGGTCTTCTAACCTTACAATGACTTTATTGACAGGTTCAAGAATTTGTTTGAATTTAGTAAGATCACTTAGGATTTCATTAGTTTTGTTTATGTATGTCCGATTTATTCAAAATAACCACTCCGTTACCCTTGTCCTTCTAGTCACGACAATCTCCTGGTTCTTTGCCAAATTCTTAATACACTGCAAATCACTCTTCCTAAATATGAAAGATTGAAATTTAAGATTTCTAAGTTTATGAAAAAATTCTTGAGTTAAATTTGAACTGACATTTGAAATTATGTGAATTCTACCACATGGGGAACATTTTTCAAGCCATTAAAAATTTTCAAAGTAAAGAAAAAACGAAGGCTTATATATTTTGAAACAACGGAAGCTTAAATTGCAAACCAATGACAGTAAAAACTTTTCCCGAGGGGAGAGTGTGTAACTAGAAAGATTCGAAATTACCTTATCTGAATTGAAAAAATTTGGTGAATTCATTCCCAAAGCCTTTAACTTACGTTCATGTGTTTCCAAGATGGTAGAGTGAAATTTTTCTAGTTCACGTTGTACAAGAGAAATTATTAATAAATAGTCCAACAACGAAAAGGTATTTTTAAGAGTAGTTTATATAATGCCCAAGAGACTTATTATGCGAGTCTGAAATTTTGATTTTATATTAATTTCATTATTTTAATAAATATTCCAGGGACGATTGATAAAATTCAGAGTCATATAGATGTCACGGTAGAGTTTGAAGTAAACAAATTTCGGGAAAACCCTGGCAGGTCCGACACATTTCAAGAAAATAACAGTCCAGTTTTGACTTGAGAAACTTTCGTGAAGTCTTCCAAACATGGCGATAAGCCCTTGAGGCCATCTTGTCCATACCTTGAGTATATATATCATGGGGTTGCTTCTACAGAGCTTCAATTTAATATTTTAGGAGAAATCCAATGACAAGGAGAAATGTAAATGCCATGAAAAGTCTTCTTTAATGCGCAACGTTTCGAGCAATACGCTCATCTTCAGGCTGTATAATAACAATGTGAAATTAAAATCAATATTGAATGAAAAACAAGACAAAGAAAATTTCTATAACCTATTCATAAAGCAAATTTTAAAAGACTGAGAAAAGAGGGTTAAATTCTAAGTTATACAGATTTACATATAAAATTAAGAAGCTATTTTTAAATACATATAGTAAATGTGAAATTAATACACTGGAAAAATTAACAATAGTACACTGGAATAATGAACTAACTAACCTTTCACTGCAATTTCCGAGGCTAACTAATTTAAGCAGAGGCAAACGAGAAAACATAAGATGGGAGGGCGATTGGGGAAGGGGGGATTATAAGGAATTGGGGAAGGGAGGGATTATAAGAATTTAAGGGACAGCTGATGAGTCAACATTTAGCGAGGGTCAATGTTTTAATGTAAAGCGATTCCAAAATTCTAAGTGAGTTGGGACAAGTATTACAACCAAGAATTTTAAAATTGTCTAAAGTGACATCAGTTTTACATTTTATACTGTGTTCCCGAATACTAGAAACTTCTTTAGTTTTTAAAATTTTACCTGTTCGGCCACTTATTCCCATATGCGAATAAAATCTAGCCCTGAGAGAGCGAACAGTGCTGCCAATGTAATTCCCAAGGAGACACCTAGGGCAGGTAAATAAATATACAACACCGCTACGCAACGAGTCAGGGGTTCGATCCTTCGCTGAGAAAAAGCTACCTAAAGACGTTTTATTAATAAATATGATGCGGAAATCAGTATGATAAAAAAATTTCCTTAACAATTTTGTAAATTTAAGCTTAAATTCCTTATTCAAAGGACCCATTTCAGGTACCAAGAAATATTTTATATCCTTCGGCACTGTAATACAAGGAAGTTGAGGGCTATAAACATTATTTAAGAAGGATCTAATTAGTTTGTCTACATATTGAACAGGAAAACTATTATTGTAAAGTATGATCTTAGATTATTAAATTCATCATTAAGTAAGGTAAAACTAGAGGTCAAATTATATCCTCTGAACAGGAGAGTTTTAATACAAGACATCTTATAGTTGAAATCAGTAAAACTAAAAAAATTCATGCCCAAACCAGTGAAAGTGGGTTTCCTGTAAACTGATGTAGTAATAGAATCACCGTTTTTCGAAATTAAAAGATCTAAAAAGGGGAGGGAGCCATTTTTCTCAGTTTCCATTGTATACGTTATATTGGGGTGCAAAGAATTTAGGAAGTTAAAGAATTGTTGCGCTTGTACCGCATTATCAAAGACAGCTATCGAATCATCAACGAAGCGTCGATAGAAAATTGGCTTGAGATGAGTGGGAGATTGTCTAAAAATTACACTTTCTAAATGAGTCATAAAAAAATCAGCTGCTAACGGTCCGACAGGTGATCCCATCCCTACCCATCAATTTGTTGGTAAACCTTATTGTTGAAAGTGAAATAGCATTGTTTGAAGACCAATTCTAAAAGTTCCTTAAAATGAGACAATGAAAAACCATGAAAATATCAACCGAGCTAAAAACCCTATCTAAAATAATGGCAATAGTTTCAGATACAGGTACATTTGTGAAAAGCGACTTTACATCAAAACTGACAAAAACTTTTTGAATCGAAGTTCTCACCAAGAGGTCTTTTTGGAATTCAAACGAGTTATTTATAGTGTAAGCATTTTTCGCAAAGGGTGACAGGAGACGAACAACAAATTTTGCCAATTGAAAGGTGGGTAAGTTATACGAAGCTAAAATAGGACGGAGAGGTGTTCCAACTTTATGGATTTTAGGCAGACAGTATAATTGAGCAAGATTAGCACCAGATGCGAACAACTGAGAGTAAGTATCGTTTTTTATATCTTTAAGACTTTAGTCGTGACAGAAATCTATTAACCTGGTCTTCTAACCTTACAATGACTTTATTGACAGGTTCTAAGAATTTGTTTGAATTTAGTAAGATCACTTAGGATTTCATTAGTTTTGTTTATGTAGTCCGATTTATTCAAAATAACCACTCCGTTACCCTTGTCCGGTCTAGTCACGACAATCTCCTGGTTCTTTGCCAAATTCTTAATACACTGCAAATCACTCTTCCTAAATATGAAAGATTGAAATTTAGATTTCTAAGTTTATGAAAAAATTCTTGAGTTAAATTTGAGAACTGACATTTGAAATTATTGAATTCACCCCACATGGGGAACATTTTTCAAGCCATTAAAAATTTTTTCAAAGTAAAGAAAAAACGAAGGCTTATTATTTGAAACAACGGAAGCTTAAATTGCAAACCAAGTGACAGTAAAAACTTTTCCCGAGGGGAGTGTGTAACTAGAAAGATTCGAAATTACCTTATCTGAATTGAAAAAATTTGGTGAATTCATTCCCAAAGCCTTTAACTTACGTTCATGTGTTTCCAAGATGGTAGAGTGGAATTTTTCTAGTTCACGTTGTACAAGAGAAATTATTAATAAATAGTCCAACAACGAAAAGGTATTTTTAAGAGTAGTTATATAATGCCCAAGAGACTTGTTTATGCGAATCTGAAATTTTGATTTTATAATTAATTTCATTATTTAATAAATATTCCAGGGACGATTGATAAAATTCAGAGTCATATAGATTGTCACGGTAGAGTTTGAAGTAAACAAATTTCGGGAAAACCCTGCAGGTCCGACACATTTCAAGAAAATAACAGTCCAGTTTTGACTTGAGAAACTTTCGTGAAGTCTTCCAAACATGGCGATAAGCCCTGAAGGCCATCTTGTCCATACCTTGAGTATATATAATCATGCGGGTTGCTTCTACAGAGCTTCAATTTAATATTTAGGAGAAATCCAATGACAAGGAGAAATGTAAATGCCATGAAAAGTCTTCTTTAATGCGCAACGTTTCGAGCAATACGCTCATCTTCAGGCTGTATAATAACAATGTGAAATTAAAATCAATAATTGAATGAAAAACAAGACAAAGAAAATTTCTATAACCTATTCATAAAGGCAAATTTTAAAAGACTGAGAAAAGAGGGTTAAATTCTAAGTTATACAGATTTACATATAAAATTAAGATTAAGAAGCTATTTTTAAATACATATAGTAAATGTGAAATTAATACACTGGAAAAATTAACAATAGTACACTGGAATAATGAAACTAACTAACCTTTCACTGCAATTTCCGAGGCTACTAATTTAAGCAGAGGCAAACGAGAAAACAAAAGATGGTGAGGGCGATTGGGGAAGGGGGATTATAAGGAATTGGGGAAGGAGGAGGGATTATAGAAATTTAGGGACAGCTGATGAGTCAACATTTAGCGTAGGGTCAATGTTTTAATGTAAAGCGATTCCAAAATTCTAAGTGAGTTGGGACAAGTATTACAACCAAGAATTTTAAAATTGTCTAAAGTGACATCAGTTTACATTTTATACTGTGTTCCCGAATACTAGAAACTTCTTTAGTTTTTAAAATTTTACCTGTTCGGCCACTTATTCCCATATGCGAATAAAATCTAGCCCTGAGAGAGCGAACAGTGCTGCCAATGTAATTCCCAAGGAGACACCTAGGGCAGGTAAATAAATATACAACACCGCTACGCAACGAGTCAGGGGTTCGATCCTTCGCTGAGAAAAAGCTACCTAAAGACGTTTTATTAATAAATATGATGCGGAAATCAGTATGATAAAAAAATTTCCTTAACAATTTGTAAATTTAAGCTTAAATTCCTTATTCAAAGGACCCATTTCAGGTACCAAGAAATATTTTATATCCTTCGGCACTGTAATACAAGGAAGTTGAGGGCTATAAAATTATTTAAGAAGGATCTAATTAGTTTGTCTACATATTGAACAGGAAAACTATTATTGGTAAAGTATGATCTTAGATTATTAAATTCATCATTAAGTAAGGTAAAACTAGAGGTCAAATTATATCCTCTGAACAGGAGAGTTTTAATACAAGACATCTTATAGTTGAAATCAGTAAAACTAAAAAAATTCATGCCCAAACCAGTGAAAGTGGGTTTCCTGTAAACTGATGTAGTAATAGAATCACCGTTTTTCGAAATTAAAAGATCTAAAAAGGGGAGGGAGCCATTTTCTCAGTTTCCATTGTATACGTTATATTGGGGTGCAAAGAATTTAGGAAGTTAAAGAATTGTTGCGCTTGTACCGCATTATCAAAGACAGCTATCGAATCATCAACGAAGCGTCGATAGAAAATTGGCTTGAGATGAGTGGGAGATTGTCTAAAAATTACACTTTCTAAATGAGTCATAAAAAAATCAGCTGCTAACGGTCCGACAGGTGATCCCATCCCTACACCATCAATTTGTTGGTAAACCTTATTGTTGAAAGTAAAATAGCATTGTTTGAAGACCAATTCTAAAAGTTCCTTAAAATGAGACAATGAAAAACCATGAAAAATATCAACCGAGCTAAAAACCCTATCTAAAATAATGGCAATAGTTTCAGATACAGGTACATTTGTGAAAAGCGACTTTACATCAAAACTGACAAAAAACTTTTTTGAATCGAAATTCTCACCAAGAGGTCTTTTTGGAATCAAACGAGTTATTTATAGTGTAAGCATTTTTCGCAAAGGGTGACAGGAGACGAACAACAAATTTGCCAATTGAAAGGTGGGTAAGTTATACGAAGCTAAAATAGGACGGAGAGGTGTTCCAACTTTATGGATTTTAGGCAGACAGTATAATTGAGCAAGATTAGCACCAGATGCGAACAACTGAGAGTAAGTATCGTTTTTTATTATCTTTAAAGACTTTAGCCGTGACAGAAATCTATTAACCTGGTCTTCTAACCTTACAATGACTTTATTGACAGGTTCAAGAATTTGTTTGAATTTAGTAAGATCACTTAGGATTTCATTAGTTTTGTTTATGTAGTCCGATTTATTCAAAATAACCACTCTCGTTACCCTTGTCCGGTCTAGTCACGACAATCTCCTGGTTCTTTGCCAAATTCTTAATACACTGCAAATCACTCTTCCTAAATATGAAAGATTGAAATTTAAGATTTCTAAGTTTATGAAAAAATTCTTGAGTTAAATTTGCGAACTGACATTTGAAATTATTGAATTCACCCACATGGGGAACATTTTTCAAGCCATTAAAAAATTTTCAAAGTAAAGAAAAACGAAGGCTTATATATTTGAAACAACGGAAGCTTAAATTGCAAACCAAGTGACAGTAAAAACTTTTCCCGAGGGGAGAGTGTGTAACTAGAAAGATTCGAAATTACCTTATCTGAATTGAAAAAATTTGGTGAATTCATTCCCAAAGCCTTTAACTTACGTTCATGTGTTTCCAAGATGGTAGAGTGAAATTTTTCTAGTTCACGTTGTACAAGAGAAATTATTAATAAATAGTCCAACAACGAAAAGGTATTTTTAAGAGTAGTTATATAATGCCCAAGAGACTTATTATGCGAGTCTGAAATTTTGATTTTATAATTAATTTCATTATTTAATAAATATTCCAGGGACGATTGATAAAAATTCAGAGTCATATAGATTGTCACGGTAGAGTTTGAAGTAAACAAATTTCGGGAAAACCCTGCAGGTCCGACACATTTCAAGAAAATAACAGTCCAGTTTTGACTTGAGAAACTTTCGTGAAGTCTTCCAAACATGGCGATAAGCCCTAAGGCCATCTTGTCCATACCTTGAGTATATATAATCATGCGGGTTGCTTCTACAGAGCTTCAATTTAATATTTAGGAGAAATCCAATGACAAGGAGAAATGTAAATGCCATGAAAAGTCTTCTTTAATGCGCAACGTTTCGAGCAATACGCTCATCTTCAGGCTGTATAATAACAATGTGAAATTAAAATCAATAATTGAATGAAAAACAAGACAAAGAAAATTTCTATAACCTATTCATAAAGGCAAATTTTAAAAGACTGAAAAAGAGGGTTAAATTCTAAGTTATACAGATTTACATATAAAATTAAGAATTAAGAAGCTATTTTTAAATACATATAGTAAATGTGAAATTAATACACTGGAAAAATTAACAATAGTACACTGGAATAATGAAACTAACTAACCTTTCACTGCAATTTCCGAGGCTAGACTATTTAAGCAGAGGCAAACGAAAAACATAAGATGGCGAGGGCGATTGGGGAAGGGGGGATTATAAGGAATTGGGGAAGGAGGAGGGATTATAAGAAATTTAAAGGGACAGCTGATGAGTCAACATTTAGCGTAGGGGTCAAAGTTTTAATGTAAAGCGATTCCAAAATTCTAAGTGAGTTGGGACAAGTATTACAACCAAGAATTTTAAAATTGTCTAAAGTGACATCAGTTTTACATTTTATACTGTGTTCCCGAATACTAGAAACTTCTTTAGTTTTTAAAATTTTACCTGTTCGGCCACTTATTCCCATATGCGAATAAAATCTAGCCCTGAGAGAGCGAACAGTGCTGCCAATGTAATTCCCAAGGAGAACACCTAGGGCAGGTAAATAAAATACAACACCGCTACGCAACGAGTCAGGGGTTCGATCCTTCGCTGAGAAAAAGCTACCTAAAGACGTTTTATTAATAAATATGATGCGGAAATCAGTATGATAAAAAAATTTCCTTAACAATTTTGTAAATTTAAGCTTAAATTCCTTATTCAAAGGACCCATTTCAGGTACCAAGAAATATTTTATATCCTTCGGCACTGTAATACAAGGAAGTTGAGGGCTATAAACATTATTTAAGAAGGATCTAATTAGTTTGTCTACATATTGAACAGGAAAACTATTATTGGTAAAGTATGATCTTAGATTATTAAATTCATCATTAAGTAAGGTAAAACTAGAGGTCAAATTATATCCTCTGAACAGGAGAGTTTTAATACAAGACATCTTATAGTTGAAATCAGTAAAACTAAAAAAATTCATGCCCAAACCAGTGAAAGTGGGTTTCCTGTAAACTGATGTAGTAATAGAATCACCGTTTTTCGAAATTAAAAGATCTAAAAAGGGGAGGGAGCCATTTTTCTCAGTTTCCATTGTATACGTTATATTGGGGTGCAAAGAATTTAGGAAGTTAAAGAATTGTTGCGCTTGTACCGCATTATCAAAGACAGCTATCGAATCATCAACGAAGCGTCGATAGAAAATTGGCTTGAGATGAGTGGGAGATTGTCTAAAAATTACACTTTCTAAATGAGTCATAAAAAAATCAGCTGCTAACGGTCCGACAGGTGATCCCATCCCTACACCATCAATTTGTTGGTAAACCTTATTGTTGAAAGTAAATAGCATTGTTTGAAGACCAATTCTAAAAGTTCCTTAAAATGAGACAATGAAAAACCATGAAAAATATCAACCGAGCTAAAAACCCTATCTAAAATAATGGCAATAGTTTCAGATACAGGTACATTTGTGAAAAGCGACTTTACATCAAAACTGACAAAAAACTTTTTTGAATCGAAATTCTCACCAAGGGTCTTTTGGAATTCAAACGAGTTATTTATAGTGTAAGCATTTTTCGCAAAGGGTGACAGGAGACGAACAACAAATTTTGCCAATTGAAAGGTGGGTAAGTTATACGAAGCTAAAATAGGACGGAGAGGTGTTCCAACTTTATGGATTTTAGGCAACAGTATAATTGAGCAAGATTAGCACCAGATGCGAACAACTGAGAGTAAGTATCGTTTTTTATTATCTTTAAAGGACTTTAGTCGTGACAGAAATCTATTAACCTGGTCTTCTAACCTTACAATGACTTTATTGACAGGTTCAAGAATTTGTTTGAATTTAGTAAGATCACTTAGGATTTCATTAGTTTTGTTTATGTAGTCCGATTTATTCAAAATAACCACTCCGTTACCCTTGTCCGGTCTAGTCACGACAATCTCCTGGTTCTTTGCCAAATTCTTAATACACTGCAAATCACTCTTCCTAAATATGAAAGATTGAAATTTAAGATTTCTAAGTTTATGAAAAAATTCTTGAGTTAAATTTGCGAACTGACATTTGAAATTATTGAATTCACCCACATGGGGAACATTTTTCAAAGTAAAGAAAAAACGAAGGCTTATATATTTGAAACAACGGAAGCTTAAATTGCAAACCAAGTGACAGTAAAAACTTTTCCCGAGGGGAGAGTGTGTAACTAGAAAGATTCGAAATTACCTTATCTGAATTGAAAAAATTTGGTGAATTCATTCCCAAAGCCTTTAACTTACGTTCATGTGTTTCCAAGATGGTAGAGTGAAATTTTTCTAGTTCACGTTGTACAAGAGAAATTATTAATAAATAGTCCAACAACGAAAAGGTATTTTTAAGAGTAGTTATATAATGCCCAAGAGACTTATTATGCGAGTCTGAAATTTTGATTTTATAATTAATTTCATTATTTAATAAATATTCCAGGGACGATTGATAAAATTCAGAGTCATATAGATTGTCACGGTAGAGTTTGAAGTAAACAAATTTCGGGAAAACCCTGCAGGTCCGACACATTTCAAGAAAATAACAGTCCAGTTTTGACTTGAGAAACTTTCGTGAAGTCTTCCAAACATGGCGATAAGCCCTAAGGCCATCTTGTCCATACCTTGAGTATAATAATCATGCGGGTTGCTTCTACAGAGCTTCAATTTAATATTTAGGAGAAATCCAATGACAAGGAGAAATGTAAATGCCATGAAAAGTCTTCTTTAATGCGCAACGTTTCGAGCAATACGCTCATCTTCAGGCTGATAATAACAATGTGAAATTAAAATCAATAATTGAATGAAAAACAAGACAAAAAAATTTCTATAAACCTATTCATAAAGGCAAATTTTAAAAGACTGAAAAAGAGGGTTAAATTCTAAGTTATACAGATTTACATATAAAATTAAGAAAGCTATTTTTAAATACATATAGTAAATGTGAAATTAATACACTGGAAAAATTAACAATAGTACACTGGAATAATGAAACTAACTAACCTTTCACTGCAATTTCCGAGGCTAGACTGATTTAAGCAGAGGCACGAGAAAAAAAAGATGGCGAGGGCGATTGGGGAAGGGGGGATTATAAGGAATTGGGGAAGGAGGAGGGATTATAAATTTAAAGGGACAGCTGATGAGTCAACATTTAGCGTAGGGGTCAAAGTTTTAATGTAAAGCGATTCCAAAATTCTAAGTGAGTTGGGACAAGTATTACAACCAAGAATTTTAAAATTGTCTAAAGTGACATCAGTTTTACATTTTATACTGTGTTCCCGAATACTAGAAACTTCTTTAGTTTTTAAAATTTTACCTGTTCGGCCACTTATTCCCATATGCGAATAAAATCTAGCCCTGAGAGAGCGAACAGTGCTGCCAATGTAATTCCCAAGGAGACACCTAGGGCAGGTAAATAAATATACAACACCGCTACGCAACGAGTCAGGGGTTCGATCCTTCGCTGAGAAAAAGCTACCTAAAGACGTTTTATTAATAAATATGATGCGGAAATCAGTATGATAAAAAAATTTCCTTAACAACTTTGTAAATTTAAGCTTAAATTCCTTATTCAAAGGACCCATTTCAGGTACCAAGAAATATTTTATATCCTTCGGCACTGTAATACAAGGAAGTTGAGGGCTATAAACATTATTTAAGAAGGATCTAATTAGTTTGTCTACATATTGAACAGGAAAACTATTATTGGTAAAGTATGATCTTAGATTATTAAATTCATCATTAAGTAAGGTAAAACTAGAGGTCAAATTATATCCTCTGAACAGGAGAGTTTTAATACAAGACATCTTATAGTTGAAATCAGTAAAACTAAAAAAATTCATGCCCAAACCAGTGAAAGTGGGTTTCCTGTAAACTGATGTAGTAATAGAATCACCGTTTTTCGAAATTAAAAGATCTAAAAAGGGGAGGGAGCCATTTTGCTCAGTTTCCATTGTATACGTTATATTGGGGTGCAAAGAATTTAGGAAGTTAAAGAATTGTTGCGCTTGTACCGCATTATCAAAGACAGCTATCGAATCATCAACGAAGCGTCGATAGAAAATTGGCTTGAGATGAGTGGGAGATTGTCTAAAAATTACACTTTCTAAATGAGTCATAAAAAAATCAAGCTGCTAAGGCTGAACGGTCCGACAGGTGATCCATCCCTACACCATCAATTTGTTGGTAAACCTTATTGTTGAAAGTAAAATAGCATTGTTTGAAGACCAATTCTAAAAGTTCCTTAAATGAGACAATGAAAAACCATGAAAAATATCAACGAGCTAAAAACCCTATCTAAAATAATGGCA
The DNA here is from genome assembly GCA_023014485.1 of Bathynomus jamesi. NCBI lineage: Eukaryota > Metazoa > Arthropoda > Malacostraca > Isopoda > Cirolanidae > Bathynomus > Bathynomus jamesi. Next base: position 15,417 of record JAJOZX010002363.1, on the reverse strand, counting down.
ATAGTTTCAGATACAGGTACATTTGTGAAAAGCGACTTTACATCAAAACTGACAAAAAACTTTTTTGAATCGAAATTCCACCAAGGAGGTCTTTTGAATTCAAACGAGTTATTTATAGTGTAAGCATTTTCGCAAAGGGTGACAGGAGACGAACAACAAATTTTGCCAATTGAAAGGTGGGTAAGTTATACGAAGCTAAAATAGGACGGAGAGGTGTTCCAACTTTATGGATTTTAGGCAGACAGTATAATTGAGCAAGATTAGCACCAGATGCGAACAACTGAGAGTAAGCATCGTTTTTTATTATCTTTAAAGACTTTAGTCGTGACAGAAATCTATTAACCTGGTCTTCTAACCTTACAATGACTTTATTGACAGGTTCAAGAATTTGTTTGAATTTAGTAAGATCACTTAGGATTTCATTAGTTTTGTTTATGTAGTCCGATTTATTCAAAATAACCACTCCGTTACCCTTGTCCGGTCTAGTCACCACAATCTCCTGGTTCTTTGCCAAATTCTTAATACACTGCAAATCACTCTTCCTAAATATGAAAGATTGAAATTTAAGATTTCTAAGTTTATGAAAAAATTCTTGAGTTAAATTTGCGAACTGACATTTGAAATTATTGAATTCACCCACATGGGGAACATTTTTCAAGCCATTAAAAAAATTTTCAAAGTAAAGAAAAAACGAAGGCTTATATATTTGAAACAACGGAAGCTTAAATTGCAAACCAAGTGACAGTAAAAACTTTTCCCGAGGGGAGAGTGTGTAACTAGAAAGATTCGAAATTACCTTATCTGAATTGAAAAAATTTGGTGAATTCATTCCCAAAGCCTTTAACTTACGTTCATGTTTCCAAGATGGTAGAGTGAAATTTTTTCTAGTTCACGTTGTACAAGAGAAATTATTAATAAATAGTCCAACAACGAAAAAGGTATTTTTAAGAGTAGTTATATAATGCCCAAGAGACTTATTATGCGAGTCTGAAATTTTGATTTTATAATTAATTTCATTATTTAATAAATATTCCAGGGACGATTGATAAAAATTCAGAGTCATATAGATTGTCACGGTAGAGTTTGAAGTAAACAAATTTCGGGAAAACCCTGCAGGTCCGACACATTTCAAGAAAATACAGTCCAGTTTTGACTTGAGAAACTTTCGTGAAGTCTTCCAAACATGGCGATAAGCCCTAAGGCCATCTTGTCCATACCTTGAGTATATATAATCATGCGGGTTGCTTCTACAGAGCTTCAATTTAATATTTAGGAGAAATCCAATGACAAAGGAGAAATGTAAATGCCATGAAAAGTCTTCTTTAATGCGCAACGTTTCGAGCAATACGCTCATCTTCAGGCTGTATAATAACAATGTGAAATTAAATCAATAATTGAATGAAAAACAGACAAAGAAAATTTCTATAACCTATTCATAAAGGCAAATTTTAAAAGACTGAGAAAAGAGGGTTAAATTCTAAGTTATACAGATTTACATATAAAATTAAGAAGCTATTTTTAAATACATATAGTAAATGTGAAATTAATACACTGGAAAAATTAACAATAGTACACTGGAATAATGAAACTAACTAACCTTTCACTGCAATTTCCGAGGCTAACTGATTTAAGCAGAGGCAAACGAGAAAAAATAGATGGGCGAGGGCGATTGGGGAAGGGGGGATTATAAGGAATTGGGGAAGGAGGAGGGATTATAGAAATTTAGGGACAGCTGATGAGTCAACATTTAGCGTAGGGGATCAATGTTTTAATGTAAAGCGATTCCAAAATTCTAAGTGAGTTGGGACAAGTATTACAACCAAGAATTTTAAAATTGTCTAAAGTGACATCAGTTTTACATTTTATACTGTGTTCCCGAATACTAGAAACTTCTTTAGTTTTTAAAATTTTACCTGTTCGGCCACTTATTCCCATATGCGAATAAAATCTAGCCCTGAGAGAGCGAACAGTGCTGCCAATGTAATTCCCAAGGAGACACCTAGGGCAGGTAAATAAATATACAACACCGCTACGCAACGAGTCAGGGGTTCGATCCTTCGCTGAGAAAAAGCTACCTAAAGACGTTTTATTAATAATATGATGCGGAAATCAGTATGATAAAAAAATTTCCTTAACACTTTGTAAATTTAAGCTTAAATTCCTTATTCAAAGGACCCATTTCAGGTACCAAGAAATATTTTATATCCTTCGGCACTGTAATACAAGGAAGTTGAGGGCTATAAACATTATTTAAGAAGGATTATATTAGTTAGTTCTACATATTGAACAGGAAAACTATTATTGGTAAAGTATGATCTTAGATTATTAAATTCATCATTAAGTAAGGTAAAACTAGAGGTCAAATTATATCCTCTGAACAGGAGAGTTTTAATACAAGACATATCTTATAGTTGAAATCAGTAAAACTAAAAAATTCATGCCCAAACCAGTGAAAGTGGGTTTCCTGTAAACTGATGTAGTAATAGAATCACCGTTTTTCGAAATTAAAAGATCTAAAAAGGGGAGGGAGCCATTTTGCTCAGTTTCCATTGTATACGTTATATTGGGGTGCAAAGAATTTAGGAAGTTAAAGAATTGTTGCGCTTGTACCGCATTATCAAAGACAGCTATCGAATCATCAACGAAGCGTCGATAGAAAATTGGCTTGAGATGAGTGGGAGATTGTCTAAAAATTACACTTTCTAAATGAGTCATAAAAAAATCAGCTGCTAACGGTCCGACAGGTGATCCCATCCCTACACCATCAATTTGTTGGTAAACCTTATTGTTGAAAGTAAAATAGCATTGTTTGAAGACCAATTCTAAAAGTTCCTTAAAATGAGACAATGAAAAACCATGAAAAATATCAACCGAGCTAAAAACCCTATCTAAAATAATGGCATAGTTTCAGATACAGGTACATTTGTGAAAAGCGACTTTACATCAAAACTGACAAAAAACTTTTTTGAATCGAAATTCTCACCAAGAAGGTCTTTTTGGAATTCAAACGAGTTATTTATAGTGTAAGCATTTTTCGCAAAGGGTGACAGGAGACGAACAACAAATTTTGCCAATTGAAAGGTGGGTAAGTTATACGAAGCTAAAATAGGACGGAGAGGTGTTCCAACTTTATGGATTTTAGGCAACAGTATAATTGAGCAAGATTAGCACCAGATGCGAACAACTGAGAGTAAGTATCGTTTTTTATTATCTTTAAAGACTTTAGCGTGACAGAAATCTATTAACCTGGTCTTCTAACCTTACAATGACTTTATTGACAGGTTCAAGAATTTGTTTGAATTTAGTAAGATCACTTAGGATTTCATTAGTTTTGTTTATGTAGTCCGATTTATTCAAAATAACCACTCCGTTACCCTTGTCCGGTCTAGTCACCACAATCTCCTGGTTCTTTGCCAAATTCTTAATACACTGCAAATCACTCTTCCTAAATATGAAAGATTGAAATTTAAGATTTCTAAGTTTATGAAAAAATTCTTGAGTTAAATTTGCGAACTGACATTTGAAATTATTGAATTCACCCACATGGGGAACATTTTTCAAGCCATTAAAAAATTTTTCAAAGTAAAGAAAAAACGAAGGCTTATATATTTGAAACAACGGAAGCTTAAATTGCAAACCAAGTGACAGTAAAAACTTTTCCCGAGGGGAGAGTGTGTAACTAGAAAGATTCGAAATTACCTTATCTGAATTGAAAAAATTTGGTGAATTCATTCCCAAAGCCTTTAACTTACGTTCATGTGTTTCCAAGATGGTAGAGTGAATTTTTCTAGTTCACGTTGTACAAGAGAAATTATTAATAAATAGTCCAACAACGAAAAGGTATTTTTAAGAGTAGTTATATAATGCCCAAGAGACTTATTATGCGAGTCTGAAATTTTGATTTTATAATTAATTTCATTATTTAATAAATATTCCAGGGACGATTGATAAAATTCAGAGTCATATAGATTGTCACGGTAGAGTTTGAAGTAAACAAATTTCGGGAAAACCCTGCAGGTCCGACACATTTCAAGAAAATAACAGTCGAGTTTTGACTTGAGAAACTTTCGTGAAGTCTTCCAAACATGGCGATAAGCCCTAGGCCATCTTGTCCATACCTTGAGTATATATAATCATGCGGGTTGCTTCTACAGAGCTTCAATTTAATATTTAGGAGAAATCCAATGACAAGGAGAAATGTAAATGTAAATGCCATGAAAAGTCTTCTTTAATGCGCAACGTTTCGAGCAATACGCTCATCTTCAGGCTGTATAATAACAATGTGAAATTAAAATCAATAATTGAATGAAAAACAAGACAAAGAAAATTTCTATAACCTATTCATAAAGGCAAATTTTAAAAGACTGAAAAGAGGGTTAAATTCTAAGTTATACAGATTTACATATAAATTAATTAAGAAGCTATTTTTAAATACATATAGTAAATGTGAAATTAATACACTGGAAAAATTAACAATAGTACACTGGAATAATGAAACTAACTAACCTTTCACTGCAATTTCCGAGGCTAGACTAATTTAAGCAGAGGCAAACGAGAAAACATAAGATGGCGAGGGCGATTGGGGATGGGGGATTATAAGGAATTGGGGAAGGAGGAGGGATTATAAGAAATTTAGGGGGACAGCTGATGAGTCAACATTTAGCGTAGGGGTCAAAGTTTTAATGTAAGCGATTCCAAAATTCTAAGTGAGTTGGGACAAGTATTACAACCAAGAATTTTAAAATTGTCTAAAGTGACATCAGTTTTACATTTTATACTGTGTTCCCGAATACTAGAAACTTCTTTAGTTTTTAAAATTTTACCTGTTCGGCCACTTATTCCCATATGCGAATAAAATCTAGCCCTGAGAGAGCGAACAGTGCTGCCAATGTAATTCCCAAGGAGACACCTAGGGCAGGTAAATAAATATACAACACCGCTACGCAACGAGTCAGGGGTTCGATCCTTCGCTGAGAAAAAGCTACCTAAAGACGTTTTATTAATAAATATGATGCGGAAATCAGTATGATAAAAAAATTTCCTTAACAACTTTGTAAATTTAAGCTTAAATTCCTTATTCAAAGGACCCATTTCAGGTACCAAGAAATATTTTATATCCTTCGGCACTGTAATACAAGGAAGTTGAGGGCTATAAACATTATTTAAGAAGGATCTAATTAGTTTATCTACATATTGAACAGGAAAACTATTATTGGTAAAGTATGATCTTAGATTATTAAATTCATCATTAAGTAAGGTAAAACTAGAGGTCAAATTATATCCTCTGAACAGGAGAGTTTTAATACAAGACATCTTATAGTTGAAATCAGTAAAACTAAAAAAATTCATGCCCAAACCAGTGAAAGTGGGTTTCCTGTAAACTGATGTAGTAATAGAATCACCGTTTTTCGAAATTAAAAGATCTAAAAAGGGGAGGGAGCCATTTTGCTCAGTTTCCATTGTATACGTTATATTGGGGTGCAAAGAATTTAGGAAGTTAAAGAATTGTTGCGCTTGTACCGCATTATCAAAGACAGCTATCGAATCATCAACGAAGCGTCGATAGAAAATTGGCTTGAGATGAGTGGGAGATTGTCTAAAAATTACACTTTCTAAATGAGTCATAAAAAAATCAGCTGCTAACGGTCCGACAGGTGATCCCATCCCTACACCATCAATTTGTTGGTAAACCTTATTGTTGAAAGTAAATAGCATTGTTTGAAGACCAATTCTAAAAGTTCCTTAAAATGAGACAATGAAAAACCATGAAAAATATCAACCGAGCTAAAAACCCTATCTAAAATAATGGCAATAGTTTCAGATACAGGTACATTTGTGAAAAGCGACTTTACATCAAACTGACAAAAAACTTTTTTGAATCGAAGTTCTCACCAAGAAGGTCTTTTTGGAATTCAAACGAGTTATTTATAGTGTAAGCATTTTTCGCAAAGGGTGACAGGAGACGAACAACAAATTTTGCCAATTGAAAGGTGGTAAGTTATACGAAGCTAAAATAGGACGGAGAGGTGTTCCAACTTTATGGATTTTAGGCAACAGTATAATTGAGCAAGATTAGCACCAGATGCGAACAACTGAGAGTAATATCGTTTTTTATTATCTTTAAGACTTTAGTCGTGACAGAAATCTATTAACCTGGTCTTCTAACCTTACAATGACTTTATTGACAGGTTCAAGAATTTGTTTGAATTTAGTAAGATCACTTAGGATTTCATTAGTTTTGTTTATGTAGTCCGATTTATTCAAAATAACCACTCCGTTACCCTTGTCCGGTCTAGTCACGACAATCTCCTGGTTCTTTGCCAAATTCTTAATACACTGCAAATCACTCTTCCTAAATATGAAAGATTGAAATTTAAGATTTCTAAGTTTATGAAAAAATTCTTGAGTTAATTTGAGAACTGACATTTGAAATTATTGAATTCACCCACATGGGGAACATTTTCAAGCCATTAAAAATTTTCAAAGTAAAGAAAAAACGAAGGCTTATATTTGAAACAACGGAAGCTTAAATTGCAAACCAAGTGACAGTAAAAACTTTTCCCGAGGGGAGAGTGTGTAACTAGAAAGATTCGAAATTACCTTATCTGAATTGAAAAAATTTGGTGAATTCATTCCCAAAGCCTTTAACTTACGTTCATGTGTTTCCAAGATGGTAGAGTGAAATTTTTCTAGTTCACGTTGTACAAGAGAAATTATTAATAAATAGTCCAACAACGAAAAGGTATTTTTAAGAGTAGTTATATAATGCCCAAGAGACTTATTATGCGAGTCTGAAATTTTGATTTTATAATTAATTTCATTATTTAATAAATATTCCAGGGACGATTGATAAAATTCAGAGTCATATAGATTGTCACGGTAGAGTTTGAAGTAAACAAATTTCGGGAAAACCCTGCAGGTCCGACACATTTCAAGAAAATAACAGTCCAGTTTTGACTTGAGAAACTTTCGTGAAGTCTTCCAAACATGGCGATAAGCCCTAAGGCCATCTTGTCCATACCTTGAGTATATATAATCATGCGGGTTGCTTCTACAGAGCTTCAATTTAATATTTAGGAGAAATCCAATGACAAGGAGAAATGTAAATGCCATGAAAAGTCTTCTTTAATGCGCAACGTTTCGAGCAATACGCTCATCTTCAGGCTGTATATAACAATGTGAAATTAAAATCAATAATTGAATGAAAAACAAGACAAAGAAAATTTCTATAACCTATTCATAAAGGCAAACTTTTAAAAGACTGAAAAAGAGGGTTAAATTCTAAGTTATACAGATTTACATTAAAAATTAAGAAGCTATTTTTAAATACATATAGTAAATGTGAAATTAATACACTGGAAAAATTAACAATAGTACACTGGAATAATGAAACTAACTAACCTTTCACTGCAATTTCCGAGGCTAACTGATTTAAGCAGAGGCAAAACGAGAAAACAAAGATGGGAGGGCGATTGGGGAAGGGGGGATTATAAGGAATTGGGGAAGGAGGAGGGATTATAAAATTTAAAGGGACAGCTGATGAGTCAACATTTAGCGTAGGGGTCAAAGTTTTAATGTAAAGCGATTCCAAAATTCTAAGTGAGTTGGGACAAGTATTACAACCAAGAATTTTAAAATTGTCTAAAGTGACATCAGTTTTACATTTTATACTGTGTTCCCGAATACTAGAAACTTCTTTAGTTTTTAAAATTTTACCTGTTCGGCCACTTATTCCCATATGCGAATAAAATCTAGCCCTGAGAGAGCGAACAGTGCTGCCAATGTAATTCCCAAGGAGACACCTAGGGCAGGTAAATAAATATACAACACCGCTACGCAACGAGTCAGGGTTCGATCCTTCGCTGAGAAAAAGCTACCTAAAGACGTTTTATTAATAAATATGATGCGGAAATCAGTATGATAAAAAAATTTCCTTAACAACTTTGTAAATTTAAGCTTAAATTCCTTATTCAAAGGACCCATTTCAGGTACCAAGAAATATTTTATATCCTTCGGCACTGTAATACAAGGAGTTGAGGGCTATAAACATTATTTAAGAAGGATCTAATTAGTTTGTCTACATATTGAACAGGAAAACTATTATTGGTAAAGTATGATCTTAGATTATTAAATTCATCATTAAGTAAGGTAAAACTAGAGGTCAAATTATATCCTCTGAACAGGAGAGTTTTAATACAAGACATCTTATAGTTGAAATCAGTAAAACTAAAAAAATTCATGCCCAAACCAGTGAAAGTGGGTTTCCTGTAAACTGATGTAGTAATAGAATCACCGTTTTTTCGAAATTAAAAGATCTAAAAAGGGAGGGAGCCATTTTGCTCAGTTTCCATTGTATACGTTATATTGGGGTGCAAAGAATTTAGGAAGTTAAAGAATTGTTGCGCTTGTACCGCATTATCAAAGACAGCTATCGAATCATCAACGAAGCGTCGATAGAAAATTGGCTTGAGATGAGTGGGAGATTGTCTAAAAATTACACTTTCTAAATGAGTCATAAAAAAATCAGCTGCTAACGGTCCGACAGGTGATCCCATCCCTACACCATCAATTTGTTGGTAAACCTTATTGTTGAAAGTAAAATAGCATTGTTTGAAGACCAATTCTAAAAGTTCCTTAAAATGAGACAATGAAAAACCATGAAAAATATCAACCGAGCTAAAAACCCTATCTAAAATAATGGCAATAGTTTCAGATACAGGTACATTTGTGAAAAGCGACTTTACATCAAAACTGACAAAAAACTTTTTTGAATCGAAATTCTCACCAAGGAAGGTCTTTTTGGAATTCAAACGAGTTATTTATAGTGTAAGCATTTTTCGCAAAGGGTGACAGGAGACGAACAACAAATTTTGCCAATTGAAAGGTGGGTAAGTTATACGAAGCTAAAATAGGACGGAGAGGTGTTCCAACTTTATGGATTTTAGGCAGAACAGTATAATTGAGCAAGATTAGCACCAGATGCGAACAACTGAGAGTAAGTATCGTTTTTTATTATCTTTAAAGACTTTAGTCGTGACAGAAATCTATTAACCTGGTCTTCTAACCTTACAATGACTTTATTGACAGGTTCAAGAATTTGTTTGAATTTAGTAAGATCACTTAGGATTTCATTAGTTTTGTTTATGTAGTCCGATTTATTCAAAATAACCACTCCGTTACCCTTGTCCGGTCTAGTCACGACAATCTCCTGGTTCTTTGCCAAATTCTTAATACACTGCAAATCACTCTTCCTAAATATGAAAGATTGAAATTTAAGATTTCTAAGTTTATGAAAAAATTCTTGAGTTAAATTTCGAACTGACATTTGAAATTATTGAATTCACCCACATGGGGAACATTTTTCAAGCCATTAAAAAATTTTCAAAGTAAAGAAAAAACGAAGGCTTATATATTTGAAAACAACGGAAGCTTAAATTGCAAACCAAGTGACAGTAAAAACTTTTCCCGAGGGGAGAGTGTGTAACTAGAAAGATTCGAAATTACCTTATCTGAATGAAAAAATTTGGTGAATTCATTCCCAAAAGCCTTTAACTTACGTTCATGTGTTTCCAAGATGGTAGAGTGAAATTTTTCTAGTTCACGTTGTACAAGAGAAATTATTAATAATAGTCCAACAACGAAAGGTATTTTTAAGAGTAGTTATATAATGCCCAAGAGACTTATTATGCGAATCTGAAATTTTGATTTTATAATTAATTTCATTATTTAATAAATATTCCAGGGACGATTGATAAAATTCAGAGTCATATAGATTGTCACGGTAGAGTTTGAAGTAAACAAAATTTCGGGGAAAACCCTGCAGGTCCGACACATTTCAAGAAAATAACAGTCCAGTTTGACTTGAGAAACTTTCGTGAAGTCTTCCAAACATGGCGATAAGCCCTGAGGCCATCTTGTCCATACCTTGAATATATATAATCATGCGGGTTGCTTCTACAGAGCTTCAATTTAATATTTAGGAGAAATCCAATGACAAGGAGAAATGTAAATGCCATGAAAAGTCTTCTTTAATGCGCAACGTTTCGAGCAATACGCTCATCTTCAGGCTGTTTAATAACAATGTGAAATTAAAATCAATATTGAATGAAAAACAAACAGAAAATTTCTATAACCTATTCATAAGCACAAATTTTAAAAGACTGAGAAAAGAGGGTTAAATTCTAAGTTATACAGATTTACATATAAAAATTAAGAAGCTATTTTTAAATACATATAGTAAATGTGAAATTAATACACTGGAAAAATTAACAATAGTACACTGGAATAATGAAACTAACTAACCTTCACTGCATTTCCGAGGCTAACTGATTTAAGCAGAGGCAAACGGGAAAACAAGAGATGGCGAGGGCGATTGGGGAAGGGGGGATTATAAGGAATTGGGAAGGAGGAGGGATTATAGCAAATTGAGGGACAGGATGAGTCAACATTTAGCGAGGGGCAATGTTTAATGAAAAGCGATTCCAAAATTCTTAGTGAGTTGGGACAAGTATTACAACCAAGAATTTTAAAATTGTCTAAAGTGACATCAGTTTTACATTTTATCTGTGTTCCGAATACTAGAAACTTCTTTAGTTTTTAAAATTTTACCTGTTCGGCCACTTATTCCCATATGCGAATAAAATCTAGCCCTGAGAGAGCGAACAGTGCTGCCAATGTAATTCCCAAGGAGACACCTAGGGCAGGTAAATAAATATACAACACCGCTACGCAACGAGTCAGGGGTTCGATCCTTCGCTGAGAAAAAGCTACCTAAAGACGTTTTATTAATAAATATGATGCGGAAATCAGTATGATAAAAAAATTTCCTTAACAATTTGTAAATTTAAGCTTAAATTCCTTATTCAAAGGACCCATTTCAGGTACCAAGAATATTTTATATCCTTCGGCACTGTAATACATGGAAGTTGAGGGCTATAAACATTATTTAAGAAGGATCTAATTAGTTTGTCTACATATGAACAGGAAAACTATTATTAGTAAAGTATGATCTTAGATTATTAAATTCATCATTAAGTAAGGTAAAACTAGAGGTCAAATTATATCCTCTGAACAGGAGAGTTTTAATACAAGACATCTTATAGTTGAAATCAGTAAAACTAAAAAAATTCATGCCCAAACCAGTGAAAGTGGGTTTCCTGTAAACTGATGTAGTAATAGAATCACCGTTTTTCGAAATTAAAAGATCTAAGAAGGGGAGGGAGCCATTTTGCTCAGTTTCCATTGTATACGTTATATTGGGGTGCAAAGAATTTAGGAAGTTAAAGAATTGTTGCGCTTGTACCGCATTATCAAAGACTGCTATCGAATCATCAACGAAGCGTCGATAGAAAATTGGCTTGAGATGAGTGGGAGATTGTCTAAAAATTACACTTTCTAAATGAGTCATAAAAAATCAGCTGCTAACGGTCCGACAGGTGATCCCATCCCTACTCCATCAATTGTTGGTAAACCTTATTGTTGAAAGTGAAAAGCATTGTTTGAAGACCAATTCTAAAAGTTCCTTAAAATGAGACAATGAAAAACCATGAAAATATCAACTGAGCTAAAAACCCTATCTAAAATAATGGCAATAGTTTCAGATACAGGTACATTTGTGAAAAGCGACTTTACATCAAAACTGACAAAAAACTTTTTTGAATCGAAGTTCACCAAGGAGGTCTTTTTGGAATTCAAACGAGTTATTTATAGTGTAAGCATTTTTCGCAAAGGGGACAGGAGACGAACAACAAATTTTGCCAATTGAAAGGTGGGTAAGTTATACGAAGCTAAAATAGGACGGAGAGGTGTTCCAGCTTTATGGATTTTAGGCAGACAGTATAATTGAGCAAGATTAGCACCAGATGCGAACAACTGAGAGTAAGTATCATTTTTTATTATCTTTAAAGGACTTTAGTCGTGACAGAAATCTATTAACCTGGTCTTCTAACCTTACAATGACTTTATTGACAGGTTCTAGAATTTGTTTGAATTTAGTAAGATCACTTAGGATTTCATTAGTTTTGTTTATGTAGTCCGATTTATTCAAAATAACCACTCCGTTACCCTTGTCTGGTCTAGTCACAACAATCTCCTGGTTCTTTGCCAAATTCTTAATACACTGCAAATCACTCTTCCTAAATATGAAAGATTGAAATTTAAGATTCTAAGTTTATGAAAAAATTCTTGAGTTAAATTTGAGAACTGACATTTGAAATTATTGAATTCACCCACATGGGGAACATTTTTCAAGCCATTGAAAAATTTTCAAAGTAAAGAAAAAACGAAGGCTTATATATTTGAAACAACGGAAGCTTAAATTGCAAACCAAGTGACAGTAAAAACTTTTCCCGAGGGGAGAGTGTGTAACTAGAAAGATTCGAAATTACCTTATCTGAATTGAAAAAATTTGGTGAATTCATTCCCAAAGCCTTTAACTTACGTTCATGTGTTTCCAAGATGGTAGAGTGAAATTTTTCTAGTTCACGTTGTACAAGAGAAATTATTAATAAATAGTCCAACAACGACAAGGTATTTTTAAGAGTAGTTATATAATGCCCAAGAGACTTGTTATGCGAATCTATTTTGATTTTATAATTAATTTCATTATTTAATAAATATTCCAGGGACGATTGATAAAATTCAGAGTCATATAGATTGTCACGGTAGAGTTTGAAGTAAACAATTTCGGAAAACCCTGCAGGTCCGACACATTTCAAGAAAATAACAGTCCAGTTTTGACTTGAGAAACTTTCGTGAAGTCTTCCAAACATGGCGATAAGCCCTGAGGCCATCTTGTCCATACCTTGAATATATATAATCATGCGGGTTGCTTCTACAGAGCTTCAATTTAATATTTAGGAGAAATCCAATGACAAGGAGAAATGTAAATGCCATGAAAAGTCTTCTTTAATGCGCAACGTTTCGAGCAATACGCTCATCTTCAGGCTGTTTAATAACAATGTGAAATTAAAATCAATATTGAATGAAAAACAAACAGAAAATTTCTATAACCTATTCATAAAGCAAATTTTAAAAGACTGAGAAAAGAGGGTTAAATTCTAAGTTATACAGATTTACATATAAAATTAAGAAGCTATTTTTAAATACATATAGTAAATGTGAAATTAATACACTGGAAAAATTAACAATAGTACACTGGAATAATGAAACTAACTACCTTCACTGCAATTTCCGAGGCTAATGATTGAAGCAGAGGCAAACGGAAAACAAGATGGCGAGGGCGATTGGGGAAGGGGGGATTATAAGGAATTGGGGAAGGAGGAGGGATCATAGCAAATTTAAGGGACGGCGATGAGTCAACATTTAGCGGGGGCAATGTTTAATGAAAGCGATTCCAAAATTCTAGTGAGTTGGGACAAGTATTACAACCAAGAATTTTAAAATTGTCTAAAGTGACATCAGTTTTACATTTATACTGTGTTCCGAATACTAGAAACTTCTTTAGTTTTTAAAATTTTACCTGTTCGGCCACTTATTCCCATATGCGAATAAAATCTAGCCCTGAGAGAGCGAACAGTGCTGCCAATGTAATTCCCAAGGAGACACCTAGGGCAGGTAAATAAATATACAACACCGCTACGCAACGAGTCAGGGGTTCGATCCTTCGCTGAGAAAAAGCTACCTAAAGACGTTTTATTAATAAATATGATGCGGAAATCAGTATGATAAAAAAATTTCCTTAACAATTTGTAAATTTAAGCTTAAATTCCTTATTCAAAGGACCCATTTCAGGTACCAAGAAATATTTTATATCCTTCGGCACTGTAATACAAGGAAGTTGAGGGCTATAAACATTATTTAAGAAGGATCTAATTAGTTTGTCTACATATTGAACAGGAAAACTATTATTGTAAAGTATGATCTTAGATTATTAAATTCATCATTAAGTAAGGTAAAACTAGAGGTCAAATTATATCCTCTGAACAGGAGAGTTTTAATACAAGACATCTTATAGTTGAAATCAGTAAAACTAAAAAAATTCATGCCCAAACCAGTGAAAGTGGGTTTCCTGTAAACTGATGTAGTAATAGAATCACCGTTTTTCGAAATTAAAAGATCTAAAAAGGGGAGGGAGCCATTTTGCTCAGTTTCCATTGTATACGTTATATTGGGGTGCAAAGAATTTAGGAAGTTAAAGAATTGTTGCGCTTGTACCGCATTATCAAAGACAGCTATCGAATCATCAACGAAGCGTCGATAGAAAATTGGCTTGAGATGAGTGGGAGATTGTCTAAAAATTACACTTTCTAAATGAGTCATAAAAAAATCAGCTGCTAACGGTCCGACAGGTGATCCCATCCCTACACCATCAATTTGTTGGTAAACCTTATTGTTGAAAGTAAAATAGCATTGTTTGAAGACCAATTCTAAAAGTTCCTTAAAATGAGACAATGAAAAACCATGAAAAATATCAACCGAGCTAAAAACCCTATCTAAAATAATGGCAATAGTTTCAGATACAGGTACATTTGTGAAAAGCGACTTTACATCAAAACTGACAAAAAACTTTTTTGAATCGAAGTTCTCACCAAGGAGGTCTTTTGGAATTCAAACGAGTTATTTATAGTGTAAGCATTTTTCGCAAAGGGTGACAGGAGACGAACAACAAATTTTGCCAATTGAAAGGTGGGTAAGTTATACGAAGCTAAAATAGGACGGAGAGGTGTTCCAACTTTATGGATTTTAGGCAGAAGTATAATTGAGCAAGATTAGCACCAGATGCGAACAACTGAGAGTAAGTATCGTTTTTTATTATCTTTAAAGACTTTAGTCGTGACAGAAATCTATTAACCTGGTCTTCTAACCTTACAATGACTTTATTGACAGGTTCAAGAATTTGTTTGAATTTAGTAAGATCACTTAGGATTTCATTAGTTTTGTTTATGTAGTCCGATTTATTCAAAATAACCACTCCGTTACCCTTGTCTCTAGTCACGACAATCTCCTGGTTCTTTGCCAAATTCTTAATACACTGCAAATCACTCTTCCTAAATATGAAAGATTGAAATTTAAGATTTCTAAGTTTATGAAAAAATTCTTGAGTTAAATTTGAGAACTGACATTTGAAATTATTGAATTCACCCACATGGGGAACATTTTTCAAGCCATTAAAAATTTTTCAAAGTAAAGAAAAAACGAAGGCTTATATATTTGAAACAACGGAAGCTTAAATTGCAAACCAAGTGACAGTAAAAACTTTTCCCGAGGGGAGAGTGTGTAACTAGAAAGATTCGAAATTACCTTATCTGAATTGAAAAAATTTGGTGAATTCATTCCCAAAGCCTTTAACTTACGTTCATGTGTTTCCAAGATGGTAGAGTGAAATTTTTCTAGTTCACGTTGTACAAGAGAAATTATTAATAAATAGTCCAACAACGAAAAGGTATTTTTAAGAGT
>JAJOZX010002362.1:245000-644970 GCA_023014485.1 Bathynomus jamesi | reverse complement strand
CTTTTGAAAATACAGATTCTAAATAATCTTCTTTAAGAATTTTACGTGTGTTATCAGAATTTTATTAAAAGATGTAATTGTACAGATAATGTTCGGACACACTGGAATTTCTAAAAAACTTGTCACAACTTGGTATCAGAAAAACTTAATGAGATTCTCTGTAAAATGGAACAACATTGGAATTTCTACACTTCATGGTTGACTTTTAATAACAGCCAAAAATTGTACAGATAATTCTCAGACACCCTGTATATATATATATATATAGCACAAGCTTTTTTGTTTTATTTTATATGAATTCTTTGTGTGAATTCTTGTTTTTGTTCTTATTTTTACACTTAAATTGTTAAAGATTAAAATAATGTGGTGTGCCGTTCGTGTAAATTAAATTACGATTAATATATTTCATAATGATTATTATACGGATTGCAAATTATATATGTATGTTTTTAGTTGAAAGCAAAAGTTTCTTTTCATAATTTAAATTATACGGTTCAGATGGAGTGTAATTTTTAAAAATATGCCTTAAATTGCTTATTAAAATTAATAAAAATTTTGTTAGATTTATGGTCTGAGTGGTGAAAATTAGGAAGGGGATGAAAACAGGAAGTATATATATATATAATATATATATATAATATATATATCAGTGGCGACTCCAGCTCTTCAAAACTACTCGGGCTCTTTTAAATTTTCAAGTCTACATATGAGCCGACATTTAAATGCATGACAATAACTTAAGATTATCACTAAATAAATAAATACATACCTCGGTAAAAAAAATTATTTGAATTTTATTTCTTGAACATAAAATCCAAACGTCTTGGTTTTAAGGCAAATTCCTTTAATATTCGGTCATGTAATTCCTTTTGCTTTCTAAATCAATAAGTATTTATTTTTCAATTGAAATCCTAGCCAGGGACGAGAGCCGTTCTTGAGCCATTGTGTTTCTTAAATATGATCTAATTCGATCAAGAACAGAGAAACTTCTTTCATTTGAAACAGAAGTTACAGGTATGGTAAGGAGGAGTTGAATCAGCTTTGTGGTTTCCGACATCGCAGACATAATCCTAGTTCGTGAAAGAAATTTCATTTGCAGATTTGCGTTTTCTAAAGTCACTGTCACGATAAAGATATTTCAATTCGTTATCTAAGGATTTGGATGATTACATTTGGGTATTAGTTTATAAAGCATTAAGACGATGCATTGGAAAATTTTCAGCAAATTCTGGAAATTTGGTCACATCAATCAACTCAAAGAACGCAAACTCGTGAATGCAATCAAATCGTTCCTCATTGACATTGGTATAATGTCAATTATTTCGAAATATATTGCTTTATAGTTCATTTGTTTGCCTCTAGCTCTATTTCTCGGGGGAGAAGGCAGGTCTTCGGATTATTCGAAGTCTGCCATTGTTTCTTGAAAACTTTATTATATGCTTTATCAGTACGAGCGCACTCAATAAATTCAATAAAGTAATTAATTTCTGTTGTACAAACTTCATGTCAAACTGCTTGCATTGCGGAAGATCAAATAGTTTTTCGGCTTGTGACAATATATATTTTCAAAGCAGTTAATAAAAAACAGAAAAGTGAAATCATGCAATTTTATAAGTAGATTATCAGTTTGATTGAGAATATCTTCATCCCATCTTGCACTGTCATCTAAAATCTTTTGAAATGCATTTTCAGTTTCACGCTGCCTTTTTATTGGTGACACGGTTCTAGATCTATAGCACCACCTTGTTTCACAAAGTGATGGAATGCTGATATTGAGCTCTCTAAATACAGCTTTTCGTTTCGTACTTGAAGAAGCAAATTTACTGAAAGCACGTACATTGGAAAAGAACATTTTAGCCCCGTTAACTTTCTCTTACACACTAAATTTAACTTATGTGTATAGCAATGAATAAAATAGCCGAATTTAAAACCTTTTTCTCTCAGGCAGTTGAAGGCACGCTTATCGAAACTTAAAAAGTTACCATGTATCGCCAGAATTAAAAATTGTGCCTCTACAAGGCCGAAGGATATAAGCCCGAGTTGAAATGTTTTTTCCTTTATAAAAAAAATTAATAGGAGGAAAAACGTATTTTATTTAATGAGAATTAGAAGAAGGACTATTATGTAACCGTATGCAAGCAAATAATTATTCATTAAAAGAACTTTAAATATACGATATTACTTATACTTCTCGGGCGTAATGTCTTGCGCCCGAGTAAAGGATCTTGAAAGATTACACGAAAACTTAATGTGTCAATAGTTTTTTTTTACAGGTAGTAAGGGTATCTAAATGCGGTCAAAATTTGTTTGCGTGACGAAGGCTAGATAGAAAAATAGTAACATACTACCAGCCAAAAACCATTTTTACAATTTGTATTTAAACTTTTTTTAAAACTTAAATCTATAATACACAATTTTATCTCTCGTGCTTCTCCTTGCCCCTTGCCTCTCGGGCTCAGCAAGCCCGAGAAGCCCGAGTGCAGGAGTCGCCACTGATATATATATACACACACACACACACACACACATATATTATATATATATATATATATATATAATATATATATATATATATATACACACACACACACACACACACACACACCATATATATATATATATTTATTGAATACTGCTCAGGTTTGACGTTCCCATATAAAAGGAAGAAATTAATAAACTAGGAGAAAACGCAGAGACATTTCACAGCCAAGATTGATGGCTGCAAAGAACTCAACTACTGGGAAAGACTCCGTAAACTTAATCTGTACTCCCAGGAAAGAAGAGAGAGTTACACCATAATCTACATATGGAAAATGATCGAAAAACTGGTACGAAACCTCAAACTAAACCCAATTACCATCCAAACAACGCTGGAAAATAGGAAAGGCAGAATGTGTATTAGAGCGGAGTGAAACACAACTTTTTATTTCAAATTTATTTGCCTCATTTGTTTTTTGGTGTATTAGAACATAAAAATGATGTATTCAGGCATTTAATGTTTGTAACTCAAACCATCCCTCGCATTTTTACATAAAAGCAAAATGGCCATCAGCCAGTTGTCCATAAATAAAAATATGCTCATAACATAAAAACTAAGTGTTCTATGAAAAAAAATAATTGAAGAAAAACGCTTTATAATTGTCAAGAAGATACTCTTCTTGATTAGGATTACTCCTTATAAAATTACAATTCTACACCTACATTGACCCCTTCTAAACGATCAGAATGTGTTCATACGTTCGTTTCCTAAAAAGCGATGTGATTTGTATGACAAGTCGTCTCTAACCTCACTTCTGTTAGAGATACATTACATTTTGTTGAGTATAGCCTGATTTGTGTTGTAATTTTTTTTTTTTTTAATGTTGTTTGGAAGTCGATGCTTTAGTGTTTATATTATTGCGATTCTTTTTGTTTAATTATGTAATGTAAATGTCTTGTATTCATAATTCGTATTCTTAAAAAGGTTCGGTTCTTTTGCATTATCCTCCCAACACTAATTTTTTTATATAATGTTGTTTTGGTTATGGTACTTTATTTTCTTTCCATTATAAAAAAAAATTAGTGTTGGGATTAGGTTAGGTTAGGTTAGGTTAGGTTAAAAACAGCCCGCCGCAGGCGTTAGCCGTGTTTTGGTAACTTACTTTATTTTCCTTCCATTATAAAAAAAATTAGTGTTGGGAGGATAATGCAAAAGTACCAAAGGTTCTTCCGGAATGCTGGTACTCTCCGCTATCACATCGGCGAAGAAAGAAAACTTTGTTAATAATTCATGAAGAGAGACACTTGGAGGCTGTCGGATACATCTCGGCATCCACCAGATTCCTAACTTGAGCAATAAGCTTTCCTGCCCATAGTTATTATAGGGTGAACCAAATGTAGGTGGACAGTAAATGATAACGTTTATTTTGAGAATACATATTTAATTTTTTTGTATACTATAATACAAATAAAATTTAAATAAATTTAGTTATAATATTTAATATAATATAACACAAACACCATAGTTAAATGAACACCATAGTTATAATATAATATAACACAAACCGTATTCAACCTCCTGTCCACTACTTTTGGTTCACCATGTATATCATTTATCTTATTAATTTTTGTCCATTTCATTTAGTCACTTTAACCCTTCATTTAAGTTTGTCCTTATGGTTTAATTATGTCATACCCATTTAATTAATTAACTTAGTTTTCATTATAAATATAATTTAAATTTCTTTTTGTATATTCTTCATACTAACCACTAGGTGTAATTTTAAATTCCAATCATAAATTAAGAACGTGGTATCTTTTTGATATACAGGGTGTACATAAAGTCAGGATCTATTTTTGTGAAGCACTTGGAAATTATATGGAATTAAATCATAAATGATAGTGGTACATTTATTAAATAATTAAGAGTAGGATTCGACGTGACGCCCATCAGTATCCCTGCACAGCTCAAATCGTTCCGCAGCATTTCTAAACACATTCTGGGCATTTGCGGGGTTATGTTACAGTATCTGCGGAACGATTTGAGCTGTGCAGGGATACTGATGGGCGTCACGTCGAATCCTACTCTTAATTATTTAATAAATGTTACCACTTTATCATTTTATGATTTAATTCCATATAATTTCCAAGTGCTTCACAAAAATAGATCCTGACTTTATGTACACCCGGTATTTGGCGCTGCGGACAGGATTGAAATAGTTTCACTTGGTCGTTAGTTTGTCGATTGTTTAAGCTTAAAAGTTAGGTTTCGTTAAAATATATCTTCATGCACGAGTGAAATTAAACTCCCATTTTTTCAAGACGGTGAAGATTTAGGAATTTATTTAACCAGATTTGAAAGAGTAGCTGAACTTAAAGGTTGGGATTTAGAATCCCAGGGTGCAGTTAGGATAGCTTCACTTTTAAGAGGGAAAGCATTAGAAATTTATACTCTGCTACCGGATGAAATAACCGCGAACTATTTTGAACTTGAGTTAATGCATTCTTATCATATGACGCCAGAATATTACAGGAAACAATTTAGAAGTACTAGACTAGGTCCAAACCAGACTTGCCAACAATTTGGTTATCACCTCAAACGTTGCCTAATATTTTGGTTGGATGGATGCAAAATAAAGATCTTTTAAGTCTCTTCTGGATTTTTTTTTGTCATAGATCAGTTCCTCTCTACATGCACTCCCGATATGAGAGCTTATGTTAAGGAAAATAGCAGTAACAATTTAAAACGCACGATGGAAGTTGCCGACAATTACGCTAGCTCCCACAACTTATATCCAAACACTAAAAATCTTAACCATACATAAATCTTTTACTGAACCCACTACGAATTCAAATGCAGAAGCTTCTATGGAAAATAAACCCCTGTAAAGTGCTATAATTGCGGTGTTGGTCATACTAAATGTGTCCACAAAATCCTGCACTTTTTAAGAAAGTTGACTTTTTTTTTTCTGAATCTGCAACTTTGCTTTTGACCTTAAAGTACCTAACGTAGGTTTAAAATTTGAGGAAGGATCAGTTAATGGGTGCAAAGTATCTACTTTGGTTAGAGATACAGGGTGTACTTGTCTTATAGTTTCGGATAGAGTATTACCCCCTGTTCCAGATACTCGTGAACAGTAGTCCATTTATCACGATTACTTGGGTAGGGCTGATAGATTTCTGACAGAAAAATGTCATGTCGTGTACGGGGCTCCAATAAACCTTAGCCCCCACCCCCACCCCCGCTCATGGCCTAAACCATTAGAGGTACAGTAAAACTAAACATACCTTACGAAAGAATTTAATCCTGCATTTAATAAGAAACAATTAAAACTTGGTGTTCCCGCCATTGGCTTCCAAGACAGCCCGAATTCGCTTTGGGTAGCTTGCCAAAAGTGACGTGAATAGATCTTGATCGTTACACAAATTTGCTAAAACAGTTTCAATGTGTTGGGTCATTGTATCCTTCAAAAAGATTTGCTGCAGGTTTTTGAAACAAGACATTCAACTTGTCCTTTAAACTGATCCAATGTGTTCACAGACGTTCAGGTCAGGAAAATTTGTTGGCCATTCTTCATTTCCAAAGATATCGATCTCATGGTTCCGCAACAACTGTTGAGTGGCTAATGCCTTAAAGCAGGGGACCTTATCGTGCAGAAGTGTGACCTGATCGACATCCATAACATGGTTTGGGTTTCTTAGAAAAGGAATGACATGCTAGGATAGAATAATATCACGAAAATACTGTCCATCCCAACTCTGACCATTTGGCTTCAGCACCCACATGAGCTTGTTTGCAGTGGACAAAACAAACACACCAACACAGTCTGGACTTTTTAATAATTCGCGATAATGTTCTGTCATAGATTTCATCTGGTGTGGCCCACACTCGATCATTTTGGTAGTTAGGCCGACGTGTTACGTAAACAAAAAATTCATCGGAGACAGCTAAATGCATGAAATCATTCACATCCCACTCTTCAAGATAATGGGCAAACCACATTCTGTCATCGATGTTAAGTTGAGTTTTTCTTGGCTTTGGAAGTTCATGCCAGGCTTTAAACCTTGCCTATGACGGTACAGTCGAATGATCTCACCACTAACGATCTTTCTTCTCAACACTTCGATCTCTCTAGAAAGTTTAGCACAGCTGTTTTTTTCCGCTTACACGTACCGCTTTCAATGATGTCTTTTGTTTCCTGAGAGTGGCAAATTTGGGCGCTCAGATTTGGTTGTATCCATTTCACATTCATTCAAAGTTTTATTCCAATTTCTTTTGACGAAGTCCTCACTTCTTCGCAACTTTTTGGCAACCCATGAACGTGTTATAAAGGTGGCTTCAGCATCACGAGCTTCCGGAAATGTTATTGCTCGTATGCGATCTATCACACGTTGCCTCCGAATCACCAATTGAGAAGCCATTATGTTATCACTTTATCAGCTAGAGTAATTTTATTACCTGCAATAAATAATTTTATATATTTTTATAATCACAAAACTATTTCGATATAAGTAAACATGTAAGTTGCAAATGGCGGGGGGGGGGGGGGAAGGTGTTTTGGAACCCCTTACATACTTTGAAGGGTGAACTTATGCCGTCAGAACCTCTAAGTTTTGTTCTGTCCTAATAGAATTCCATCCCTTCTGTTGATGTGGATGACGTTGCTCAGGTAGTTCAAACGAAGTAAAATTAAATCCCCACTGAATCTCCCTCCTTTTTAAAACTACTTTTAACAATGGAGTTTCATTCGAGAAATTTAGAGGCCGTACAACATTGTCCCACTTTAGTTAACGTAAAAAGGAGCGTGAATGACGGGATAATTGAAAGGTCTCGTAGTAGTCATTCTTATAAATATGTAAGAGATGGTGATTAATCTATAGTGTATGCGTTCATAGTCCTAATTCCGAACTTGTAGAGAAAAGGGCTTTAGTTATACCTCTTAAATACCGTAACCTTGTCTTAAAATTAGCACATGACTCGCCATTTGCTGGCCACTTTGGTTATATTAAAACGCAGACGAAAGTTTTAAGTTCATTGTCCTGGAGCACCTGGAGATATATGAAGATACTGCCGCTCGTGTGATGTTTGCCAGAAAACATCAGCAAAGGGGTGTAAAACCCGTACCCTTACAAAAGGTTCCAATCATTACTGAGCCTTTTTCGAAAGTGTCAATGGACCTCATAGATCCTATACACCCTCCTTCATCAGAAGGCCATATGTATATCCTTGCTGTAATAGATTTAGGTACCAGATTCCCGGAAGCAGTACCTTTGAGAAATATAGATTCAATCTCTATAGCCGAAGCTCTTATAACTATTTTCTCAAGGGTGGGCGTACCTAAAAAGTTCTATCAGACCGTGGTACACAATTTACCTCCGAAGTTATGAGGAAGATTCATGAATTGTTATCAGTCAAGCCAGTGTTTACAACTTACTTTCATCCTGCTAGTAATGGACTTTGTGAAAAACTAAACGGTATTCTGAAGAGCATAATCAAGAAATTATGCCAAGATCACCCGACCCAATGGCATCGGTATATACCAGCTGCTTTTTTTGCTTATAGAGAAATACCCAATAGCTCATTAGGCTTTTCACCTTTCGAACTCTTGTACGGTAGAGAAGTTAGAGGCCCCATATCTATCTAGAGCGAATTGTGGCAAAACAAAGATAATAACTCAGACACGGTTTCCACTCTCAGTATGTCCTTGACTTGAGAGATAGATTTGAGGAAACGGCAAAGTTAGCTACAGCTAAAGCCGAAACTAGTGCTTCTTTATATAAGACCTACTATGATCTTAAATCACAAGACAGAACTTTCAAGCCCGGTGATGAGGTGCTTTTACTCCTTCCTACTGCTACCAAACAAGTTAGTAATGCAATGGAAAGGACCCTATCCTGTTTTAGAAAGACGCAATAAGGTAAATTTAATTAGTATCAATGGGAAAGAAAAACTCTACCATGCTAATATGCTTAAAAAGTACCATAGGCGTGCTCTGGTTAATAACCTTATGGTTACAGATGACTGGAGATTTCAGAGTCTGGAATTTGTGACGAAGCACTGTTCTTAGTACAAGCTTCCGTCATCACTGACGAACCCCAACCTGAGGAAGACTATCATCTGACCGCCGCCTCGAATGATGTACCCTTCAACTTGGAAGATTTGTCCATAAACTCTCAATTGAAGAAAGAGTTGACGAATTGTTTAACCTTGACAGATTTCCGAGAAGTCTCGTCTAACATCCCGGGATGCACTAATCTGTTAGAACACAAAATAAGTCTTACTTCGGCAGACCCTTTACGGAAAAAAAACCTTATCCCGTGCCGGTTCACCTGAAGGAGGAATTCAACAATGAAGTCTCCAAGCTTTTGCAACTTTGAATAATAGATCCCTCCTCATCAGAATGTTGTTCTCCAGTCGTACTTTTACGAAAGCCCGATAATAGCATCCGGGTATGTATAGATTTTCGTAGGCTAAACTCTATTACCATCTTTGACTCGGAACCAATGCCCACCATCGAAGAAAATCTAGAGAAGTTTGCAGGAATGGAATTCTTCTTTGAAATACATTTATGTAAAGCCTATTATCAGTTCCCCTTAGAAACATCCTCGCGTAAGTACACAGCCTTTGCAACCGAGCTAGGTTTAATGCAATTTACCGGACTACCCTTTGGACTCGTAACAGCTTGTAGTACCTATATCCGCTTAATGAGACGGGTTTTGAAACCCTTAAAGCATGGTTTAAAAAAAAAAAAATTCTTTAGGGTTTGTCAGTTTGTCATATTTACGAAATGTGAAGTCGACTAATGGCAGATTAATGAGATGGTCATTCATGCGGCAAACCTATCAATTTAGAATAATGCATGTAAAAGGACAGTTAAATCATTTTGCAGACATCTTGAGTAGATGTCCATCTTGAGTTCTGAAAATGTAATTAGTTACATTTTCTTTTAGAGGGGAGATGTCAAGAAGACCTCTTGATTAGGATTACTCCTTATAAAATTACAATTCTACACCCACATTGACCCTTTCTAAACGATCAGAATGTGTTCATACGTTCGTTTCCTAAAAAGCGATATGATTTGTATGACAAGTTGTCTCTAACCTCATTTCTGTTAGATACATTACCTCCTGGTGAGTACAGCCCGACTTGTCTTGTAACTTTTATTTTTTTATATTTAGAATATATTGTTTAGAAGTTTTTAAAATTTGTATTGAGATTCTTTTTGTTTAATTATGTTATGTAAAGGTCTTGTATTCATAATTTTTATTCTTAAAAAGGTTCTTCCTGAATGCTGGTATTCTCCGATACCACATCGGCGAAGAAAGAAAAAACGTTTTGTTAATAATTCACTAAGAGAGAGACTTGGAGGCTGTCGGATACATCTCGGCATCCACCAGATTCTTAACTTGAGCAATAAGCTTTCCTGCCTATATGTATATGTATATATATATATATGTATGTGTATATATGTATGTATATATATATATATGTATGTATTTGTATGTATATAATATATGTTATATATGTGTGTATATGTGTATGTATGTGTGTATGTATATGTATGTATATATGTATGTATATATGTGTGTGTGTCCCATAAGTCCGGCATCAGAGGAGAAATTCATATTTTTCTCTTTCTACAGGCCATAATGTCTGTGAGCAAGGAAGAACGAATCCAGATAATTCTACTCGTAGGAAATCGGAGTCAAAGAGGCCGCTGCTGAATTTAACAGACTGCATCCAGACCGCGAGCCAATAACAGAGTTGTGTTAGCAGACTTGTTGCAAAGTTTAAGGAAACAGGATCCATAGAAAAACCACGCAGTGGACCTTCAAGGAGGTCCACTGACGATGATACAGCGACTGCTATCGTGGCTCATTTTAACAGAAGTCCCAATATGTCTCTTCGGCGATCGTCCGCCAAGACAGGAGTGTCGAAAAGTAGCATCCATCGCATTCTTCAGGCTCACAAATGGCACCCATATAAACTTCAGATCCTACAGAAATTAAGCGATGATGATCCCGACCGGCGGATGGAATTTTGTGAATGGGCTATGGAACAATATGCTCGGGGTGCCAATTTCCCATCCACCATTCTGTTCAGTGACGAGGCTGTTTTTTATGGAAATGGTGAGGTAAATCGACAGAACACCCGCTACTGGTCTCAAAACAACCCTCGCTGGTATACCTCTTCAAAGAAACAAGGTACATCTCGGGTGATGGTATGGTGTGGTATTTGGAAGGATCGCACCATAGGCCCCCTCTTTTTCGATGAACATGTCACTGGAGGCACCTACCTACGTATGCTCAAGGAAGAAGCATTTCCCAGTGTCTTGAACGAAGAAGGAAATTTCCCAACATGGTTCCAGCAAGACGGCGTTCCTGCACATTACAGCACCGAAGTAAGGGAATACCTGTACCAACAATTCCCTGGTCATTGAATAGGACGTCGAGGGCCTGTGGAATGGTCAGCTAGAAGCCCGGTTCTCACGCCACTAGATTTTTATCTCTGGGGCCACTTGAAAGCGCTGGTATACGCAGAAAAAATTAAGTGTTGAACATTTGCGGCAGCGCATTATTGGGGCATGTAACACCATTACTCCTGACATCATTCACCGTGTGCTTGCTGACTGGGTATCACTTCTGAATTTGTGTATTGAAAACAACGGTCGACATATTGAGCATGTTCTGTAAATAGAAGCTTTTGTTTTGCCTTTTTTTATTATTTTTCCTATGATGCCGGACTTATGGGACACCCTGTATATATCATTTTCTTGTCATTTATTTTTAGTCCATTTCATTTAGTCACTTTAACCCTTCATTTAAGTTAATGTCCTTATAGTTTGATTAATATCTGTCATACCCATTTAATTAACTTAGTTTTCATTATAAATATAATTTAAATTTCTTTTTGTATATTCTTCATCCTAACCACTAAGTGTAATTTTTAAATTCCAATCATAAATTAAGAACCTAGTCTCTCTTTGACAATGCAAAACTATACTAAAAAAACACCATTGTGCATACATTATATTGAAATAAAATTGTATCTGGTCTCGCTTGGTTGGATGCCGTTAGTCAATTACATTTGAATGTGATATGAAACCCACTCATCTCAAATATTATGCAATTATTTTTTTCAGGAGAGGCATCAGATCCTTCTTGGTTTCAAGTGAGGGAAGCAGAGAGCGACTTTTTATTCTTGACCTAATAAATCCGTCTCTTGATTCCTGTGATATTACTGATGCTGATGCATCTGTAACCAACTTCACAGCTCTTTCGACTTTCTGTGTGTGAATGGAGTATGCTCACTTTGAACATTTTGTTTCGTACTCAAGCAATTCTTCATCACCCAATTTAAAAGTGAGAGGTGGTTCACTGATATCAATCCTATCCCAGAAGATGTCTGTCCATCTGACAGCATTGATAGAAGGAGGTTTTCCGAGTGAGCAAAATAGGCATTCCGTGATATATAAGGTTGGACAACTTTTTGTATATCTTGGGGTAACAAGTTGAACCTTTTTATTGCATATGTTTGGGTCCACCGGGCAGATAACGGTTTAAATTTTATATTGAACCAGTTAGGACCATAGTTTACTATGAACAGACCAAGGCTAGGTAACACTCTGGAGGGATTCTTTTGGGAGACATAATAACGACATAGTCTGTTAGCTAGAGTTAACCATCTAGAGTTAAGGGGACCAGGCTTGAGTTTCTCTGCTTCCGTCAACATATCCTTATCTTATGGCCCCACTTATTCTGAACATGTATTGTTGATCATTATTTAAATCTTCTATGAGCTCATCTGTGAGAACTGGGATGTTATCGGCCCCATCCGTAATTGGGGAGAACTTTACCACAGGCATCTCATGGCAAGTCTTAAGAGCATTACCAATAGATCCACTGAATGATCTTGGCCCAGTTGTTTTCCCGTCGTATCGCTCAAACAGATGCCTTAAGGGAAGTTCATTTATATGTAACGTACAAATGCTCCATTGCAATGGTCGTTTCAGCTTCTGCTCGATGAAATGGATTATGCCACCTTTTGACCCAGTGTTGACATTCGTACTGTCGCACCCTATCACCTGGAGATTCTGGTCTAGTGTCACTTCAAGTAAGCGAACAATGATTCGGATACATCACTTGCTTTTCCAGATTTAGGGCTCAAATGGTTAAGGTATTCTCCATCAGGCTCACTCAATAGTACATAATGTTCTTCAACAATTATATCCTGGTACATTTTACCAACGTCTTGTTTTTCTCCCATCAAAATATAAAACTTTAACATCACCATAACTTTGTGCAGCTTCAACTTGTAATGTTTTTCTCAATTTCTGTCTCTCTCTTCACACCTTACTTCGATCAATAAAAGTGTCACTGTCTCTTTCGGTAATGATACCCAAATCCACCAAAGTAGCTGAAGCAATGGCCGATGCAGCCCTATCTGAAACACCAAATCTGTCGGCTTCATGACGAGATTGGGTAGAGGGGGGCTCATTTGAATGTTGGAGCATTCATATTCAGACTCAGTTGTTGAACTTTCTTCGGTACTAAAGATCAGTATTAGTATCAGGTGAAAGCATATCATCAGTGACTACCGTTTCGAATTCTTCGTGCATGATTATTTTTCTTCGCTTAATTTCTTGCTGCTCCTTCAACTTTCTTGCATTTCTTTTTGCTATAGATCTTGAAAGGGTAACATCCACACCTCCAACCACCATATTTCGTATAGTCCTCTGATCTTCAAGGAATTCTAGTTCTTCTTTGAGTATTCTTGATTCTTTGGATAAACAAATAATGGTTTTTCTTTACATCCGCTTTTTTGGCAGCCAAAATCTTGGTGCGAAACGAAGTTGCATTTACGTACATGCACAAATGTCAGTTCTACCAGTGATTTTTTTGAACAATTCAATAAGCTTCGCATTGCTTTTGGATCGATCGAGTTGCATAACCTTGTCGGTAAAGCGTTTCAGCTTGGTAATTATGGATTTTTTACTCATTTAGGGTATTGATGAACGTTTCCACACTTCGACCAATGCTTCTGCTATCGTTTCGAGAATATCATTATTTGTCAATTTTGCAGATGAGCCTTCCTTCAGTAGAAGAGAATATCTCGCAACCTGCATATTAGAGGGTAAGACATTATGTGGCAATTCACTTGGAATTCCGAACAGAAAATGTTGCTTCACCGACTGTCTAGTTAGTAGGGATTTTGCCATATTTTGATCTAAGGCTAAATTTCTACAGAAATATCGCATTATGAAAATCTGAAAAAATACAAGACACGGAATTAGTTAAAACAAATTATATATAAGCTCTAAAACTAAAATGTAAACATAT
The DNA here is from genome assembly GCA_023014485.1 of Bathynomus jamesi. Classification (NCBI taxonomy): domain Eukaryota; kingdom Metazoa; phylum Arthropoda; class Malacostraca; order Isopoda; family Cirolanidae; genus Bathynomus; species Bathynomus jamesi. The sequence continues at coordinate 631,152 of JAJOZX010002362.1, read as the reverse complement.
TTTACTCAGTAGTCTTTGTAGCCACCCATGCTACAATATGCGCGGCTCCTACCCCCATCCCTTATCAGCCATATGCAAGATGTCATTGACCTCGAGTGAGACTGATATTTAGATAACGTCGTGTGTTCTTAAGTAGTTGGTGATTAGTAAGTATCGCTTGTGTTGTGTGAATATGTTTACTCGTTATCATAGTTATAACCAAATAACGCAAAATATAACGCGATATCTTCTCTCAAAAACAGAGCTATATTATACTAAGTCTTTCAAAATATGACTTAGCACCATTTTGTTTTCGGCAAAAATGTGGCGGATGGAGGGTCCTAAAAAGAAAATATCTTTTTAGAACTTCTAGAGGGTCAATACACCAAATGAGTGAGGCAAGACGGTTTAATATTTTCACTCCATCCTTATGTGTAGTGTTCCCAAATTAAAGGCCCGACAAGGGACCTCCTCAACTCGGAAGGAAAATAGTTTGGTTGTCAGGGGCCAAGAATTTTCAACCAGCTTCCAAAGGACCTCAGAAACGTTACAGGGCTCAAAGTTGAAGTCTTCAAAAGGAGACTAGATGCCTGGCTCTGGACGGTACCAGATGAGTCGAGTGTAGCTGGCTATGTACGGTGGAGAGCGCAAGAGAGCAACTCGCTCCTCCAAGCCAGAACTAGAGGCGGGGCCACCAGCTTGACCTTCATGTGAAGAAAGACCGACGCACGGAACCCTAGCAAGGTATAGGGTGTACCATAAGTCTGGTCTCATAGGAAATTTTATTTTAAATTAAAATTACAAAAGTAATATATTAGAACTAAAACAAATGTTCAAATTGATGTTTTGTTTTGGGACTTTTTTTTTGTTGCAGGTAGAATAACACGCAATGGCTAATAGGGAAGCGAGTTACACTCGTGAGGAAAAGGTCTCCGAGGCCTTTTCGTACGTAACGTTTACAAACCGTCAATAAAACGTTTAGGACGTTCGCTTACCGTCCCATTCCTTGCCAGATCAGTTCAGTGTCATTGTTTTGAAAATATTTTTTCTTACAACTTTTAATGTGACAAACGCCAAATCTTTTGGGAAAAATTATTTTTCATCCATCTTCAAGCTGCTTAGAAGTGGAAGATAACTTTTCCATCATCAGTGTGGGGAATGTATTTAAACTGTTTATTATAACTTGAGAAGTTATAAGAAAAGTTATACAAAGTTATAAAGTTAAAAAAAAAGTTCCCAATTGCGCAGCATTGTATGAAAAACAAGACCACAGCATAACCTGTACTGTTGCTTTGTAATAAACACTTAATGGACTGCTATCTTCTTGTAGCTCATCATTTTTCGTACTTAAACTGCATGAACACGAGCAGGTTCAGAATGAGGTTCATCATTGAATATGACAAAAATGAAAATTAATAAGAAAATGTAGACATGACCAATAAGTAAGAATAGATAAAATATGAACGGATTTATTCTTAATTCCAAGTAAAAACACGTTTTACCTCTTTTATAAAGGGTGATCCAGAGAAATGGGACCCAAAAGAAACCCCTGTAACTCTTAAAGTATAAGTCCTTTTATAAAATCATACGCATCATTCGAAAGAGGATAGTTACAAGTTTGTACAGGATTGTATAGGTTTTGACAATACAAGACAAGATAAGATACAAAACAAAATAAAAGTGTTAGTTAAAACTAACCCTTCAAGATGACTGCATGGACTGTGGAACAGCTGCGTTTCATAACTGAGCAATATTATGAGCATGGAAGAAGTGTAGTTTCAGCTCAAAGATCTTTCAAGACAAATTTTCAGATGTCAAAATCACCTTCTAAGAAAGTAATCCGTCGGTGTGTCAGAAATTTTTCCCTAACTGGCAGCATTGGAAAAAGAAAACCAACTGGAAGAGTGCGCACAGCAAGGATAGACGAGATCATTAACAGAACTCATGAAATTGTACAGGATAATCCTAACATAAGCATCAGACGTGCTTCTCAGCTGTTAGGAGTTGGATATGGAACAACACACCGTATATTCAAGCAAAATTTAATGCTCTTTCCATATAAAATTCAAACAGTGCAACAACTAAACGATGGAGATTTTGCACGAAGACGACAATTCTGTCAATGGATCCAACAGAAGGTAAATGACACCACCAATTTTCTAGCAACTTTGATTGTCAGACGAAGCCCATTTTCACTTGAATGGAACTGTAAACAAACAAAATTGTCGTTTCTGGGCAACAGAAAATCCATTGAATATTACCGAAGTCCCGTTGCATAGTCAGCGTGTAACTGTTTGGTGTGGTCTTACTGTATCTCAGATCATAGGGCCGTACTTTTTCGAGGATTCCACCGGAAACACGGTCACTGTAAATGGTGATCGCTACGAAAAAATGTTGACCGATTTCCTTATTCCTAAATTAAGAGATCTTTGTCTAGAAAACCACAGGTTCCAACAAGACGGAGCTACCTGCCATACCACGAGGAACTGCATGGCAGTTTTGCGTCAAACGTTTTTAGGCGAGTTAATCTCAAGATTTGGAGACGTTGAATGGCCCGCAAGGTCTCCGGATTTTTCTCCCTTAGATTATTATCTCTGGGGATATTTAAAGAGTAGGGTCTACAGAAATAACCCAACGACCTTGCAAGAATTGAAGGCCGCCATTACAAATGAGATACAGGCCATACCACCGCACACTCTTGCAAAAGTGATGCAGAACTTACAAGCGAGAACACTGGAATGCTTGGCAACTAATGGAGCACATTTGAAAGGAGTCATTTTTAAAAAATAAATATTTCATAATAAACTTGTAACTCTACTCTTTCGAATGATATATAGTTTCTATGAAAGGAATTAAATATTAAGAATATTTGGCTTTTTTTTATGGGTCCCATTTATCTGGATCACCCAGTATATTATCTATTGGATCTTGGTTATAATTTCAGTGGATTGCTGCAAAAACGTCTTACAAAAAATATTGCTGAAAACTTTGCAACATTTGAGATCATTCAAACATTCATTACATAAATGTTTTTGTATTTTACTTTTTTCCAATCTTCTTTTACTAGAATATTTCGATATTCTTTGCCCACAGAAGGGATTTCGATACTCAGCCCAGTAAAGCCTAAAATTTAAGAACCAAATTAAAAAAAAAAAAAAAGTTCAATTTTACGATTTGTTAAAACTAGAGATGTACCGATATATCGGTATCAGTGATATCGGTAGATTTTTAAAAATACCGGTATCGGCCGATTTAAAAAAAATCGACCGATATTTCAAAAGTACGATTTTTCCAAAATTAGGAATAAAAGACTATTTAGAGGATGAAATTTCTAATATTTTAGTGTTTTATCACTTCATGTAACTCGTTATTTTTTCACAAGGGTTAAGTTCGCGTGTAAAAATAGCAGCTGCTCTGTATGTTCGGGAGAGCCGATTTCTAGAAGCATTAGCAATATTTACAAGTGCAAATCTTTTTGAGAAAGGTATAAAGCCTAGAAAACCAAAAAACTATCTTGTAGTCAAAGTTCACAATATTAACCCAGGTAGCTGGTTAAAAACACATTTATTAAGCCAACATAGGCCCGCAGTCCAATTGTATAACAAAAAACTATGACATATAATACAGTGTTGCCATCTTTAATGAAAAGGATTATCGCTTTGATGGCAAATTTTCAACACGGAAAATAAATTATGAATGTTACAAAAACATGAGAAACTAATAAACCCTTGCTGGATATCGGTATCGGTTATCGGCTAAAAAGGATATCGGTACATCCCTAGTTAAAACAAAAACAAATTTTAAAACTATTTATTCTATCAAAGGTTTTTCAATTATTCAATTCAATTCGAAAATTGGAAGAATTTTTTCCGATTATGTGGGATGGTCGAGATGATTCTATGCATTTCTCAAGTCTTGTGACTTTTGGCGGATATAATACGAGTAATTTACCTGTTTTCAAATTATCACTAAATGTCAGATGCATAGGCGCACATCGCTATCAAAAAGTGAGGATTACATTTGGATATCAAAATTAATGGAGTTTTAGTACATGTATTTAAAATATCGTAACAACAATAATATAATATGATAATACTAATAAATATTTATTCCTGTATTATAATTCCTCTTATTACTTTGGAATACCGTTAGCCTACTAAGAGTTCCTAAGAGTTCCTAATAGTTCCCAAATAGTGAGGGGTATACTTGATACTTTGTCCCCGGCCTTCAAAAGGCGGGGTGGGTACATGTACCTTCTGTCCCACAGGGATTTGCGCCCATGGTCAGATGAAGTGTTTCTTGAATCTTTCATACATTTCAATAGTTGGATTTTATCTCTTGCAGCGTTTTCCTTTTTTGTTTCTTACTTTTCCATTCAGCTGAGGTTCAACTGTTCCCTTGCTTTTATACTTAATAACTGTTGCAACTATTGTTTTAGGTACTTGTATATTCAAGTCATTAGACATACCTCGAATTGATCTCCAGGTATAATTTTGGGAATGTTTTTGTTAGTCATATCCGAAAACCAAGAGAACGGATCGATATCACAACTCCCCCTCCCCTCCCCACCAAATTTTTTTTATGCATCGCTCCTTCAAGAGAATGTACAACAAAAGGTCTACTGGTGAGGCAAATAAATATGGCAAGGAATGACGCAAACGAAAGCCACGTTTGGGAATATATATCAATAAATGAAATTTTATCATCTCATCCGAAGACTAAATTTGGTCCTTGAGAAGTACTTTAAGTAATACACGTTAAATTATTTTTGTTTAATTGTATTCTTGGCACCGAAAGTACATCAATTATATATATTATATATAAGCAAACAACCACAAGGAAAAGGAACACGAAGTCCAAGCGCTTTCGTGATATATTCACATTATCAAGGAGAAACAGAAAATATTTTCTGTTTCTCCTTGATAATGTGAATATATCACGAAAGCGCTTGGACTTCGTGTTTCCTTTTCCTTATGGTTGTTTGCTTATTAATAAGATCACGTGTTATTCTGTGATTTTAGTGCATATATATATATATATATATATATATATATTATACACACACACACACCTCCGCGTGTATACCTTTTGTGTCATAGTTAGTAATAGTACATAATTAATGTGAAAAGATGCCTGAGCATCGAACCGTTGTATCCCGAGCATGATTTAAAGGGACGAGAAGTGGGACCCCTTTCGGCGTTCCCCCCATCTCCACCCCAACCACCCCCACCAACGCCGTTACAGATACAATGGGGTCGTCTGCTGTAAATCTTGTAGAAAATCCTTGTGTTTTATATTTGACAAAGTAGATCATATTAGGTCAGACCTTCTTGTATCTGTCTGTCATGATTTTTATGATTCAGAAGAAATAGAACATGCGAGGGTACAATTAAACACCCTGTTCGGTGCTACCCTCCCAACTCGTAGAGGTAATTCTAGAAACGAGAATACCCTGAAAGACATTATAAATAAAGTGTCGACCCTCCGGGATAATGAGAATATTACCTTTTACGTTACTAACTTCCATAGAATACCGGTAATCTCTATGGGTGACGTAGACGTCTCGGTGCTCCTCAAACAGTATAATGAGGTACAAAAGTCGATAGTTGAACTGAAACACCAACACGTGGTGTCAAATCAGAAAAACGCGATTTCGCTAGAACAATTCCGGTCAGAGTTAGATGCGTTGAAAGAGACGCTCCTCCCAAAGCCCAGTTACTCGGAAGTAGTTCAGCAAGCCAGATCTCCAAGAAGCGCGTCGGGCAGCGAGGGAAACGAAATCCCCGCCTCCAACTCCCCCCCTGAAGGTGGGGTGGAAACGCAGCATGCAGGGGTAGCGGTCAACCCCCTCCCGTTCAGGAAAGGACCCTGCTCCCGATTCACAATGAGGAACAGGGACGGTCCAATGCCGAGAGAGACATCATTGCCCTCTTCCCTGCCTCCCACTGCAGAGGAGAGGTGTTCGATTACGCCTCGCTCGGTGCGCAGTTCCCCCCCTCCCACCGAAGAAGGAGGGCACGCGCGGCCGTCAGGGTATAAACACCGCTAACAGACCCTCACCAAGCCACAGAGTAAGGGAGGGGCCTCCTATCCCCCAAAGGTTGTGCCACCCATCCCCCAGGCAGGCGAACCCCTGCCTCAGGGAGATCGAGGGAGGAGGACGGGTGGGTAACTGTTAACAGGCGCCTTCCCGAAGGTTCTCTCAACCGGTCTCCGCGGCGAGGCCACCGATGGGAATCTCACCCTCTTTGTGTCGCGAATTCAGCTCTCGAACGAGGCAAGCGATATTCGACACATGATGGAAGAAGTCATTGGTGAACACAGTATAGTGATAGTTAATAAACTAAACACGAAATCTCCGTATTATAACTCTTTAAAGTAATAATTAAAGGTGTAAATGCGCATTTCAACCCGTATAATATGAGTCAATGGCCAGACGGTATTATTGTTAAGGAGTTTATTCACTTTTCCAGGAGATTTGATAACAGGCAAAATAATAATAATAATAATAATAATAATAATAATAGGCGCCCTAACGGTAATGCCTGAAAGTTGTACTGTGTATAATAATAATCTTACTAATAATAAATTTTCTATCAGTCATGGCGGATAACTTGTTGAAAATAGTCTCATATAATGTAAGGTCAGTGAGGAATTCAACTGTCACTGACAGTGCAGATTTGATACTCCTGCAGGAGCACTGGCTACCTAAGCAAGAGCTAAAATTCCTCTCTACCATCCATGATGACTTTATGTACCATGCGTCATCAGCAGTAGACTTGTCAGATGAATTAATGTACGGTAGGCCTTTTGGTGGTGTTGCTTTCTTATAAGGAAAAATTTGTCAAAACATATAAATTTTTAACAAGCGATAATGTAAGGTTGTTAGGCATTGAATTACAAGTGAACAATGATTGCATATTAATTGTAAACTGCTATTTACCATACAACAACGGCAGTAATCTAGATGAATACATTGATTTGCTGTACAAAATTAAGTCATTATCAGATAACCCCAAATATTCTCACTGTATAATAATGGGGGACTTTAACGCACATGTGAACTCGGAATTCTTTGTAGAATTGGGTAACATGTGCGAGTCGGCCAATTTAAGTATAAGTGATGTAGATGTATTAGGGGTAGCCAGTGGTAATTTTACATACGTTAGTGATATGAGTGGTACCACCAGGTGGATTGATCATTGTCTCACTAGTAATAATCTAAAGGATCGAATTGTTAGAGTTCATATTTGCATGATTTCCTTCTTTCTGATCATAGACCATTAGAAATATTAATTAACGTTACCAATTTATGCGCAACACGACGAAACAAGAACTCAATAGGTAAGAATAATCGCGTCGATTGGTCCAATGTTAATATGCAGCAGAGAATAGAATACAAAGACAGAACAAGTCACCTCTTTAATAATTTAGAAATTTTGCACCTTGCCTGTAATAATCCTTGCTCAAATGATTCTCACTGTAAACTCATAGATAGGTATTATAGTAAGATAATATCCCTGTTAAGAGAAGCAGGAAGCCCCTGATTAAATCTTACAACTATCATACTAAGATTATTCCTGGATGGAATGATTTTATTGCCCCCTGAAGAGGGAATCGAAAGACGCCTATGATTTGTGGTGCTTTCATGGTAGACCCAGATTAGGACCAGTATACATGAATATGTGTAGAAGTCGGGGTCAGTATAAGGCGGCCATAAGGCGATGTAAACAGGAAGAAGAGTCTATTCGAGCATCAAAAGCCTGTGAAGCTCGCATAAATAACGATAATAACAAATTTTGGAAATTTGTTAAGAATCAAACGGGTGTCAAAAATGTCCTCCCTCCGACAATCGATGGGGTGTCGGGGGAGGATGAAATTGCAAAGCTGTGGAAAAACCACTACTCTAACATTCTTAACAGTGTGAGTAGGGATAATCTTAAGATAGATTGCAGCGAAACGATTGTGGGAGGGACAAGGGAAAATACTTTGATATCATTTTCTGAAGTAAAGAGGTTAATTAAAGAGTTAAAGACTGGTTCTGCGTCAGGGGTAGATGACTTATCGAATGAGCACTTAAAATATGCAAATGACGTAGTATGTCTGCATATATCATTGCTCCTATCAGCCATGCTTGCTCATAGCTATATCCCTGCAGAGTTCATGAGGGTATATATCTTGCCCCTGGTCAAAAATAAGTACGGAGACATTCTGTCCAGCAATAATTACAGGCCTATTGCTGTCGCTTCCTGCTTCTCGAAACTACTAGAAAAACTCTTGTTACTCCGATTAAATGATTTCCTATGGACATCTCCTAATCAGTTTGGCTTTAAAAGGTCCCACTCAACTGACCTGTGTATCTATGTACTTAAAGAAACAATATCTAAATACATTGACAGTAATTCAACTATTTATAGCTGTTTCCTAGATATAAGTAAGGCATATGATAGGGTGAACCACAATATTTTATTTGCAAAACTAGAAGACAGGAAGGTTCCCATGTACATATTAAATGAAATTTTGGTATTCCCACCAATCTTTCACTGTTAGGTGGGGCAATGTACTATCCGAGTGTTTTGGCTCCTCTTGCGGGGTGAGACAAGGCTCCTTGCTCTCCCCTATGCTGTTTAATGTGTATATTGACGGATTAATTGCTTCACTTAATGAGGCAACAGTGGATGTTGTATAGATAACACAAGGATAAATAACTTAGTTTATGCCGATGATATGGTGTTAATAAGTCCCTCTGTTAAAGGTCTGGATCGGCTACTAAAAGTCTGCGAAGTGTATTCGCAGAAACATGATATTCTTTTTAATGTTACAAAAACTAAGGTTATGCAATTTCATCCTAAAAGCTGTAATCAGCCAGCTGATATAAGGTTTAAAATGAATGGTGAAGTAATTGAGGAAGTACAAGAGTTTAAGTATTTGGGTCAAACTATTACCAGCTCCTTGAGTGATGACTCGGATATAAGAAAACAATCTCGAAGCCTGTGTGCTAAAGCGAATATGACCATAAGGAACTTTCGATTCTGTACAAGTGAAGCTAAAGACACTCTCTTTCGTACTTTCTGCAGTAATATATACGGACAGCAACTGTGGGTGAATTATAAAAAAGGTTCTGGCAGAACCCTAAATTTGCTGTACAACAGGTCTTTTAGACTCTTACATAAATTACCCCCGAGATGCTCAGCTTCGCAAATGTTTGCTACCCGCAATGTCCCGAGCTTCCCGGAGGTAACAAGACGTGCTCAATACAGTCTAATGCAAAGAATTAAAAAATCAACCAACCCGATTATCCAAGCTATCCATGAGTCCTGCCATTTATCCTCTAAGCCAGTGGTTCTTAAACTTTTTGACCCCGTTACCCCTTTTCCTGATCTCAACTAATCTCATTACCCCACACAAACTTGCAATGCCGAAGTTGTAAAGAAAGTGGAAAAATTAATTACTGAAAATAACTGAAATTACCTTTAATGTGATGGGTGCAACTGTTTTTTAGCTACAAGTTGTATTTTTACCACATTAAGAATTGCTCCATTACCCCTGGAAATACCCAAATTACCCCCTTGGGGGTAATTACCCCCAGTTTCAGAACCTCTGCTCTAAGCTATGGACTTCTTGGTATGAAAACGTCTGTCTGTAGCTCCACTTAACTTCGACATTACAGTATTATTTCTAATCAATTGTATATATTTCTATCCTTAGTATGTGAACTGTCATTGTATTAATAATGTAGGATATTCAAGTTTGAACTTGTTTGCATTTCATTTACTAAAAATATGTAGATTTTTGTAAGTATTTTTCCTTCAAATTCTTTGTTATTGTTTCATCATTAAGGTTCTATGTGTCTGTACAGTTCTTTTGCTTATATTTACTGTGAAACCTTATAAAAACACACTTTACTACGTAGGCCTAATAATCTAACCATGTTTAAGTGTAAATCGGGAGTGAACTTCTTTACCTAAACATGTTTAAAAGTAAATTGGGAATGAACATGTTTACCTAATCATGTTCAAAAAAAAATTGGGAGTGAACATTTTTAAAAGTAAATCGAGAATGAACATGTTTCGAAGTAACTCGGAAGGTAAAACACGTTTAGTTTTCGAAATCTACACTATAATAAGAGAGCTGTCCGTCTGTCCGTCTGTCTGTCCGTCTGTCCGTCTGTCCGTCACACTTTCAGAAATTGTGAGAAAAAATTGTGAGAAAAAAATTCAGAAATTGTATTACGGGCGGAAATGTGAAGCTCAAGATTTTCATGACTGTTCTTTTCTGTAGTTTAGCAATGGGGGAAGGGTGGGGGTGGGGTAATGGGGGATGGGTGGGGTAATGGGGAGGGGTGGGGTAATGGGGGAGGGGGTTAGCCCCCAAGTTGCATGAATGGGGGTGAGGAGGTTTTGGGAGATACCAGATTAAAAATGTTGACACAATGTGAAGCTCAAAATTTTCACGGCTGGGTTCTTTTTTTGTAGTTTAGCCTGTCTAACTGTCAGCGAAGCGGCGGGAACTGTACAGTATTTGTAAAGTATGACATACATGTACAGACAGTTTAAAACAGATTTTCCATGGTACAATCAATTAAAAAAAAATCCCTGTAGCAAAATCCTATTTTTCTTACCAATTTATCAGTAAAAATAACGGAGTTTCACAACAATAATTTTTGAATCAACTGTAAAGAGTGTATGAATTACAGGCCATGCCTGTATACTTTCTATATATATATATATATATATATATATACTAGGGCACTCAACATATTTTGTCCCACCCTTTTTTCTTAGCTAAATTAGGCCATGGGGCTGAAATGTCTTTTGGGCCGTAAGTTGAACTTTCTGCGCTTCACATAACCGGATTTTTCCATTTTGAACCTCCCTCCTTGTACAAAACCGCTTTTAAATGCCTTCGTATAAAACCGATGGTTAACACAGTTTCGAAAATGCTGTCTGACAGTGATGTGCGTCGTAAACAGAGCTGTTATTGAGTTCTTAACCGCAGAGAAGGAAACAGTTGGAAATAAATAACTCACAGACTTGTTACACCCGTTTAAACAAAGTAAAATTTTGCAACCTCCCTTCGGGGAGACAAAAAAAAAAGAAAAAAATGGTGTAAATAATCCAGCAGGGTTGAAGCACCTTAAACAGGAAAAAAAAAAAGAAGTTGGAAATATTCACAAACGTGTACAAAACGTTTACGGAGATGCTGTTGTTGATCGAAGTGCAGAAGGAAGTGTGAATACGATAATTTAGCAACTGGGATACTCAAAAGTGTGTTCACGGTTTGTTCCTCGTGAATTGACTGAAGATCACAAAGCCCAAAGAAAAGAAATTGCTTCCGAGTCGTTGGTTCGATACGAAACAGAAGGGGATGACTTCCTTTCACGAATTGTGACTGGGGATGAGACTTAGGTACACCACTTTGAACCTGAAACAAAACACCAATCCATGGAGTGGCATCATGCAGATTGCCCACGCAAGAAAAAGTTCAAAATGGTTCCCTCTGCAGGAAAGGTTATGGCCACCATCTTCTGGGACATGAAAGGGCTGATTCTGGTGGACATTATGAAGAAAGGACAAACAATCAAATCGGAGGCATATATTGCTACCCTACAGAGACTCCAGAGACGTATAAAGCGAGTTTGACCGGAGAGAAAACTGGAAGACGTCCTTCTTTTGCACCATGACGCAAGACCACACAACAGTTTGCAAACAAGAGAGGCCATCACAAAAATGCGCTTGACTGCGTTACCCCACCCTCCATACAGCCCGGATCTGGCACCTTCAGACTTCCATTTGTTTGGGCCAATGAAGAATGCTGTTCGCGGAAGAAAGTTTCAGAGTGACGATGAGGTTGTTGAATAGGTTAGGAGGTGGCTCCAGCGGAACCCAGCGGACTTTTACCAGCAAGGAATAAAGGCCCTTGTTTCGAGGTGGAGGAAAGCCGTAAAAAAAAGGATGGAAACTATGTGGAAAAATAAAACTTGTAAAAAAGGTATGTAACTACTTGTGTACAAAATTTCTAGACTTACAAGGAAAGTTGGAAAGAAAAAAAAAGGTGGGGCAAAATATATTGAGTGACCCTCGTGTATATATATATATATATATATATATATATATTGGGTTCTGTATTTCTGTTCTTAGTTTCATGTAATAGTTGAATATCGTGTCGTTTGTGCGTTTAATTATTAGTTATTTTAATTTTAAAATAGATTTTTACGACGTTTTGAACTTTCATTCATAGTGTAATTATATATGTACAGTTTTGTTATAACTTTTATCATTACGTTCACGAATATAACATGAATTATTTATAAATAAGAATTTTTCGATGTTCAGTCATATATATATATATATATATATGCTTATAAAATATATATATATATGCTTATAAAATATATATATATATATATATATATATATATATATATATATATATATATATATATATAATATATTAATTTTTATAAAAATTGTGAAGAAAATTCTTTAAAACACCAATTTTCTTTGAAAAATAAAGAAAATTACATCATATTACAAGATTCTTTTCTTTTTCATCGAAATTATACCTTTTAATTTGATGTAAATTTCCTTTACTTTGGAAAAATAAATTACCCTTTAAATAGGAGATAAACGAATTGTCGTTAAACTCAAGTTTTTTGGTTGAATATATATATATATATATATATATATATAATATATATATATATATATATATATATAAAATTCAAAGATTAAAAGTTAGAAAATTTAGAGGTAATTATGACACACTTTTATACTTCTTTTAAATCTTTATTTTTCAGTTTTAAGACTTAAAAGAAGTTTGTGTTGTTTTTCAGTAATTTTTGTCACACACACACACACACACATACACACATATATATATATATATATATAATGTAGAGAGAGAGAGAGCGTTACAACGAAAAGAAGTACCTCAAAAGGCCTTGTGGCCATACCGAGGAGGTACTAATGGCAACGGGTGCCAGGGAAAAATTCTACACCCTCAAATAGTGTGGAAGATTCGGTCTAACTTTTTCTTGAACAAATCCACAGAAGAACTGTTCGCAACTTCTGAAGGTAGCCTGTTCCACTATCACAGATCTTATACATAAAGTAATTCCCACACACACTAATTCAAATCAACTTACAACCATTGTTGTGAGTTGGGTTATCATTTAAACTAAACATACTTCTAAAATCGACATCGTTGAACCCGCGTAGGAGCTTGAAAACCTCGATGAGTTGACCGCGCAGCCTCCGAATTTGCAGCGAAAACATTCAGAGCGCGTAAGCGTCGATTGTAGCCCATATGCCTAACGGAAGGGATTAACTTTGTGGCCCTCGCCTGGACTCGCTTCAGCCTCTCAATATTTTTCCTGAGGGTGGGCGACCAGAACTGCACAGCATACTCCAGGTGCGGCCGAACCACGGAATTGTACAGAGAGAGCACAATCTCCTTAAACTTAAGGTCGCTGCTAATTAGCACATCCAAGTCCTTTTTCATATCAGTGGCCTCGATATTACTCCCCAACATCGAGTAGTCCGACTTGGGATTGGCGTAGCCAATGTGCGTCACCTTGCATTTACCCAAGTTAAACGGCATTTGCCATTTTTCGGACCACTCTCCTATCCTACGTAGGTCCGCACGCAGTTGCTCGATCGCTTCGGGCGTCCCAACATTAGCCCGAAGCTTGGTGTCATCAGCGAATTTGGCGATCCTACTGACGATGCCATCGTCGATATCATTTATGTAAATGATAAACAACAGTGGAACCCTGAGGAACCCCGCTAGTGACCCAGGCCCAACCCGACCTAGCCCCTTTAATTACAACCCTCTGCCGCCTATCCTTCAGCCAGTTTTCAATCCAGATACCTACTTCCCCACTGATACCCAGCGCGCGGACTTTGGCCATTAGCCGGCGGTGAGGTACCTTATCAAAGGCTTTCTCAAAGTCGAGACAAAGTATATCAATCGCCCTACTCTTATCATACTCACTCCACATGACGTGGAAAAACTCGAACAGGTTGGTGAGACACGACCTGTGCCATCTAAACCCATGTTGGGAGTCCCCAAGCAGCTTGTAGGAATCCAAATGGTCAACGATCCTATCCGCTATTATCCCCTCTAATAATTTACCTACAACCGAAGTGAGACTAATGGGACGATAGTTCCCTGGACTTTCGTGATGCCCTTTCTTAAAGACAGGGGTCACTTTGGCTTCCCTCCAGTCACCAGGCACCTGACCCGTCTCCAACGATTTGTTGAAGACTGTAACCAGGTGGGGAGCCACCTGGTCGCGCACTTCCCGCAAGACTCTGGGAAGGAACTGGTCTGGCCCTGGAGCCTTAAACTCGCTCAGTTTGTCTATTCTATCGGCAACGACTGTCGCGGTACACCGAACACTATCCAGGCCAGCACTTTCGTGCCTGACGCCTGGCTCGGGGATGACACGGGTGTCCTCCCTGGTGAACACTCCCGCAAAGTACTCATTCAGCGCATTAGCGATGTCCGCTTCGGAGGTCCGCAGCGCGCCGTTGGGGTCATTTATCATGCTTTTAATGGGCTTTCTACTATTAACATAACTGAAGAACTCCTTAGGGTTCCCCTTGCAGAGGCTTGCCACCCGGAGTTCTTCGTTACGTTTCGCTAGCCTAACCTTCGCCTTGACTTCCCTGCACAGGCGGACATACGCCTCAATGTTCTCATGGGAACGATTGGCCTTCGCCCTCCTATACGCAGCTTTCCTATTTCGGATAGCCAAAGCGATGTCACGACTGAACCACTTACGCTGCGTTGAAGCAGGGGTGATCGGTTTTGAGGGTATGGCAGCAGACTGCAGCACCATAAACTGCTCCCGGAATGAACTCCACACTCCCTCAACATCGCCGCCGACCTCTAACCCCATCTCACCTACGCTATCCCGGAGGCCAACAAAGTCCGTCCGCCGTAGATCGAGCTGACTGCCTCTCCAGTTACTACGCTTCACCCGAGGGACGCAGACACAGAACCTAATCAGTCCGTGATCACTCCCGCCCAACGATTCGTCAACGGTGAGGCCAGTGATGCTGTTGTCTTCGGTCGTGAATACCGAGAGAGAGAGAGAGAGAGAGAGTCTCAAAAAAAATTATACAGTCTCTTTATATCAAAATAATTTATTAAATAACGGAGTGACGATGTCCAGTATTTTGAACATTTTGGACATCTGCATCACTAAATTATTTGCTGCAACATAGTGTTTCTGCATACATTCAACATCGCACCTCATTCTGTTATTTAATAAATTATGTGGATGTATAATATATACCTCGTTAACCTCGTTGCTGTTTCGTGCGTTGGTCTCTCTTCACACGAAAGTCAAGCTGGTGGCCCCTCCTCTAGGTCTGGCTTGGTGGAGGAGCGAGTTGCTTTCTTGCGCTCTCCACCGTACATAGCCAGGTACACCAGCTCATCTGGTACCGTCCGTGAGCCAGACATCTAGTCTTCTCTTGAAGACTTCAACTTTGACCCCTGTAACGTTTCTGAGGTCCTTTGGAAGCTGCTTAAAAAGTCATGGACCCCCTGACAACCAAGCTATTTTTCTTCAGCGTTGAGGAGGTCCCTTGTTGGGCCTTTAATTTGGGAACACTACACATCCTGCCTTTCCTATTTTCCAGCGTTGTTTGGATGGTAATTGGGTTTAGTTTGAAGTTTGGTACCAGTTTTTCGATCATTTTCCATATGTAGATTATGGTGTACCCCTCTCTTCTTCTTTCCAGGGAGTACAGATTTAGTTTACGTAGTCTTTCACAGTAGTTGAGCTCTTTGCAGCCATCAATCTTGGCTGTGAAATGTCTCTGCGTTTCTTCTAGTTTATTAATTTCTTCCTTTTTATATGGGGACGTCAAAACTGAGTACTATTCAAGTTTTGGTATAATCAGTGTTTTTAGCAGGGGAATCATTACTGTCCTGTCCCTTCTTTTGAACGTTCTTAGTACCTGTCCCGCGACTCTTTTTGGCTTTATTTATCGCTATCTGATTTTGTGTTTCGAATTTCGCATCATCGGTCATTATTACCCCTAGATCGATCGCTTTCGTGCTTCTCTGAATTTCCTGTCTATCTGGAGCATAATATGTAGTCTGTTTAAGCCACTTTAAGGTCTTCATTTCTACCATATCTCAAAAGCTGAAATTTCTCGGTGTTAAACTTAAATGTCGTGTTGTTGTCTTCTGACCATTTTTATATTTTGATCGTGTCCCTCTGCAAGGCCTCCACTTCATTTACATCGCTGATTTTTCAGCTGATCTTTTTATCGTCTGCAGAGGATGCTACTATACTGTTGCTGTTTACTTCGCTGTCTATGTCTGTTAGCATGATAATGGACCTGTAAAAGTTCTCTGAGGAAGTTGTAGATCCATTTTCCCATTTTACTTGTTATTCCCGTATATTTCATTTTATGTGCTGTTATACAGTGATCACATTTGTCGAAAGCTTTAGCAAAATCCGTATATATGACATCGCAGTTGTCATTTCCTTCCACTGCATCTAGGATATTGTTGTAGTGCTCTATTAGTTGTGATAGGCATGATCTACCTGATCGGAATCCGTGCTGATTTTCGTTGAATCTTTCCAGTTTCTCCAAGAAATCATAAATTTTCTCTCGAACTATTTTTTAAATACTTTGGTGAGGTGGGACGTCAATGACATTGGTCTATAGTTCTTTGTTTGAGATCTGTCCCCTCCTTTATATACAGGGACAATATTCTTTTCAAGATGCTCGGTATTTCCCAGTATCTAGGGATCTTCTCTATATCCAGTATAAAGTTGTAGCTATTTCATTTTTAGTTTTTAATCAATAATATATATCAATATATCAATAATATATATATATATATATATATATATATATATACACACTGGGTGATCCAGATAAATGGGACCCATAAAAAAAAAGCCAAATATTCTTAATATTTAATTCCTTTCATAAAAACTATATATCATTCGAAAGAGTAGAGTTACAAGTTTATTATGAATATTTATTTTTTTAAAATGACTCCTTTCAAATGTGCTCCATTAGTTGCCAAGCATTCCAGTGTTCTCGCTTGTAAGTTCTGCATCACTTTTGCAAGAGTGTGCGGTGGTATGGCCTGTATCTCATTTGTGATGGCGGCCTTCAATTCTTGCAAGGTCGTTGGGTTATTTCTGTAGACCCTACTCTTTAAATATCCCCAGAGATGATAATCTAAGGGAGAAAAATCCGGAGACCTTGCGGGCCATTCAACGTCTCCAAATCTTGAGATTAACTCGCCTGGAAACGTTTGACGCAAAACTGCCATGCAGTTCCTCGTGGTATGGCAGGTAGCTCCGTCTTGTTGGAACCAGTGGTTTTCTAGACAAAGATCTCTTAATTTAGGAATAAGGAAATCGGTCAACATTTTTTCGTAGCGATCACCATTTACAGTGACCGTGTTTCCGGTGGAATCCTCGAAAAAGTACGGCCCTATGATCTGAGATGCAGTAAGACCACACCAAACAGTTACACGCTGACTATGTAACGGGACTTCGGTAATATTCAATGGATTTTCTGTTGCCCAGAAACGACAATTTTGTTTGTTTACAGTTCCATTCAAGTGAAAATGGGCTTCGTCTGACATAATCGAAGTTGCTAGAAAATTGGTGGTGTCATTTACCTTCTGTTGGATCCATTGACAGAATTGTCGTCTTCGTGCGAAATCTCCATCGTTTAGTTGTTGCACTGTTTGAATTTTATATGGAAAGAGCATTAAATTTTGCTTGAATATACGGTGTGTTGTGTTCCATATCCAACTCCTAACAGCTGAGAAGCACGTCTGATGCTTATGTTAGGATTATCCTGTACAATTTCATGAGTTCTGTTAATGATCTCGTCTATCCTTGCTGTGCGCACTCTTCCAGTTGGTTTTCTTTTTCCAATGCTGCCAGTTAGGGAAAAATTTCTGACACACCGACGGATTACTTTCTTAGAAGGTGATTTTGACATCTGAAAATTTGTTGAAAGATCTTTGAGCTGAAACTACACTTCTTCCATGCTCATAATATTGCTCAGTTATGAAACGCAGCTGTTCCACAGTCCATGCAGTCATCTTGAAGGGTTAGTTTTAACTAACATTTTTATTTTGTTTTGTATCTTATCTTGTCTTGTACAGTATTGTCAAAACCTATACAATCCTGTACAAACTTGTAACTATCCTCTTTCGAATGATGCGTATGATTTTATAAAAGGACTTATACTTTAAGAGTTACAGGGGTTTCTTTTGGGTCCCATTTCTCTGGATCACCCTTTATAAGAGAGAAAGAGTTAATAATAATAATAATTATAAATAATAATAATAATAATAATAATCTATACTATAATAAGAGAGCTGTCCGTCTGTCCGTCTGTCCGTCTGTCCGTCACACTTTCAGAAATTGTGAGAAAAAATTTCAGAAATTGTAAAAAAATTCAGAAATTGTATTACGGGCGGCAATGTGAAGCTCAAGATTTTCATGACTGTGTTCTTTTCTGTAGTTTAGCAATGGGGGAAGGGTGGAGGTGGGGTAATGGGGGATGGGTGGGGTAATGGGGAGGGGTGGGGGTAATGGGGGAGGGGGTTAGCCCCAAAGTTGTATGAATGGGGGTGAGGAGGTTTTGGGAGATACCAGATTCAGAAATGTTGACACAATGTGAAGCTCAAAATTTTCACGGCTGGGTTCTTTTTTTGTAGTTTAGCCTGTCTAACCGTCAGCGAAGCGGCGGGAACTGTACTAGTAATAATAAAAGGGAGAGGGAGAGATCGCTACTTGTAAAATAAATTTGAGGTTTGTATTTATGTACATAACTTCGGATAAAATCATGAGGAAATGGTTTTAGAAGACGGAGAAAGGCGATTTTGGCCTCCAATAAGTCGTGATGGTCTACAATATGGTAGTTATCTAAGATAGATGTGTTTGTGACAATACGCTGGATTAGGATTCGTTACTTTGATGTTTATATATGTGTAGATGCGCGTACATATATTAAACGTGTATATAGATTTTCTACTGTACTATTATTATTTATGAATGTATATATTCCTCGCTTAAAGTGTGTATTTTTTGGTGTATATAGATTTCTTCTACTATTATTATTTTTTATTGTATATTTATCTATATATCACCTAGCTGAATAAGTATGCTAAATAATTGTTTCCATGTTAAATAATTCGTTTCGCGACTAAATAAACAGACTGATGTAGTTGTGTTTTATTATTAAAGTATATATAAACGATATTATTTGATTTAATTATTCTACACGACTGGCTGTGGAATGGCTGCCTTCTAAGCCGACTGGTGCTGTGAAGAACTTCATTATACGTTGAGCCGAGAACATCTCTCCATTAATATATATATATATATATATATATATATACACTGTATATATTATATATTATATATATATATATATAATATATATATATATATTATACTGTATATTATATATATATATATATATATATTATATATATATATATATAATATATATTATATATTATATATATACACATATATATATATATATATATATATATATATATATATATATATATATATAATATTTAGGAGAAATCCAATGACAAGGAGAAATGTAAATGCCATGAAAAGTCTTCTTTAATGCGCAACGTTTCGAGCAATACGCTCATCTTCAGGCTGTTTAATAACAATGTGAAATTAAAATCAATATTGAATGAAAAACAAGACAAAGAAAATTTCTATAACCTATTCATAAAGGCAAATTTTAAAAGACTGAGAAAAGAGGGTTAAATTTTAAGTTATACAGATTTACATATAAAAATTAAGAAGCTATTTTTAAATACATATAGTAAATGTGAAATTAATACACTGGAAAAATTAACAATAGTACACTGGAATAATGAAACTAACTAACCTTTCACTGCAATTTCCGAGGTAACTGATTTAAGCAGAGGCAAGACGAGAAACAAAAGATGGCGAGGGCGATTGGGGAAGGGGGGATTATAAGGAATTGGGGAAGGAGGAGGATTATAACAAATTTAGAGGGACGGCTGATGAGTCAACATTTAGAGTAGGGGCCAATGTTTAATGTAAAGCGATTCCAAAATTCTTAGTGAGTTGGGACAAGTATTACCAAGAATTTTAAAATTGTCTAAAGTGACATCAGTTTTACATTTTATACTGTGTTCCCGAATACTGGAAACTTCTTTAGTTTTTAAAATTTTACCTGTTCGGCCACTTATTCCCATATGCGAATAAAATCTAGCCCTGAGAGAGCGAGCAGTGCTGCCAATGTAATTCCCAAGGAGACACAGGGCAGGTAAATAATATACAACACCGCTACGCAACGAGTCAGGGGTTCGATCCTTCGCTGAGAAAAAGCTACCTAAAGACGTTTTATTATAATATGATGCGGAAATCAGTATGATAAAAAAATTTCCTTAACAACTTTGTAAATTTAAGCTTAAATTCCTTATTCAAAGGACCCATTTCAGGTACCAAGAAATATTTTATATCCTTCGGCACTGTAATACAAGGAAGTTGAGGGCTATAAACATTATTTAAGAAGGATCTAATTAGTTTGTCTACATATTGAACAGGAAAACTATTATTAGTAAAGTATGATCTTAGATTATTAAATTCATCATTAAGTAAGGTAAAAGCTAGAGGTCAAATTATATCCTCTGACAGGAGAGTTTTAATACAAGACATCTTATAGTTGAAATCAGTAAAACTAAAAAATTCATGCCCAAACCATGAAAGTGGTTTCCTGTAAACTGATGTAGTAATAGAATCACCGTTTTTCGAAATTAAAAGATCTAAAAAGGGGAGGGAGCCATTTTGCTCAGTTTCCATTGTATACGTTATATTGGGTGCAAAGAATTTAGGAAGTTTAGTTTTACTGATTTCAACTATAAGATGTCTTGTATTAAAACTCTCCTGTTCAGAGGATATAATTTGACCTCTAGCTTTACCTTACTTAATGTTGAATTTAATAATCTAAGATCATACTTTACTAATAAGTTTTCCTGTTCAATATGTAGACAAACTAATTAGATCCTTCTTAAATAATGTTTATAGCCCTCAACTTCCTTGTATTACAGTGCCGAAGGATACAAATATTTCTTGGTACCTGAAATGGGTCCTTTGAATAAGGAATTTAAGCTTAAATTTACAAAGTTGTTAAGGAAATTTTTTTATCATACTGATTTCCGCATCATATTTATTAATAAAACGTCTTTAGGTAGCTTTTTCTCAGCGAAGGATCGAACCCCTGACTCGTTGCGTAGCGGTGTTGTATATTTATTTACCTGCCCTTGGTGTCTCCTTGGGAATTACATTGGCAGCACTGTTCGCTCTCTCAGGGCTAGATTTTATTCGCATATGGAATAAGTGGCCGAACAGGTAAAATTTTAAAAACTAAAGAAGTTTCCAGTATTCGGGAACACAGTATAAAATGTAAAACTGATGTCACTTTAGACAATTTTAAATTCTTGGTTGTAATACTTGTCCCAACTCACTAAGAATTTTGGAATCGCTTTACATTAAAACATTGTCCCTACTCTAAATGTTGACTCATCAGCCGTCCCTCTAAATTTGTTATAATCCCTCCTCCTTCCCCAATTCCTTATAATCCCCCCTTCCCAATCGCCCTCGCCATCTTTTGTTTTCTCGTCTTGCCTCTGCTTAAATCAGTTAGCCTCGGAAATTGCAGTGAAAGGTTAGTTAGTTTCATTATTCCAGTGTACTATTGTTAATTTTTCCAGTGTATTAATTTCACATTTACTATATGTATTTAAAAATAGCTTCTTAATTTTTATATGTAAATCTGTATAACTTAGAATTTAACCCTCTTTTCTCAGTCTTTTAAATTTGCCTTTATGAATAGGTTATAGAAATTTTCTTTGTCTTGTTTTTCATTCAATATTGATTTTAATTTCACATTGTTATTAAACAGCCTGAAGATGAGCGTATTGCTCGAAACGTTGCGCATTAAAGAAGACTTTTCATGGCATTTACATTTCTCCTTGTCATTGGATTTCTCCTTTTGGGGGAAGGTTTTGGGCCAACCCCCTTCATGCAGGGGACCCCCCCCCCCCCCCGTGGTTGTCCCCATCAACCCCCTTGCAACATTTATCATCTATCATCATGCATTGCAATTGATTTGCACTCGAGCTTTTTGCGATCATAGTACTACATTAATGATCTTTGGTAGACTTGAAGACCACAATGACCACAATTTCTTATTGTCAAGATACATAAAAATGCAAAACTTAAAAAAAATAAGGCATCTCGAAATGTAGCTCTTTTTTGCAATGCTCGCTAGAGTCGCTAATAAATTATAATTGTAGCCATTCAGAAATTATACAATCAACACTCAATGAGTTAGTACAATCTTGAAATATTTTGCTAGATCATCTTCACATCATAACTTTCCATATTACCATAAATACTTGAAATATTACGGGTATATTAAAATGAGAAATAAGAACTGCATGAGATGAGAAATAAAAAGTTATTGGGCTAATGTATGGTGCCCAGGAAATCTTGTTCTGGCAACTGTGTCTGACTGTTGTGACCCGGCAGTATAAACACAGCGTGTCGGTGTTGTGGTGTGGCCGTGTGTGTTAGATGAACGTGCTTAATGCTTAATAATTCCCTTTTATTAGGTAAGTGAAGTGAGCTTTGTCTTTGTTTATTAATTTTGAGTAGAATCTTGCTTTTCCTTATGGATTTCAAAAAGAAGAGATACAGGCTAGTGTGAGGCTACGGTAGGTTACCTTTGAAAGAGTTTTAGGCCTAGGCTAGGCTAGATTGTTGAGTCTTCTCAAAGCATGGAGGAGTTTATTCGTAAAAGATTTCGAAGTATCTGCACCAGAGGTGCAAATACCGCATTCGTTATTTGCATCCGAATATCCCACCTCTGGGTGGAAATACCTTCAGCCTAACATCTTAAGGCCTCGTGAGGCCCCCCCTAAAAAGGCCTCGGCCTCGGCCTCGAGGCTTTTGAAAAATGTATGTTCTCGGCCTCGAAGCCTAGGACCAGGCCTCGTCCCCATGCTTGGTGCGTGTGTGTGTTGATCCGGGTCTTTGTGTTATTGAACCAGTTGGCTTCAGTAGTCGCTGCCTTCCATAAGTTCAAGTGAAAACTAACTAGAATCAACTTACAACTTCGGATGAAAAGAAAGTCTGTCATTCCTGAGACTTGAATTACACTTAACAAGGTTTTGTCTCTTTTAACTCTTACAGTTTACGACTTAATTCAAAGTGTACAGAAGGTGCGTATGACAAAAGTTTGGCTGAATTATGAATGTTCGCCCAATTTGAGAAGGATCACGATTGAAAAAACTCAACCATGCATTTTTTTTTTTTTTTTAGTGATGTTGAAATTTATCCAAAATAAATAAAGACATTAAGACTGAACAATATTCCAAGCCTGGATAATTATAATCAGTGTTTTCGGCGAGTGAAACTATATTTTTGCCCCTTCTTTTCAAGGTTATTAATATGTCCAAAATGACGTCACTATATCGACACATTTATGTATTTTTCTCGGACAGTTGGTTAAAGCTAGAGTGTCGGAAATGTTTGTGGGTTTGAGAAAGTCTGGACGTGCGGCAATAGCTGCCCACCAAACAACTGTTCAAATAAGGCAGTGACTAGTTAACCCATATATGGCTGTGAAATGGACTACTCTTTTTCTGTGTAGAATCCATTTCTGCATAGAAAAGCGAATGGTGTGATTTTCAAGATTGTGCATTTTCTGCGTGATCAAGTGTGAAATCTTGTTTTCTGTATTTTATTTTGTTTTTTAAATATACACTAGTGTGAAGACTATATGAAGAAAAATGTGTAGTTAAAATAACTATATGCACACTATACCAAATAGTTAATCCAACTGTATTATGCTTGCACCAACCATGTTTATTCTGAAAAAAAACTAAATAGTGCAATCACAGAAGAGTATGGTTGAACCACTTAGTGTAGTGTGCAAATAGTTAATCATGTATTTCGATTTTTTAATCAAGGATTTTTGTTCGTGTATAATCCTTAATAGGGTAGGGTTGACTGGGGTTAGTAGTGAAGACTTTAAATGGAGGATCTTTGAACCCTTTCGTGATTAATGATTCGAACATTAATATTAGAATGATTAAATTTGTCCGAGACCTAATGCCAACATATAATCAGCTCATACCAGTAAAATTTATTGACCGAAGCACGAATCTCGACTTTGCTGTGAAGCAAAGACACCGAGGTCAGAGGTTCGAGTCCCGGTGATGATGTTATTATTAATAATAATGAAATAATAATAATAATAATAATAATAATACAGGAAGCAATGGGCTGCGTTAGTGGACCTGAATGCTGTGCCAGTTTCTGGCCCTCCTGACTGATTATATTATTAGAGGGCATATTCGTTTTCTGGTATTTTATATCTCGCTTATTATTCAGAATAGCCAAAAATTAATTGCATATTCGAGTTCTGCAAACATCAAAAAAAAGAAGATAAAAACTGAAACAATAAAAATTTTTGCATATTCGGTTGTTTTACTTTTTCACGCCAGAAATGTGCCTTGGGTGAAGTTTATCCAACTATTTTTAAAGAGAGTAGCGTTGTTTCAGTCTTTACGAGGGTGATAAAGGAGAGAGAGAGAGAGAGAGAGAGAGAGAGAGTTTTAATTATCGACCTATATCTACTCTGCTAAATCCTAACAAGGTGTCTGATAAACTTATTTATTCACTGGTGACTGCTGTGCGTAATAAATGTGCTCTCAGGTAATCAGTATAGATTTAGGAGAAACAGAAGTAGAACTTGTATAGTTTTTACGTCATGTTAAAAATATAACTGTTATATGACTGCATTTTTTATTGATCTCTCCAACAGTATTTTAATTGAGAAAATGTGGATGTATGATTTTGAGGGGGGGGGGGTAATTTGTAATGTAATTATATGCATCTTGTGTCAATATCCGTATGAATATATATATTTATATTTATTTATGGAGCTCGTTCTTTATTGCTTTTAGTGAAACGGGTGTTCCACAAGGATCTGTATCTTCTCTCATATTGTTTTTTTTATAAAATAACGATCTGAACGTAGTATTACTGATTGTCGGAAAAATTCTGTTTGTGATGATGACACATTATTACTGAGGAGAGGAAAGGACGCACTTTCTTCATTATTATTAGTTATGAACTTAATTTTGATTTATGATTTTAAATGACTGGTTCAGCAGTATGAACGCATTCTTAATGGGAATAAAATTAAACAAAAACAAACAAAACAAACCTTTTTTCAGAAAAGAATAAAAGTGACAGAGTTTTACAATATTAGTCTATTCTGAATATGCCGTTGGAAGCATGGGAGTTTTTTAGTAAAAAATAATTGGATTCAATTATTGATTACATGAAAGAAGTAAAAATGACAAGTAATATTTACTTTTAGACCTCTTACCCTACACTGTAAGCAGTAAAGTTCTGTATAACATGACAATTTTTTAACCCGTTTGGTTCCATATTAATGTCGAACGTGTTAAGGAAAGTTTCTCTCGGAATTAGTTCCAAGCTGGGGACCGCATTGACACCAACCTGGAAATTAGTGGCTCTGATTTGAACCCTATATGCCACAAAGCTATACTAAAAAGAGAACGTGTAGGTCAGTGTTAGGAACCCCTTATTACTTAGAACGTTAAAGTTATGAAACTTATGAAAAGCTCATTAAGGTACTTCGGTTTGAATGCTTTAGGAACTTTCCTGTTTACAGTGTATATATCCTGAGCGAGTAAGTAGATTATTTGAGTTTAATTGTTAACAATAAGCCGACATTTCATGAATATACAAATAACTTGAGAGAGAAATTTTCTCTATGACAAGAGTGATTATATTCGTTAAAAAACTGTATGTACTATACTGCTGTTTTGAAGCTTATGTTGGTTTTCGTCGTCGAAA
This sequence comes from Bathynomus jamesi, assembly GCA_023014485.1. Classification (NCBI taxonomy): domain Eukaryota; kingdom Metazoa; phylum Arthropoda; class Malacostraca; order Isopoda; family Cirolanidae; genus Bathynomus; species Bathynomus jamesi. The sequence continues at coordinate 605,219 of JAJOZX010002362.1, read as the reverse complement.
GGGCCTAGGCAAGCTACGGCTTGGGACCGTAGCGCATCTATCCGATATAGGTTAACCTGGATGATGTAGCCATAAGCACTGCCGCTGGTTAAGTGCCAACCAGTGATTATCTCACTAGCCGTATTGAGTCCGTTAGGCGAAACTGCGACAGTACCAAGGATGGAAAATATAACCCTTGGATTTCTATTATTTATTTGCAAAATGGACATGGTATTAGATTAAAAAATTATTTGAATATAAATAATTAACTGACAATTGTGATATATAATTAATTATGTTTACATACAATAAAAATACAGTATACATAAAATTAGTATTAATGTGGTTTACAATTGAATTATGATGGGTAACTAATTTAAAATGAATTTATAGCTATTCTGAATTCAAGACGGTAAAATTAACATTTATCTTGAAACTAAAATAAGAGTATTCACTACACACACCCCCACCAGAGAGGAAGTTCAAAGAGTTCCGAACGACACAGATTTCCCCTGGACCTTTTGGTAGCTACATGTACCTCGCTTAAGGTTGATTCCAAAACGCAGGCTTAAGACGATCGATAGAAACCTTGTCGACCTTGGAACCACGCTGGATGAGAAATGATTTGCGCGTACGTCGGAGAACTTCATAGGGCCCGTCATATGGACATTGGAGAGGCCGTTTTGGGACAGGTACACGAACGAAAACGTGGGTGCAAGACTGGAGGGCTGGGGAAACAAAGATGTTCTGTTGGCTAGTCAATCGAGGGGGAACAGGCTGAAGGGACTGCATGTGAGAGGAAAGTGTTTGAGCGAATTCCGTAGGATCACATGACTTATCCCCTGCAGTGAAGTAGCGACCTGGTAGCCGCAGTGTTGTTCCATAGACTAGTTCAGCCGCTGTAGTCTTCAGATCACTCTTAAATGCAGAGCGAATACCAAGCAACACGAGTGGAAGCTTATCCATCCAATGGGAGTCTTCGTGACACATAAGGGATGACTTCAGCTGGCGATGGAAGCGTTCGACGAGGCCGTTAGCTTGCGGATGATACGCACAGGTATGCGCATGTACTGTACCCAACAAGCTGGTAAACTTCTTCCAAAGCGAAGACTCAAATTGGCGACCTTGGTCAGTGATGACTTTTGTCGGCAATCCAAATCTTGATACCCATCCATGAAGAAAGGCTCTTGCAACAGTGTCCGCTTGGATATCAGGAAGTGGGATGGCTTCAGGCCATCTGGAAAGCGGTCGAGACAGGTGAGCAGATAACGTTGGCCTTGAATCACTGGAAGAGGCCAACAATGTCTACATGAATTACCTCAAATCGCTGGGATGGGGGCGGAAATGCGTCAAAGGGGACCTGGTGTGCCTTTGGACTTTGGCACGCTGGCAGGCAAGGCACGTTTTGGTCCAATGTTTGACATCCTTCCGCATCGAGGGCCAAACAAAGCGAGAGGTAACCAGGTGTTGCGAAGCACGGATACCAGGATGGGAGGGCTTATGAAGATCCGTGAAGACTGCTTGTCTGTGACATGGAGGGACATAAGGGCGAATAGCAGCTGTTCATACGTCGCAATAGAGGGGCACAGACAATCCTGGCATACTCATTTTTGAGGAAAGTGAGTGAGTGGAGTCTTCTCTGAGCAGGTCTTGTAGTTCCGTATCCTTATCTTGATCCTGTGCAATAGCATTCCACAGTGTAGAGCTGAGGGTAACAGAAGTAATCTCTATTCTTGAAAGTGCATCCGCTGGAGTGTTCAAGACACCTTTGATGTGGCGGATATCTGTGGTAAATTGCGAGATATAATCGAGTTGCCTGATGACTCTGGGAGAGTGGTTACAGCTGTTTTTATTGAAGACAGTGACCAAAGGTTTGTGGTCGGTAAAAACACAAAACTCTCGGCCTTCAAGGAAATGTTGAAAATGCTTCACGTTTAAGTAAATAGCAAGAAGTTCACGTCCGAAAGCACTATAACGCGTTTGGGCTGGCTGCAGCTTTTTCGAGTAAAACGCGATGGGTGCTTGTTGACCGTTAATGGTTTGTTCCAACACCCCACCGATCGCAACATCTGATGCATCGATCGTCAGAGTTAGGGGGCATCACTGATAGGAAATGACAGAGACAATGCACTATTGATAGCATTTTTGGCATTGTCGAACGCCTGTAAACTATCGCTACACCATACCAATTTCGTTACCTTGCGTTTGTGTGTGATCATAGCGTGTAGAGGAGCAAGAACACTGGCACAGTTTTTAATGAACTTGTGGTAATAATTTACCAAACCTAGAAACCGACGTAACTCACGCTGATTATTTGGCATAGGGTAATTTTTTATCACTTCACACTTGTCCTGAAGGGGGGTAATTCCGTGCTGCGAAATCGTGTGACCAAGAAATTCCAAGGTTGGCTGTGCAAACACACACTTAGATGCATTAATAGTAACACCGTATTGTTCTAAGCGTTGAAAGAGGAGTGAAAGATTCCTTATGTTCCTCTTCCGTTGAGCTGGCCACAAGCAAATCATCGATGTAGGCATAAACAAAGTCTAAGCCTCTGGTGACCTCATCTATAAACCACTGAAAGGTTTGCGCAGCATTCCGTAGCCCGAACGGCATCTTCACAAATTCGAATAACCCAAATGGTGTACAAACTGCAGTCTTGGGAATATCCGAAGGCTCTACGGGAATGTGGTGGAAAGCCTTAACGAGGTCTATTTTACTGAAGATAGATTTGCCGTGGAGAAGAGAAGTAAAGTCTTGGACATTTGGTACCGGATATCGGTCCGGGATGGTTGTCGAATTCAAAAACCGGTAATCCCCACATGGTCTCCAGTCTCCTGACTTCTTCTGGACCAGGTGTAGGGAGAGGACCAACTGCTTTTGGAAGGTCTTATTATCCCAAGATCTATCATAAGCTGGAATTCCGATTTGGCAGCTTTCAGTTTGTCCGGGCAAGACGTCTGGTTTTGCAAACACAGGGGGACCTTTTGTTGTAATGTGATGGGTAATGGTGGCTTAATGGTATCACCCATCTGCATCGGTTGAAGAATTCCTGGATATCGCTGGAAAAGGCACTGGTACATGGAATTAGGGGGAACGAGGGAAAGTGCAGAGTTCGAGGCGTCCGGAAGGGCAACCTGTTTGGCAAGAACAGAAAGCAGTGTGGCCTGGTCGCATAAGCGTCGCTTGTCAAGATCCACCAGGAGTTTGAAATGCTGGAGGAAGTCAGCGCCGATTATGGGATGCTGCACTTGAGCACAGATGAAAATCCACTTGAAGGATCGGTGAAGGCCCAAGTTTAGTTCACGCGACTGAGTACCGTACGTGGGTATGCGTGAACCGTTAGCAGCGTATAGAGGCGGAGATTCCGAGTGCGTATGACCAGATTTTTGAGGGAATACACTGACTGACGCTCCGGTATCGACCAAGAAATTGACACCAGAGTTCCTGTCCTTTATGAATAACAGGTTGGCAGTGCGAGTACTAGACGCCATTAGGACTCGCTGCTGGGGTTTTCCGACGAAAAATTGCAAGGGGAGATGCACTTCCTAGCCTTCTTTCCAAATTTAGAGTGGTAGAAGCAGATCTTCCCGGAACTCGAACGATGCCTCTTCGTAAATCTTGACCGAGAATGGCTTCTTTGCCGTTGATTTTGTAGCAGAGAACAAACGTGGTTGAGTTGTTGACTTAACTCTTCCACTTTCAACTCCAGTTCCGATTGTGTGTTCACGTTGTTGACCGGAGCTGTGTCAATCTCCACTACGTTGTCGGCAGTTTCTGCTAGTTTATCAACTGGAGTAACAGGATCCATAGTGGCCAAGACACGCTGAGCTGATGGAGGAAGTTTCTGCAAGAACAACTGTCTAAAGATGTCCTTATCGAAGGTTTGTGCGCGTTCGCCTAGAGCGCACTGCATAGCCTCAGCATTTGAGTGGGCTTACGGTCTCCAAATTCTTCTTTTGAGATTAACTGATGTAGTTTCTCACGCTCGGAGACAGTGGTGCGGCACAGGATGGCAGACTTCAGATCGTTGTATGGGTCCTCACTCGTGGAAGTAGACACGATGACGTCACGGACTTCAGAGATGATGCTCGCTGGTAGAGAGGACAAAACATGATCGTATTTTGTCCTGCTAGCGGTGATCCTTCCCAAGTTGAATTGTGATTCCACTTGGTGGAACCAAATAAATGGATCACCCGGCCAGAAGACGGGGAGCTTTACGCTCAAGTGGGAGATGGCACCAGCGTCGTCAGGCATCTTCTCCTATGCTTGCCGACGTACAAGCAAGACGACAAGTTACCAACGAAGGAGTGGAGGTTGAGACGAGCGCAGGCACAGAGCGCACGGGCAGGGATGAGGGGCAGAGGGCACGAGCGACGTTACAGTCTGGTCCTAGTCGCTCGGGTGAAGGGGGTGATGGGCACGAACGACGTTACAGTCTAGTCCTAGTCGTTCGGGTAAAAGGGGGGAATCCAACTCCGGGGTCACCAATTGTTGGTTTTCGTCGTCGAAAAGGCCTAGGCAAGCTACGGCTTGGGACCGTAGCGCATCTATCCGGTATAGGTTAACCTGGATGATGTAGCCATAAGCACTGCCGCTGGTTAAGTGCCAACCAGTGATTATCTCACTAGCCGTATTGAGTCCGTTAGGCGAAACTGCGACAGTACCAAGGATGGAAAATATAACCCTTGGATTTCTATTATTTATTTGCAAGATGGACATGGTATTAGATTAAAATAATTATTTGAATATAAATAATTAACTGACAATTGTGATATAAATTAATTATGTTTACATACAATAAAATAATACAGTATATAAAATTAGTATTAATGTGGTTTACAATTGAATTATGATGGGTAACTAATTTAAAATGAATTTATAGCTATTCCGAAATTCAAGACGGTAAAATTAACATTTATCTTGAAACTAAAATAAGAGTATTCACTACACTTACATATACTTTTCACTGATGTATCCACATCCTGTAATGCACATTGTGGTATGGAGTATTTTTGATGTATTGTTGTTGCTCCAACCACATTAAATGTGCTTCAGACTGAACAAAATCAAATAATTCGAAATTTGATTCCATTTCATGTACCAAGGAGAGATTTATTTCTTAATATAGGCTTTATAGTCCGAGAACTGTACAGAATACAGATATTATTATTCTCTTACAAATGGATTCTTGAGGGACATTAACTGCCAGATGTACGGTACTGAAAAACCTGTATTTTATTCATAATTACAATATAAAGGGCTCGAGCAATCTGACACTTCCCATTTCCGTAGAATAAAGAACTACAAAGAGCCCACATTATAATGCAATTCTAATATTGAATAATTTAGCATCTGTAGTAGAAGAATGTAAATCTCTTCCTTATACAGTATACTTCTAAAGAAAATATTTACAATTTATTAAAACGTTTCAAGAAACCATATATGATTTTATTATGTTACCAATATGACAAAAATGTGTAATTATGTATAAGACAATTACCCGTTATGTTTACTGCCTAAAAACCAATGGCTTACTTAATGGCCTGCTCGTAATGTATTTGAAACGGTATACTTAATTTTCTTTTATGATGCTATACAGTTGAAATTATAATTGTAATCTCGTATGGTATATTGTGAGAATTTTTTACGTTCATTGCTGTTTTAATAGTACGAGCTGAAATAAGATTATTATTATTGTTATTATTTATTTATTTTTTATTTATTATTATTATTGTTTATTATTATTATTATTTATTATTATTTATTAACGTTAATGGTTAGGTTAACGAGAAATTGTATTGTGTTTTTTCTGGAAGTGATTATTTTAATATTCCTATTAGAAGAGTATACATACAGATGACAATATTTATTTAATGAAATTAAATTGAAATTAACAATTTTATTGGCAGGAATGTAATTTCCATATTATAGATAATAATAATATTAAAAATTAAAGGTAAAAATAAAATTAAAAATGAAAACTAGCAGTAGGAATGTTAAGTGGAGCTATATAGGGAAATATTTTCTTATGCTATGAAACCTCTATGGCAGGACAGGTGAATAAATAGCTTGCATATTTTATCTGAGTTTTGAATTCTTTGCATTAGAGTGTATTCAGTACGTCTAGTTGTCTTTCATTGGTTTGAGACTGCGGTAGCAAACATTTGCGAAGTTGAACATCTTGGGAGTTACTTTTGTAACGTGCTAAAGGATCTATTATAAAACAAATTTAAAGTTCTGGCAGAACCCTTTCACTTTGAAAATATTACTCGTCTTTTATGAGACTTTGGGATGAAAATGTTTAGTTTTAGAATACTGAAATTAGTGGCATGGTGCCGCGAATATAATTTGAAAATTTTCTAAAATAATCCAGACCTTTAACCACATCATATCATCGTCATAGACTAAATTGTTTAACTTTATGTTATGTACACTTACATCCTACTTGGTCCTGTTTAGTAAGTAATAAAACCAAAATATACACATTAAAGAGCAGAGAATGAGCAAGGAGCTTTGCTAACTGGGCATGAGGATCCAAAATACTCATAAAACCCATTACCGCGTCTAACTACTGTATAAACTTTTGGTCGGTGTGCCAAAATGTCCATCTATTTAATACATTCTTGCTTCCACTTTCCTAAATAAAATATTGTAAGTCATTCTATCAGATGCCTTGCTTATATTCATGAAATAATGGTAAACAGTTGAATTACTGCCAATGCATTTAAATACAGTTTTTTCAGTACATTACACAGGTCTGTTTACTAGAATCTTTTAAAAACAAATTCACAAGATGTTCACAAATAATTAATCATTTGGTTGACATAACTAACTTGGGTTTTTCCAAAAATTTTGAGAAGCACGTTGTAACAGTAATAGGTCTGTAATTAATAATATTAATAGACAGAATATCTTTTTTCGGCTGGGGCATAAACTCTGTAGGAATATAACTATGAGCCAACAAAGCCATAAGATACAATAGGAGGATAAGATTATTATAGCATACTTTAAATGTTCATTTGTTAAGTCCTTTATACCTGGAGGAGAGTCTGCCTTTAATTCTTTAATCAAACCCTTGATTTTCGGAATTGAAGTTCAAATATATCCGGTGAAACCCCACTAAAGAGGTATCTGCTTTCCCTGACACTCTTCCGATTAGATGACATTCGTGGCACTCGTTACCTTAATTTTTAACATTTCAAAATTTTAATTATCATTATTTGAGTTAACCTCAGTCTTGTAAGGTTCGAATAGACTTTCTTTACCGTTACTCATACAGAGGCTTTAAGTTTATACTGGAATCTACTTCTACTCGTGTTCATATAAATTGATCCCATTCTTGGTCTACCAAGATGACACCATAAATCGGAAAGCATCTTTAAACTCCAGTTTTAGTAGAGCAATAAAATCATTCCATCCCGGAATGATCTTAATATGGCAATCGCAAGAGTTAATCAACGGGCTTCTTACTCCCCTTAAGTATGGTTAGTCTCTCGCTATAATACCTGTGTATAAGATTAATGTGAGAACCATTTAAAGAGGATTTATGACGAGGAAGTTGCAGTATTTCTCAGTTATTAAAAAAAGGTGTTTCGTCTTTGTTTACAGTAGAGTATATTCTATTTTTTGTTGCATTAACATACTTCATATCATGTTAACATAATATTCTCTCTCTCTCTCTCTCTCTCTCTCTCTCTCTCTCTCTCTCTCTCTCTCTCTCTCTCTCTCTCTATATATATATATATATATATATATATATATATATTATATATATATATATATATATTATGTTAATTTTTCTAACAATATTTTTCCCGTAAAATAATAATACTAATTATATTAGCATTTTCACTGCTATTTTAATATTAAACATATCATTCATTTTTTATATTCTAAATTTATTGATACTCTCTTTGTTATTAGCATTGAAAATGCACAAGTTAGGTAAAAGAAAATAGTCACTCTGATCAATCTTTATGATTTTAATACCATCCAATCTTTTATGTAATTCCAACGAAGTTATTGATCAATAAAAGTTTATGCGCTCAAAAACGGATCAATAAGAATTTATGTTTGGATTTTATTGATCAAAGAAGATTTTGCATGTAAAATTCTAGAACGATCAGAGTTCGTTTTCTTTTTTGCAAATGAAAATTAACGACGCAGAGAATTGAATCTTTTTTTCGCCTTCATTGTCCGTTATAAAGAAGATTTAGAAGCTTTTTAAACGTTAAAGATTAAGAAGGGAAATTATTTTAGTGTTCAATATGAAGAACGGTTAAAAAAAAAAAAAATTCCCGTTTAACGGGTCATAAATACGTTGATCATCTCCCAAGCTGCTTCGAAGGAACATCACCGAGAATAGAATTTGAAATTTTATATTAAAAATGGTGATTTTTGTAAAATTCTTTATTTAATTTTATCTTTTATTGATCTTTCGAAGAAAAGTCCGCGTAAGCGAGAAGTGAAATGGAAGCAGTTCACCTGAATGTGAACAAGCTTCGCGACTCAATAAATACCTAAGGGTATTTAAAGATAAGACAAGAAGATCGAGGTATAGGCAGTTGAAAAGGGAGAACCAAAGAGATACACTAGTAGTCAGATAGACAGACAAACAGAAACATATATATATATATATATATAAAGAGAGAGAGAGAGAGATGCTACAAAGCGATAATAAATAACCACGCGAGTGATGAAACTCAAAGTTGATAAGAGGCAAAGTTAAAAAAAATATTATCTTAGAATTGCGTCTGTATAGAGCTATTTAACTTATTTATACTACAAAGCCATCTACAGAGAGAGATACCAAAACTGAACTGAAGGAATGTGTTTAGAAGAAAAGAAAGAAAAAACTTGCCAAACTATCGACAATATCAATTTCACGCGAGAGCCATTAAAGGGCATCACATAGCGCTATGAATCCAAATAACTTCGCAAACACATTGCGTTCAACTTCACCTGGAATAAATATAAATGGCACTCGTGATTTTACCATCTATCCATCTGTCTATCTACCTATATACAGGGCCTGAGTTGTGAAAAATTAACAAGTGGTACGGCCGCAGATTCACGCGTAGCAGTGTCGCAGACCGATAGACCTAAGGTGCGGGAAGTGCGTTGATGAGAGTGCGGAGGGGGGGGGTCTCCCTTCCGCAAGGGGCTTACAACCGGAACGATTTATTAAAAAATTAACAACCAGTACGTACCGCCCTCAACTCAAGCCCTGCCTATATATATATATATATATATATATATATAAAAACTTGTTTCTATAATGTTGACATTAAAGGAAAATGTGCCACGTCTATTCGCTTCGTTATGAGTATAAGAATATCGCAAATGTCGGTGGCATCAGTGCCACAGTTCCCTTAATGCCCCAGTAAATATGTATATGACCAATTCTCGCTCCTTCAAAGAGATATGAGAGTATACGCAAGCTTCAAATGAAAGCCAAATAGATTATGGAAATTTCATTAATGTGATTAAATTCAGAACTGAATGCATCTATATCCGAATCGAAAGCCATAAGAATTAAATAGTGTACCGTATATATACAAATTATAATCCATTCGTTTTATACACACACACACACACACACACACACACACACACACACTGTATATATCCTTATACATCCTCAAGGTTCATATATGATCAATGATCATGCTTCAAATGTAATAATAAAGTTTTGTAGGAATGTCACTTACATTGATTTTTTTTTACCACAGACATAATGCTTCGTACGTTTCCATATACAGTAAATTAATTTTTACATATTCAGAAGTCGACGTTTCACCTGAAAATACAGTTTCGGGAAAAATTTCGCATAAAAACAAAATTTCTAAAAAATCATAAAAAATTTACTGGTCAGTAATGATTGGATTTTGTTCTCGAAATTTTATTACTGTTGCAATATACTGTGTGTATATATATAGACCTCTCTCTCTCTCTCTCTCTCTCTTCTCTCTCTCTCTCTCTCTCTATATATATATATATATATATATATATATATATATTATTGATGTAGCGGATGTCATTTTTTTCACATCCGCGGATGCGGATGTCTACATTTTCGTTATTTTTTAGGATATATTCGAGATTTGTTGTGTTTAACGTATATAAGTTATATATAGAGAGAGCTGTAGCAATAATGTAGTATAATTGATTAATTGTACAATAATTGCTGTACTTTTCCCTGAACATATAAAATAATAGCAAGCATCTAACTAATATAGAAATCAATTAGTGAATTCGTCTGCAAATAAATTCGTTATATTTTGTTGAGTTTCAGCCACAATTAGAAACCATAATTGTGTTACCCGACCTCTTTCCCCAACCTCCACCCTTATAGAAAGAGATCTTTAATTAGCTTGATAACTATTTATATTAAGTTTAAAGTTTTATTAGGCATATTTATAAATGAGTAATTAAAATAAAGTAAACTAAGATGTTCATCGTTTAATATTCAAATTTAATTATAGGAAGGTTATGCTTAAGGAACATTAATTTTTCTGCCTTTTCTGCTGCCAGTCTGTTTCTCTTTTCATCATATATTATCCAGCACTGCTAAATAATCTCTCGCTTGGTACGCTTGTTGGAGGACGTGCTAAATGTTTCCTTGCAAGTTTACTCAGTATGGATAGATATTCGAGTATTTTTCACCAACTAATAGGATTGTCACATGCAGCCAGGCGATTTCTTGGTGATAGCTCTCGATCATTTTCTACATCTTTTGACATCGCGTAGGTCTCGTCTCGCTGCTTGACTCAAGAAACTGAGAGAGAGATTCTGTGATAGATTTGCTTGTTGAAGGTGTTGGTTCTGTCACTGAAACTTTATTCTTTTGGTGGGTGGCGAAGCGACAGATTCAAGAGATTGAAGCTCTTCAACTGCTTTGCCAAGTGATGATTTAACTCGTTCTAATGCACTAGGTGAAATAACTTAGCTTTGTAACGTGGATCTAAGTAGGTTGCAAGAGAGTAACTTCATACAAGAACAGCCTCTCGTCTTGTCGCTTGCATCACTTTTGCGCACAATGAACTAGTTCTATTATTATAGTAAATTTGATAATTTCCGCTTATTAATGACGTTTTATCTCAACAGTCCACATCCGCACGACGATCCGCAGTCCAAAGTGCGGATGCGGATGTGGATACGGATGCGAGAAAATGTGCGGATGTTCCGCGGATGCTGATGCGGGTGCGGATGTGACCTACATCACTAATATATATATATATATATATATATATATGATATACACAGACCGTGCATGGAACAAGGAACTCTTCTGGGATAATTAAATCCACTATAGTCCGAATAAGTAATGGAAATGACAAATCCGATAGTTTTTCTTTTTCATGATGCTAGCCCGACGTGGGCAACGGGTCACTCGCAAAGAGGTCCCATAAATATAGCTTTCCTCCTCACCAGCTATCTGCAAAGCAGACAGGATCCAGCTTTGGGACATGGATCTAGGGTTTAAAGCAGCCTAGCCCTGCTACATTTATATTGAAGGTTCTAAATGTAGCAGGGCTAGGCTGCTTTAAACCCTAGAATCCATGTCCCAAAGCTGGATCCTGTCTGCTTTGCAGATAGCTGGTGAGGGCTATATTTATGGGACCTCTTTGCGAGTGACCCGTTGCCCACGGTCGGGCTAGCATCATGAAAGAAAAACTATGGTATTTGTCATTTACATTACTTATTCGGACTATAGTGGATTTAATTATCCCAGAAGTTCCTTGTTCCATGCACTCTGTGGTGTATCATTAAAAACTCAGGGGACCATTCTGAATTCATTCCCATCTTGAACGGACATGTTATGCGCCTTGAAAAGTGGACGCTCAATTCTGCCAGTTGAGGTTTAAGTTTTGGTTTTTTGGCTAAATATAATAGTTACCCCTTTCTTTGATGTATTCAATCTGACGTGAAGACAGCGAGGTCTTTTGCTTATATTGAGGTTCTAAATGTAGCAGGGCTAGGCTGCTTTAAACCCTAGATCCACTGTCCCCAAGCTGGATCCTGTCTGCTTTGCAGATGCTGGTGAGGAGCTATATTATGGACCTCTTTGCGAGTGACCCGTTGCCCACGTTCGGGCTAGCATCATGAAAAAAGAAAAACTATGGTATTTGTCATTTACCATTACTTATTCGGACTGTAGTGGATTTAATTATCCAGAAGAGTCCCTTGTTCCATGCACGTCTGTGTGTATCATAAAAAACTCAGGGGACCATTCTGAGTTCATTCCCATAGTATATATATATATATATATATATCTATATATATATATATATATATATTAGGGTGTCACTTATTTGTATGGTAAAAATTGAACCATCAAGAGAGTTTCGGTCTGACCCTCTAGAAATGTGACATTGCATGTAGAACGCTGATTATGAAGTTTCATGAGAAAATATTAATATTTAGAGGTCGCTCAAGGCCATTAAAAATTTTGATGACGCGTCGTTACTTGTCCTAAATTGAAATGAGCTTCGTTTCAAGCTATGCCTCACCCCAGTATCATTTCAGTCGCCTTAATGGTAGGATGTGTTTGCATTAGTGTGTGTTATTTTAGTCTTTTAGTCCTCCCTGATATAAAAAATCGCATGATCATATCTATGACTAGTGTTGATGGACAAGAAAACCCTCTAAAGCGTGTGGTTGTTGACCTGGATACTGTGAAAGAAAAAAGCTTGGAAAACTTTATAGCAAAAAACACAAAATCATTGTTCACGAAGCTCAACCTCCCAGATGAATTCTTGGAGAAAACTGCTGAGCAATGGGAAGAGGATACCCATTACCAGACTGCGAAAGAGACTGTAAAAACTCTAACTGTAACAAATGACTTCGCTGAACGTGGAGTTGCTCTCATCCAGGATTTTTCTGGATACCTAACCAAAGATGAAGAACAACTCCAGTTTCTTTTCCAGGTTGTTGAAGATCATCGCAAGCATTGGACATGGGGACAAAAGCATACCTTGAGTGGAAATAATGATTAATCATAAAAATTACGCTACTGTCTGATGTTAATATACTTCATCTTAATATTATGATAATGTCTTGTGCACTTCCTTCTAATGTAGGAATATAATAAATTGTTTAAATACATTTGGAAATTGTTTATATTCACACTTTCTGAGAAAATATCTCAATAAAACTTTGTACTCAGTGTTTTTACATCATATGGCATACTTTGATGGGGTCAGAGCACGGAAACTTAAAAGGTGAAAAATAAGTGCACACTAATATATATATATATATATAATATATATTTATACACACGAGGGTAATTCAATAAGTATTCGCACTTTTTATTTTCACAATTTTATTTTCACATCTGACAGATTATAAACACATCACTTCTCAACAAAGTCTCCCTGTTTCTCAATACACTTAGTCCAGCGATCTACAAGCTTCCTAATGCCATCACAAAAGAATTTTTTTGGCTGTGTGCGTAGCCAGTCATGCACCGCCTCCTTCAGATCATCATCGCCTTGGAATCGCTGACCTCTCAAAGCGTCTTTTAGTGGTCCAAACAGGTAAAAATCCGAAGGTGCCAGGTCTGGACTGTAGGCTGGATGGTCGAGAACTTCAAATTTAAGTTCTTGAAGGCATTTTCTAGTCTGTGCAGCGGTATGAGGGCGCGCATTGTCGTGTAACAGAGTAACACCTTCCGACAATCTCCCTCTCCGTTTTGTGCGAATTGCTTGCTTTAACTCATTCGAAGCATATCAGAATACATTGCACTTGTTACTGTAGTTCCACGCTCTAGATAATGTTCAAGGATAGTGCCTCATGTATCACAAAACAGTGTTAGCATAACTTTACCTGCTGACGGCTACGCTTTGAACTTCCTTGCAACGGAAGATGTTGGATGCTTCCAATGCATGCTCTGTCGTTTGCTTTCTGGTTTCATCTCCAGTGATAATGCGCTCCAAAAAGTTTTCACCTTCATTATGATACCGCGCCAAAAGACGAGAGCAGACGTCCATACCTGGATCCGTCACTATGAACCAGAAAGCAAACGACAGAGCATGCAATGGAAGCATCCACCATCTCCCGTTGCAAGGAAGTTCAAAGAGCAGCCGTCAGCAGATAAAGTTATGCTAACATTGTTTTGTGATACACGAGGCCCTATCCTTGAACATTATCTAGAGCGTTGAACTACAGTAACAAGTGCATCGTATTCTGACATGCTCCGAAATGAGTTAAAGCAAGCAATTCGCACAAAACGGAGAGGGAGATTGTCGGAAGGTGTTACTCTGTTACACGACAATGCGCGCCCTCATACCGCTGCACAGACTAGAAAATGCCTTCAAGAACTTAAATTTGAAGTTTTCGACCATCCAGCCTACAGTCCAGACCTGGCACCTTCGGATTTTTACCTGTTTGGACCACTAAAAGACGCTTTGAGAGTTCAGCGATTCCAAGGCGATGATGATCTGAAGGAGGCGGTGCATGACTGGCTACGCACACAGCCAAAAACATTCTTTTGTGATGGCATTAGGAAGCTTGTAGATCGCTGGACTAAGTGTATTGAGAAACAGGGAGACAATTTGAGAAGTGATGTGTTTATAATCTATCAGATGTGAAAATAAAAAGTGCGGATACTTATTGAATTACCCTCGTGTATATATTCGGGTTTCTTTCCCTGGATCCCGGGATCCCGGCTGTTTTTATTGGATTTGAAAATCCAGGGAATTAGACAAATATCCTGGGAAATCCCGGAATTTTAAAATGACTGACTTCATTTTTTATTGATTTATTTGTTTTTTTCTTTTGTTAGTAGAAGGCTCTTGGGTAGAATTAAAGAAAACTGCATAATATTTACCACATTTTATTCTACTTTTCTGCTTTCTTAAATGAACACCTACTAGCACTGGCAACTTAGAGCAATCTAAAAGTGGGCCCGTATGCCAAAAACTGGCCGAGGGAATGTCGCTAGCGCTGCGTATAATACAAGGAACCGAGTCTCAGTATATTATCTAGCGATCGCAGGCAACTCATCTTGCTCAGAATTTAAGCAAACATTTGAAGCAAGAACTGCAGTTATTCGAGACAATAGGGAACAGAACTTCAAACATCATGAATTTATTTGATGCACTGAAAACCATTCCGCCAACCTCTGTTGAATCAGAAAGAGCCTTTTCTGCAGCAGGTTTATTTATCACCAAGTTGAGAACTCGTCTTAGTGATAGAAGTATCGATTGTTTATGTTTTTTAAGAAGCTATTTTAAAAATGTTGATTGACTCTTTAAATATTTTAAGATAAAAGGATGAAATTATGTTTTCTAATGTTTATTTTATTTTTATTTTTTTGTATTGGCTAAATATTTTAAGATAAAATACGTTCAGATAAAAGGTATAAATTATTTTTTTGAGTGAAGTTTCTTTTTTTTCTTTTTTTATTTGCAAATGCACTTAATTATAATTAAAGGAATATAATATTTTAGCTTTTTATTTGTCCCCTGCAGATGAATAGCATAATAAATATTATGTTTAATAAATAATAAATAGCTACCACTGATTGGTAAACTCAATTCAAGTATTACAATGCAAAAGTGGTCATCTAGGCATAAGTAATTGGTTATCCCAATTCTAAAAGGGTATTTTATCACTGAACAATAAAAAAAAATTACAGTTCTCTTAAATATACAACCATTTCCTGGATTTCCCGGGATCCCGGGAATTGGCTTCATTTTTTCCAGGAATTGCCGGATTTCCCTGGATGAAGAAAGCTGCATATAAGGAGAAACCCTAGTATATTATATATATATTATATATATATATATATCTATATATTATATATATATATATGTTGAAGTTAAACGACACTGGGTCTGTTTGTTCAGTTTTCGATGGGTGACCGTCCACTGTGTTCAAATGTCGTAGTGATCTGCCGTTTAGATTTTACGTGAAGTTGTAGATCTCCTCCGTCACATGAAGTTTGCTGTCACGGAGGAGATTAAACAATGTGTGTGTGTGTGTGTGTGTGTGTCCCCTTACTATAGTTCCTACCTCCCCCTCTTCATATAAAAAATTTTAGTAAGCCCTCTAAACCTCTTTGAAGAATGTTAAAATACTTCGTATCGACAGTTGCATGCAAATGCACAGCAACTCCATTCACTCTCTTCACTTCACTCCGAAACTCATTTGAAAAAAGTGGTAAAAATTAATATGGAAAGTTTTTCCATTGCGTTCGTTTTTTAAACCTTCGGTTATGTTCGAACACATTAAGGAAAATATAGATATGCGTTCCACTTGTATTTGCATATTGAAAATTTTCAGTCTTCTTTAATACTGTTGGTGGCAGCGTCCTTTTGCTTCCCAATTTTCACTTGGTGTTCAGCTTCCTGGAACCCAACACTATAGATGGTGAAGTGTTATGGAGGAAATGTCTTTTGAAAAGAGCAAAAAAATTCACTAATGTTTACGTTATGACGTAAAAATTACATTTTTCGTTTATGAGTCGTAATTTAGAGTTTCTTTTGCTATGACGTTATGTAGAAGTAACGCTAAAATTAAACTGAAATAGTTACGTATTAAATAGATTTTTTTAAATCCTTTTTTAGTCTTTGTATAAATGTTTATCTTTTTAATAAAGAAAACTATAGTAGAAGTTCACTGCAGTTTAGCATTTTAATTACACCGTTGGTTACGGAAGTCGGGCTAACCTGTGCCGTACCTATACCTGTTGGCCCAGTGTATCCCAAACTTTGAAATCAGTTCTACATCTGTATAGGGGATGTATATAGGGAATGTTAATTTTATAATCAGTAGTAATTGTATAGAATTAAGTGGTTTATTTTATTATTATTATTATTATTATTATTATTAAAATTATAACTTTAAAACGACCAAACGTTTAAGATAAATTGTAAGATTGATACGTCAATAAATATATGTAGGTTTTTTTTTACCAGTGCAAGAGTAGTGATTGTAGTATAAATAACACGTATCTATTTTCCTCAGCCTTCAAATGATTTTGAAACATCGTTACAAAAATGATAGAAATCCACATTAAAAACTGGGTTTATTATAAACACAAGCTTTTCTAAGGTCTTCTTCATCAGGTGGGAATAATGAACAACTGATTGAGACCTTTCAAGTAAATGCCGAAAGCTTATGCTTCCAATAAATCCATTTCTTAATGTGACTTTATTACCTTAATTCAGCTCCTCGTAACAGAACATTCACATAACATCGTTATAAACAATATCATTCATAACAAATTAAAGACAAGAGTGCAAATTAACTTAGTCGCAGCAACTATAATAACAATTGAATCATATTTTAATTAATTTTTTATATTTTCTATCCAGAAGCCAAACTTTTTTTTTTTTTTAATATTTTACCTAAAAGCAGTAAATAAATCCAAAACTGGACTCTCAAACTAAAAGAGACACAATGAAATTAACGAAGCAGTTACAATTGGTTGGAACTTCAATAACTAGGAAGGTTTAAAAGTTTTTCAAACTGAATCCAAACTGGAGCATCTGTTTAATTGCCTTTAATTGAGGTTTAATAAACAATTAGTTTTTATAAACTCTTTACTTCCTCGTATTGGTCTGAACAGGATGTTTCTCTCTACAGTATTCACGTGGTTATCCGTGATTTACTCAAACTTGAATTCATTAACCGTGATTTACTAATTGTGACCACTATGCACTTATCCTAATTATGACACCGAGTTAATCGTGATTTGGCACGGTGTTTACATTCGCGGCTCGCAGTATTACCATAGGAGGGGTTACAATCTTTCGGAGCGGATGACCTTCACTTTTTGTGGTGAGTACAAACTACATGGTGTCCCAGAAGTCTTGGAGGGTTTTTTATTTGGTTATAACTTTTTTCTTTTTTGATTAATTTATTTATTTTTATTTTTCAATTAAAGTACCCTTGCTGCGATCAATGAAAATGGAATCCTGGACAGTGCAACAAAGAGTGGCTATTGTGCTTTATTTGACAAACGACTCTTCCATCGTTGCCGCTCAAAGAGCTTTTTGATTAAATTCAACACACGTTCTGTTCCTTCTGATCGAGCTATTCGACGGTACGTCGCTAAATTTCGTATGGGAAAGGGTCAGGGAGACGAACCACGGACTGGGCGTCCTCCGACAAGCCGAAGTTCAACTCGGGTTGAGATGGTTCGTGAAAGCGTTGAGGAAAATCCACATCAGTCCGACGACGCAGCCAGGAATTAAACATTTCAAGAAGTTCCTTACATCGAATTTTAAGAGAGGATATCAATCTTTACCCGTACAAAATTCAAATTGCTCAAGAAATTAAACCACAAGATCATCAGAGTCGGATAACGTACGCTAATGCGATTTTAGATTTACGCAATGAAAATGAAGATTTCACCAGATATTAAATTTGTAATTAAAATCGCAATAAATATATTTTCAAGTGTTACAAACTTTTTTTTATTTGATCCCCAAACAAAAACGTTATAGCCAAATAAAACCCCTCCAAGATTTCTGGGACACCCTTTACTTAGTTGTATATTATACTGTAATAGAATAATACTATGCGTGGTGGCGGGCAGCAACCGCTGCACTACCCACCCACCGGGTAGGGTATACTGAGTTAACCGTGAAATCGGGTTATCCGTGACCATGGACTGCCTCTCAATCAAGGATAACTGAGTACCGTATTAAATTCATTTGAGTCTCGGACTCCAAAAGATGCTTATATATATATATATATATGGGATCGAACTCAGAACGGTCCCCTGAGGCTTTTTTCATGATACACTCAGACCGTGCATGGAACAAGGAATTCTTCTGGGAAAATTAAATCCACTATAGTCCGAATAAGTAATGGTAAATAACAAACTCTAGTTTTTTCTTTTTCTTGATGTTAGCCCGACGTGGGCAACGGGTCACTCGCAAAGAGGCCCCAGAAATATAGCTTCCCTCACCATAAAGTGTTTTCCCCAAAAATATAGCTTCCCTCACCCCATAAAGTGTTTCCCCCCCCTTTTTAATAAGCAAGATTTTAAAATTCTTAATAATTTGAAAAAGGATAACTCTGTCATCATTAAAAAAAGGAGTAGTGTTGCTTGATTCAACAGTTTATATGAATAGAATGGAGACACTTTTGTTGGATTTGTCTAAATTATAAAGGGTAAAAGAGAATGTTCTGTCTAAATTACTAAAACTCGAAGATAAACTTAATAGGTTTTTGCGTAAATTAAAAAATAGTAATATTATTGATGACAATACATGCAATTTTTTGTTTGCTTCTGGTTCTAATCCAGGAATTCTATACGGTTTACCTAAAGTCCATAAGCCAAATTTCCCACTAAGACCTATTCTTTCAGCCTGTGGCACATTCAATTACAACTTAGCCAAATTCTTCGTTCCCTTGCTTTCAAAACTTGCCTATAATGATTATTCCAGTAACAACTCGTTTGATTTTGCTAAATATATAAAAGAGATCAATCATTCCGACTCCCTCACTATGGCCAGTTTTGATGACTCATCATTATTTACTAATGTCCTGTTAAAAGAAACATTAGATATCATACTAAACAAGTTATTCACTACTAATACTCTTATTAATGGCCTCACTCAGACTCAATTTAAAAATCTCCTCGAAATAGCGTGTTTTGATAATCTTTTCTTATTTAATAGTAACCTTCACAGCCAAATTGATGGGGTATGGGTTCCCCGTTGAGCCCAACACTAGCAAATGCATTTCTTTGCCATTATGAAGAAATTTGGTTGAAAAGTTGTCCCAATAGTTTTAAACCTGTATATATATTACAGAAGATACGTGGATGACACTTTCTTAATATTTAAACATCCTTCACACGTAAAACTTTTTCTTCATTATCTAAACCAGTGGTTCTTAAACTTTTTGACCCCGTTACCCCTTTTCCTGATCTCAACTAATCTCATTACCCCACACAAACTTGCAATGCCGAAGTTGTAAAGAAAGTGGAAAAATTAATTACTGAAAATAACTGAAATTACCTTTAATGTGATGGGTGCAACTGTTTTTTAGCTACAAGTTGTATTTTTACCATATTAAGAATTGCTCCATTACCCCCGGAAATACCCAAATTACCCCCAGTTTCAGAACCTCTGATCTAAACAAACAACATATTAATATTAAGTACACATGTGAAAACGAAACATAATAGTTTACCTTTCCTGGATGTTCTAGTTAAACGGGCTAATAACAAGTTCCAGACCTCGCTATTTAGAAAACAAACGTTTACTGGTTTGGGAACCAATTATTTAAGTTGTATGTTTTATAAATATAAGATTAGCGCTATACTAACATTATTAACAAGAAGTTACCAAATTTGTTCGGATTACTTTTCATTAAACGAAGAATTTAAATTTTTAAGACAGTACTTCATTAATAAATGTAAAACTCTGTCTATTAGAGTGGGTTTTTATTATCACTTCATTAATAATTATTACCCTTCTAATCTTTTTGACAACCAATTAAAGAATTTAAATTTTTAAGACAGTACTTCATTAATAAATGCAAAACTCTGTCTATTAGAGTAGGTTTTTATTATCACTTCATTAATAATTATTACCCTTCTAATCTTTTTGACAACCAATTAAAGAAATTTTGGAGCTATTGAAGAATAGGGACCCCAGCCTTCTTTAGTTAGGCTTATAAGGCTAACTAACGAAAATATCACGACCTAACCTAACCAATCGTTAGGTTAACTGTACGCCCTTGACGATTGGTTAGGTTAGGTCATGATATTTTCGTTAGTTAGCCTTATAAAGCTAACTAAAGAAGGCTGGAGTCCCTATTCTTCAGTAGCTCCGAAATTTTTAAATAACACTTTTAATATTAAACTCCCCATAACCACAGTACAAAAAGAAACCAGATATATTAAATTACCTTTTTATGGTTATTTATCATTACGTATTCGAAGTGAAATGTCCAAACTGCTTAAGTCTAGTTATCCCCAAATAAATTTTAGATTCGCCCTCGTCAACCCACTTAAATTATCAAATTTTTTAAAGTTCAAAGACAAATTCCCAAAACTGTATGCCCTAATGTTGTTTATAAATACACGTGCGACAGCTGTAAGGCTGCGTATATTGGCAGTACTCAACTCCAACTGGAGGTACGCCTTTCTCAACATTTGGGCTTATCAGTCCGTACCAACCGTCCCCTCAGTAGCCCACCACAATCAGCAATTAGAAACCATAGTAATGAAAACAACCATCCCCTTCACAAAACTCAGTTCGAAATTCTAACCAGATCCAATAACCTTACAGAACTCCGAATTTTAGAATCTTTGTATATCTATAGAAACAAACCCTCCATTAACAACAATAGTTCATCTTACAAATTACAGCTCTTTTAACTAACCAACCAATTTACTTTCATGGATATATTATACCTTCCAATTAACTGACCATATAGTTCTCTCTTAGTTTCTGCCGAATATGGAGGTTGACGTAAACATTGTGTATTTACCAGTTGAGGTAATTTTAATTTAATTTTAATAATTTTAATTTTCTTTTGTATTGATGTAATTTTAATGATTTTAATTTTCTTTGTATTGATGTAATTTTAATTATTTATTCTTATTTTTGTTTTAAGGCTTTAAGATTTATAATTCACTGATGATGACAAAAGATTTGTCGTAACGTCTGAAATATAAAAATAAACGAAAATGTTTTGCTCTCGTGTTGGTCCTTCTTTTCATTTATATATATATATATATATATATATATATATATATACATACACAATAATTTATTTATTTATTTATATATTTATTTATTTATGTATTTATAAATCGCCCAACCAGGATTTGAACTATAACAGGATAAAAAGTTAACACAACTGAAGGAACGCATAACGTTTTCGCGCCCAGAAGCATTTTACCTGGTAACCCTCCCTCACTCGAGGTAATTACCAACATTTCATTCAAACTATCTGGTGCAATCCTGGGCTCCCATAAATGGAACTCTTCTGCATGAATCTTTTACTCAAGAGGTGGGGGGGTTCTGGGCGATTTTTTTCATCATGAAAAATCTTACATATTTTTCATCACAATATGTAAGATTTCTTCCTAGCGAAAACGAAAGATTGATAGGAATTGAATTTCATATAAACAATGAATGCTCCTTTATTGGGAATTGCTATTTACCTTACAACAATGGCAGTAATCTTGAATGCATTGATTTTTTTTTTGTATAAAATTAAGTCACTATCAGACAAACCTGAATATTCGCAGTGTATAAATAATGAGGAACTTTAATGCCGATGTGAAATCAGAATTTTTTGTAGAACTGGGTATAACATACGAGTCTGCTAAATTAAGTATAAGTGATGTAGAATTGGTATAAATAGCAATAATTTTACGCATGTCACCGAAATGAATGGGGGTACTAGATGGATTGATCACTGTCTCACTTGTAATAATTTAAAGGAATTTCTCTCAGATCATAGACCCACTAAAGCTAGTAATTAATTGTACCAATTTAAATAGTACACGAATAATAACAACTCATTAGGCAAGAATGATCGTGTCGACTTGTATATCTCTCATTCTTGGTCATCTTCCTTTCGGGATTTTGGTGAAAATTTTGCTTTTGCGCCAGACATATCTAAATGTTTTGATAGAGTCGACACAAATCTTTAATTTCCAAATTGGCCTCCTTCGGTTTCTGTCCTTCTATTTCTGCTATCTCTGATTTTGTTCCGGCCGATCTATAGCTGCGGTTGTAGATGACCACTGTTCTCCTAAAGCTATTAATAGCGGTGTTTCTCAGGATTCTGTCCTGTCACCCACTCTATTCCTTTTATTTATTAATGGGCTTTTACGTCGCACTTCCTGCTCTATCCACTCCTTTGCCGATGATTACACAAGTGGTGTACCGATTAATCGGCACCGGCTAATTTTAGCCGATTCTTCTTACCGATTATTTGAAATTTTAAAATTTTCATTACAAAACAAAATCTATATTTATAGAAAAGTGAACATAGAAAACACACTATTTATGATCATTTATAGTCATTTCATAGTGTAATTGTGTTAAGTATATTTTACATTCACGAGAAAGGCAAAGCTTTATAAGTTAAGTTCTCCATAAATTTACAGTTTCTCTAACTACCTAATCTCTAAATATTATAAACTACGCCTACGCTATATTAATAATAATTATATATTGTACTTTGTAATTTTTATATTAAATCATCTTTAATAATTTTATAAACCCAAATTGTATATCATTTTTTATTCAAATAAGCTACCAGGGCATTCAAATGTTAATTAAAAATTTTGTTGTTTACATTGTTGAAGAAAGAAAATACGTTCAACATAAGGAAAACTATTTTAAATATTGGTTAAATTTCTGAAACTAAAATAAAATTATTTTATAATTTCAGTTGGTAATAAAAGTATTTAACATCACTTTAGCAACGATATGAGTAGCAAATTCTGGTACTGTATATTGTGGAGTGAGCTAAAGAAAAACATTTAAACAAATTTAAAATGTAAAGATATGAAAATTGAAAGTTTCACATAAGATTAATATAATTTATGAAAGGAATTGACTTTTTAAAATGTAGGCAAAGAATCGGCATCGGCTAAATTTTAGAATCGGTACATCACTAGATTCCACTCTTCATTTCTCCACCCTCTTCACAAAGCGTCCGTCTCAACAGTCACTCCATGCTTCATGTGAGACGGCTATGGCGCACCTGACCTCTGATCTTTCTACTATCTCTAAATGGGGCAGAGAAAACCTCGTGGTTTTCAATACTTAAGAAACAAAGTGCCTTTATCTGTCTACTCACCACAATCTTCCACACGACTATCCCTCTATCTTCAACAATACACAACTCAATCCTTCCTCTTTTCTCAACATTCTTGAGGTTTCCTTTTCTCGTGATCTTTCCGGGAAAGATCACTTATACTCTCTTTCTAAACCAGCTTCTAAGAGGTTAGATGTGCTGTACCGGTTCCGCAGTTTCTTCACCCCAACTCAGCTGCTGTCTCTGTACATGAATCTTGTCCGCCCCTGTATTGAGTACACTTCTCATGTGTGGGGTGGCTCAACCCACACAGCTCTACTTGACCGGATGGAATCAAAGGCTTTTCGTCTCATCGATTCCCCGCCTCTTGCTGTCTTCAATCCCTCGCTCTTCGCAGCAATGTTGCCTCACTCTCTCTTTACTATCGCTATTATAGCGGACATTGCTCTTCTGAACTCTCAAATTGCATACCTCCTTTTAGGAAGGCATGCAGTACCGGACTTTCGACACATTCTCATTCCTTTTCTGTCCAACTCTCGAACGCAAGGGTTAATTGGTATTCTCAGTGTATCATCTACTCAACCGGTCAACTCTGGAAGAATTTTCCTCAGTTCATGTTTCCCCTGTCTATGACCTCCAATCTTTCAAACGCAGAGTGTCCAAGAATCTCGAAGACTTTGGACCTTAATTTCAGCTCTTCCATCTATGGGGGGAGCGGTTGCAGGCGTTCGTCCTTGGTTCCTTCTTCCTGCATAAAAAAAACATAACCTAGAATTATTGCATCTTGACTGTAGTAATTCCTGTTCAATGATTCTCACTTTAAGCTTTTAGATAGGTATTATAATGATATAACATCCACACTAAGGGAAGCAGGAAGGCATTGGAATAAATCGTACAAGTGTCATACTAAAATTATTTCTAGGCGGAATGATTTTATTGCCCCCTTGGAAATGAAATCAAAAGATGCTTACGATGTATGGTGTCACTTTGGTCGACCGAGAATGGGGTCACCTTTCATGAATATGAGTAGAAGTAAGGTTCATTATAAAGCAGCCATAAGACAATGTAAACAGGAAGAAGATTCCGTTCGAGCAGAAAAGCCTGTGAGGCTAACTTAAATAATGATAATAAAAAGTTTTGGAAATTTGTCAAGAAGGAAACGGGTGCCAAGAATGCGATCCCATGAACAACTGATGGGATGTTTGGAGAAGAAGAAATAGCTAAGCTATGGCGAATGCGGTACTCAAGCATCCTTAAGAGCGTGAAGAGAGTTAATCTTAGCGTAGGCTGCAATGGAACCTCATTAGGATGGGCCAGTGAAAGTACAGACTTCAGTGCCAGAAATTAAAAGTTTGAATAATTTTAGTATGGCAACTGCACGACTTAATCCAAGACCTTCCTGCTTCTCTTAGTATAGATGTTATATCATTATAATACCAATCTGCAAGTTTAAGAGTTGAAGAGAAGTTCCACCCAAGGTATGCAGAGGGTTGACAAAAGTAAATAGACACCTTCAGGTTTTTTCTAGTTTTTTATTTGATAATAAAAGTCAATAAATAATAAACTTATTGAATCAATATATTTAGAATCGTGTTGCTTTCTCTTTGGCATTATGCAAAGCTGACACATGTTCTGGCATTCTATTAATGAACATTGCCATTTGTTCTTGAGGACATTCACCGTGGTGTCTATTTACTTTTGTCAACCTTTTGTAGATGGCCTGTCGAATAAGCATTTAAAGTATGGTAATGATATGATGAATCTTCATATCTCGTTATTGTTCTCAGCTATGCTTGCTTACAGTTATATATATTCCTGCAGAGTTTATGGGGGCATATATCAAAACCCTTGTCAAAAACAAATATGGGGACATTCTATCCAGCGACAACTACAGGCCTATTTCTCTTGCCTCCTGCTTCGCAAAACTACTTGAGAAACCTTTGCTACGCCGACTAAATGATTATTTATGAACGTCCTCTAATCAGTTTGGTTTTAAAAGGTCTAATTCAATTGACCTGTGCACTTATTTTTTGAAAAAGCTTGTATTTAGATATACTGACAGTAACTCAACTATATACAGTATATATATATATATATATATAAATGTAGCTGGGCTAGGCTGCTTTAAACCCTAGATCCTGTCCCAATGCTGGATCCTATCTGCTTTGCAGATAGCTGGTGAGGGAAGCTATATTTTTGGGACCTCTTTGCGAGTGACCCGTTGCCCACGTCGGGCTAGCATCATGAAAAAGAAAAACTATAGTATGTGTCATTTACTATTACTTATTCGGACTATAGTGGATTTAATTTTCCTAGAAGAGTTCCTTGTTCCATGCACGGTCGTGTATCATATACATATATATATATATATATATATATATATATATATATATATATATATATATATATATATATATATAAGAAAAGCATATGATAGAGTGAATCACCATATTCCATTTAAAAAATTAAAAGACTTGAATGTTCCACTATATGTATTAAGTATATTGAAATTTTGGTATACTTACCAAACTTTTATGTTTAGATGGTGCAATGTTTTGGTTCCTCATGCGGAGTTAGACAAGTCTCATTGCACTCTCCTTTGCTGTTTAATATGTATATTGATGGATTTAATTACTTCTCTTAATGAGGCAAGAGATAAATAACTTGGTCTATGCCGATGATATGTTGTTAATAAGCTCTTCGGTGAAAGGTGTGAATCATCTTATAAAAATTTTCAAATTATATTCACAGAACCATGACATTAATTTTAATGTTACTAAAACTCGGGTTATACAAATCCATCCTAAAGGCTCAAACCAAACAGCTAATATCATTTTCAAAATGAGAGACGAACCAAGAGAGCAGGTAGCTGCAAGAATTTAAGTATCTGGGTCAAACTCTCATCAGCTCCTTGAGTGATGACTCAGACATCAGGAAACAATATCGAAATTATTGTGCTAAAGTAAACATGATTATAAGGAAGCGAAGCTAAATCAACTTTTTTTTTTGTTACTTTCTGCACTAATATTTATGGGCAGCAACTCCTGGTTAATTATAAAAAAGGCTCCTGCAGAACCCTCACTTTGTTTTATAACATCTTTTAGACTGCTGCATAAGTTATCTTCAAGATGCTCAGCTTCTTAAATGTTTGTTAACCGCAACGTTTGGAACCTCCTGAGATAACAAGACGTGCTCAGTACAGTCCAATATGGAGAATTCAAGACTCGTACATAAACTCAGCATTATGTCTTCTAGACTATGGACTTCTTGCTATGAAAGTGTTTGTTTATAGCTGCACCTAACACTTATATTGACTTTTTCATTTTTATCTTTTTAGTATTAGCTTTGGTTAATTGTTATTTTTAATTTTACTATCACTTGTTTTCTCACGGGTATTATTGTTATTTCTTTTTTAGTCCTAATTATTTTCTTTTTGATTAGTTGTATCGTTTATTATTCTGATGAATATATTTTTTATGGGATTTGTCTCCTGCTATTAATGTTTATCATTATCATATATACTGTATATATATATATATATATATATATATACATTACGCTATCAAAATAATTTTGCCTTTCTGTTTTCTGGACAGTTCAGCACGACAGAAGTCTAAGTTTACGTGTTTATAAATAACGTCTGTCGTAAATATTGTGCTCGAAACTCGACATACCGAAGACGAGTAGTTCTTGCGATATTTCTCTTTTCACCCTGACCGAGTTGTACGCCATTCAGAATGTGGTCACAGTAACGGCTGTATATACTGTGTGTGTGTGTGTGTGTGTGTGTGTGTGTGTGTGTGTGTGTGTGTAAGTAAAGATAACACAAAAAGCAGACACTATTGTAGTAGAAGAAAAGGAACAAGTACCATCTATGATGTGGTGAAATTTCCAAAATGAAGATCATGACAAAAAGACGATAAAAACTAAAAACATAGAGAATATCGTATGCAAATATTATGCATAAGGGCATTGCAGATACAGGGATGGGGAATGCATCTATGCACATCCCATTTTATGCCGCTTAAAACGATAAATTTTTTAGATGTAGCCAACATAATTCAGCTACTAAATACCATTCAAAAAATACAAAGACAATTGGCAAAAACAGGGATCCGAGAGCCGTAGAGAATATGTGTAGAAAGAAATTACATACGATATCGGGACAATCTGTATCGAAACAGATAAAGAAGGGAAAATTCTCGGAGGACCAAAGGAGAACGAAACGCGCGCCACCAAGGGATAACGAATTTGAACTACATAAAGAAGTTGAAAATGAAAAAGTAAGAATCATTCTAGCCAACATACAGGGCCTAAAACCAATCCATCCCTTGAACAAAGTCATATACTTGAAAGAAATCGTGCAAACAAGAACAGAGTTTACATGCCTCACGGAACCTCATCTGAAGGACTGCTGGACGAACTGTGAAAACTGTGAGTTTTGTATCGACAAAAAAAGAAGTACAAATTGACAACTATAACATACTTCGAGCCGACGGAACAGTAAGACGAAAAGGAGGACGTGCTATTTATGCACACGAAACACATATGGCAGAAATGACAGTAAGTACTTAAATAACAACGTAGAATTGGTAGCAGCAAAAGTTGGAAAATTAAACATGGTACTAATGGCACGCGAGGTAATGACGGCATTTGAATGAACTCTCTCCTTGTCTATGACATCCAGCCTTTAAAACGCAGAGTGTCCAGGCATCTCGAAAACTTTGGATCTCGATTTTGGCTCTCTTCTTCTCCTATGGCTGGAGAGGGGGTTCTTTGTGGGCATTCGCCCTTGGCCCCTCCTTCGTGCATAAAAAAATACAATATGTCAGAAGAAAAGCGCGCGTTTGTTGCATACATTATATATAAAAACTTCATATATAGCTACTTGTAAATTTCTAATTAGGCTTATTACAGCTTTTATAATTATGAAATATAAATGAGGTCATATCCAGAGGGTTGACAAAAGTAAACAGACACCACGATGATTCTTCTCAAGAAGAAATGACAAAACTCATCACTGTATTTATTGACTTTTATTATCAAATACAAAACTATGGAAAAACCAAATATGTCTATTTACTTTTGTCAACTCTCTGTACACGACTTCAAATATCGAACGTAAAATATAATGTTTAATATACAGAGTACAAGATATAAAATTTAATTAAAACAAACGTGTGTATATATATATATATATATATATATATATATATATATATAAATAAACACGTAATGAAAGCTTGTAGAAGTATAAACCGAATGCAAACATTATTTGATTACTTTAAAGTGATAAATATTTTAACAAACATTAAACATTTTTTTTTATTTTTTCAACATAAAATCACAATTCTTCATAGTTTTGGGTGTGAAATGTCGGCTAAAATTTGCAATTATGGTATGAATTGAAAGATAAGTCGGATTAAAACAATTTTTTTTCAGAATATAAAATTGTTGGTAATGTTGAGTTGAATGTGTTTCAAAGACGAAAAATGTCCCAGATTTTCGTGTATATAAAAGCATGAAATTTCACATTATTATTATTATTACTTCCCTTTCAAGTATAAAATCGGCTTTTACTGTATTAGCTTGGGGATTTTAATGGAATCCTGTGTAGAGATTGTATTTTACACACACACACACACATCTTGGCATAAGCGAGATATACAGTATATAATACTGTAGAGTGTATGTAAGTAGTATAGGCGCAAAAGGAGAGTGCAATGCAATTGCAAATGGTGATCAATGTTTCAAGTTGTTATGCAACAAAAGGGGAGGGGGAATGTTGCAAGATGTTTTGCAACAACGGGGTAGGGAGAGTGTTGCAAGATGTTATGCAACAAAGGGGAAGAGCGGAATGTTGCAAGAGAAACAAGGGGTTATGCAACTTGGAGGCGGAGTTATCCCCCAAGAGAAAGATAGAGTAGAAGGAGAGAGAGAGGAGAGATGTTCGCCTAACAGGAGCCAAGCGCATATTAAAACTTCAGCCGAGCGGCCGTTGTCTTAATATGTTCCTAATCAGCCAGTTGGCTTATCTGGCTGAGTTGCCAGATTGCGCTATTTATTTAATTAAAGCATATATTCTGGCTTAATCAGCCAGTTGGCTTAGAATGCTGAGTTGTCAGTTTGAGCTATTTATATAATTAAAGCATATATTCTGGCTTAGTCCACCAGTTGGCTTAGGAGGCTGAGTTGCCAGTTTGCACTATTTATTTAAAGCATATATTCTGGCTTAATCCGCCAGTTGGCTTAGAAGGTGTAAATGGCCTGTTCAGGTGTACAGGTTGAGTTGCCAGATAGCGCTGTTTATTTAATTAATGCATATAATCTAGTTTAGAAATCCGTTTTAGAAGCCAGCCAATTGATATAATTAAATGCCGTGTACAACCAACAGAATTAAATAAAATAACATCATTACATCATTCTGTTTATTTAGACGAATTAATGGAAATATATAGAAAATAAATATACAATGGAATATATATGATCAAAAATAATAATAGCATACTAACGATGAATATATTATAATAAATATACAATAGTATATGATCAAAAAATAATAATAGCATAAGAAATACGAACGAGAAATATATAATAAAAATATACAAAACGTATAACCATCAATATATTAGTACAGGAAAAAAAAATATATATAGTTATATTAAATAATTAAATATATTGAAAATAATAATATACGAAACGTATAATCAACTGCATATTAGTACAGGAAATATATACTATATATACACACAGTTAAATAAATAAATATACATCAAAATAGTTTGTGTTCTACGGGTTATATAAATAATTAAATATATTGAAAATAATAATATACGAAACGTATAATCAATTGCATATTAGTAGAGGAAAATATATATATATATATATATATATATATATATATATATATATATACACACACACAATTAAATAATTAAATATACATCCTTTATGTTCTACAGCGCAAAACGCTAAACTCACACGTAATCGAGTCTACATTCACATCGCTATTACTTTGTACTACAAGGTAAAATCGTCCAATTAACACTTCACCGTTTAAGTTATACAGATGTCTATACTCGACATAAATGGCTTTCATATCGTTCAATATTATTTTTGTGTCCACTTTACATTCGGTTGGCAAGTTATCTTTAAACACGGCTAGAATACAATCAAAAGCACGCACAAAGAGGTCATCGTTAACCACAACATCATTATTAAATACAAGTTTATAAACACGCCTTTCCAATCGAGGGTTTTTTCTTACCGTCCCGAGCTTTTCAATCGTGAACTCTTCTTCATTCTGCACAGCGGCAATTGAAATAATCTTCCAAGTCGTAACAACAGCTATTCATTATATAGAGGTACATCTCTTCAGGGTGAACAGTGTAGACAAGCTCTGCCCTGTACCGCTCAAGTGCTTTGTACGAAAGTTCAGGATATTTCGAAGAATCTAAACCTTTTAAATATGCATCCAGCTCTAGACCATTCTTGCCTTGTTCATTCCTACATTCGATAAATCCGTCAAGCAGAGCGGTATATGCATATTCAAGAACCGTGTCAAAATAAATCATATCCGTAACACGAGCGTCTAATATAGGCTTAGGCTTGCGGAATCCGACGATTTCAAACATTCTGTCGAGGATGAAGCGGTTTCGTGTAGGATCAAGAACGTTATTATCAGATGCATTCTTCCACATCAGTCGTATATCAATGCATGGCTGATCGTTATTTATACACAACGTGCAAACAACGGCATATGAGGGGGCGTCACTAATCTGCTCTCTTCTTGTACCTACACCTGCAGGTATTTTATAACGGTCCTTTCCCCACTTCTCAACTATCACGAAGACTATTCATCTCAACACTTAAATAAATAACATTACGTTTACTTGCTTGCCTGCAAATCGTTTCAAGTACATAGTTAATGGTGCCGGTTTCACGCCTGAACACGTGCAATGACTTCGTCACGGAGACATCGTACGAGCGTTGAGAATGCTTCTCAAAGGAAGTTCCATCGTATTCGCACGTCCACTCGGTTCAAGCTCTGAGATGACTATGAGCCACAGGTGGACGGATCGGCTCGACGGGCGGAGTGAGTCACACTGATGAAACGTGTACGGGTTTGTTCGAACTGTGTGTTTCGTGAGGTACACGGTGGGCGGCTGGGGGGGAGCGAGTCACGCCGATGAAGCGTGTACAGGCTTTAATGTTTATCACTCACCAGACGTTCATTTCCACAAACTAAACATCTTCACAATCCGGTGCACTATTTGAGAGAAACATATGCCCATATTTATCCTTTTTGTTTAACAAGCGATACTCGTCTCTAAAGTCTGTTAAAAACTCACACAGCCCATTAGCCACAACTTCACTACAAACCTCGTCATGATATATTTAATATAGTGGTAAAAATACTTAAGATTCTCCATGATGACAAGATTTACATTCTCAACCGTAGGGTACGAGTAGTCGGTATGATGTAACATGACATAATATCGCTTGTCACACCACTCATCAACAAGACTCACTATCCATAACCGTTGCTTATCTTCTGAACGTGTTGCTTCTTCTACTTCGCGGTATATGTGAGCTTTTATAAAGGTTAGGTCTACAACATACTTCAATACATCGTTTGTACTACGAAATCCTACAATGCCCTCGCCAGAATACCCGTAGAGTATTTGAACATCTTGGTCCTTCGCACGGCTCAATGTAGCCTTAAAAGTATTAAAGGAGGGGGAATAGGGAGTTTTTCAGTATCCACCACATCTTGGCACTTTGCCGAATACCACTTCATAAACGTTGAACACGCAATATTAAAGGTAGCCATTACTATTTTCTTCTACGCGGGAGAATACACGTCTGAGCTCAAGGGTATGCAGAGGTCAACTGAGCACGCAGGGATAGAGATATGCTCAGGTAGTGGAGTCACGTTGCCGATCTTACAGTGGGCGGAGCTTAGCTTTTTACTGTACACAACACACGCACGCACGCAAAGGAGAAAATGAAACCTTAATTGAACAAATATACGTGATAAATAAACATATCAATACACATATATATATAAATACAATCAAGGATTAAGGTCCAAAGGGTACGGTATCATAGGTACCAGGCACCTGGTAACGCTTCCTATAGGTGTTACGGCATACCTTCGTGCCCCTAAGTTCCTTCACACACCCCAGTTTCTGCGCCGAAAATTGTGCGTCCCCACAGTCAGTTGGGGTAGCTGGTCACCCTCATCTTCCAAGCACACTAAATCCTTCAACGAGTCAAAGTTAACGACTCGACGGTTCGCATGGTTAAGTGTGATACCCTTAGCCTTCACGATATACTTCATATCATCCCCTACCCTCACCCGTACCCCATAGATTTTTGGCCCTGTTGACACAAACGAGTCTGCGTATGCACCATCACCATACTCATCCTTGATCTCGTCAGTTAGCTCTCCGAGGAATTCCCCAATAGCGGGCATGTATTCACCCTCCCTCACTGTGAATATCACGCTATCTTTGTCAGCGTACAACACCCTCCATCCAAGAGAGTGCATAGGCCCCAAAGTTTGATGCGGGCGTAGGCCGTTGTGAAACTGGCTACAGGTATGTTTGTAACCCGTGAGGTATCTGTGGCCAGTTCGGTGATGTTGTACTTTATTATGTATTACCTACATTCACGATCTCCATAACCTCTTTATCGGGAGCGTTGGCATAATCCCAGACTTCACTATAACTTTGTACCAAATGGACGTTCCCTTTGCCGGTATTCTGTGCAAATTTCCCCAAAGACTTTAGCACAACTTTGCACTAAAGCGCTTGCCAGGATTCTTAACAATTTGGGATCGGTCAAGCTGTATACCTTCATGGGCACGGTAACGCTGAATATAAGCCGTTTTTTCATCTTCGGTATCAACCCCTCGCGGATATCCTGATGCTTCTACTTATCCTTCAAAAAGCGTTTATATATGGTGTGAAAAGGTTGGGTAGCTTCTGAAACCTCCACACCTCATGTATCTTCAATATTCTATACCCATGGCGAACGGCTAGGGCCAGCTCAGGGCTTGTATATACACCTCTGATCTTACGCTGGTGGTTGTATGGTCACAATCACCGTTCTTTCTGCGCACTTCACGCACAGGGGAAACATGAGCTTGTGATCTATAACGACGGGTAAGATCGGCATCCATAAATCGCGAGGGGGAGCACGTCTACGAAAGAGAGTCCAAAGTAGCGCTCATTCAAGTTAGCTGAAAACTCCTCGATGGTTGGTATGGTGGGACCCACCATTTTTTCAGGTGCACCTACGGGGTACGGATTGTTCTTCATCACGTAGGGGTATAAAGAGCAGAAGTCGTAGTAGTGGAGTTTCACGCCCTCCGTAGGCGGAAAGTATAGCTTGAATGGGTTTGTGCGCCCTCCAAACAAGCTGTCACCGCATTTGAGGGGGTCCAACACCATTGAACGTTTGATGGCCCTTATTTCTTCACGGTACTGGGCATCTGTTTCCATCCGTGCATCATACTCATGCTCCCACACGATTTTGTGAGTGAACTGGGAGCCTATAAGTTGATCACGGTTACGGGTCCATGCGAGGCTGTCGGCGGGGGATCTTCCATAAAGGTCCCCTGTGACGGCACATTCAGCGCGCGGGCATCCATGCCACCAGCAGCCGTTAAAGGAATACACAGTCTTCTCACCAGTGGCTGGATCCTCACTTAGGCCGTCAACCCAAAAAACACGACCATTGACCTTAACGGGTACTTCACCCGTGTTGCGGGCATGTTTTATGTATACCCCGGTCTGTTGCTGTAGGTGTATGAGCCAGTAAATAGCCTTGTGCCCATAACTGCGGGGTTGTTTCTGTGAATGATTGCTAAGGTGTCTTTAGGCATGAAGTTATTCTTGAACACTGTAAAACATAATGAGGCGATCGTGGTCGCGACTTGCAGCGGATCGCATTTGAAACGGGTTATGTACATCCTTCTAAAGGCTTGAAAGCATACTCTAAGTACACGTACGTCATTCACGCAATAACGTTCACATTCATCGGCTATATTGTATGGATTAGCTTCATTAAAACTGTTGTAGTAGCGGTCAAAATCTTCACGCTCACTATCACTCATGTTGGTGTAGTTAAAGTAATGTTTGGGTGGAGGTAGTCCTACGTAATTCAAAGTTTCGTTAGTGAGGAATGTGTAAGGGAAATACCCTTTTGAAACTTCAGCGGCTACGCCCATGACCTTGGGCAGCTTTGCTAATTTACAAGGTGTGAACAGCAGGGTGTCTTTAAACTGTACATTACCTCTTATCTGCATCTGTATTAGTTTGTTGCCTCTTTTCAAGGGATCACCTGTAAATATCGCAGACGACTCGTGTTCAAGCAGCTCCTTATAAAGGAACTGTGTGTCAAATTTCGCCCCGTTATGGGCAAGAATATACAGTCATTTTTTTTAACTTGTCCGCTAATTTGACAATATAGGATACAAAGAGTTTCACAGGGCTGTCGTGTGCATTCGTTTTAAAAACGTTTGTCCGTTTTCCACATTTGTGGCACTCATCACACTCGACTCCATGCACTCATCACAGATAGTCTGACTTACGAGTAAATGTGGAATGACCTCTTTGGTTTCAGCGTTCGTGTAAGTTTCTATATCGTAGTACACGGTTATACAAGGGCTATTTTTAGGTTTAGCATCTTTCATATAACATACATGCTTCACTCCATCCGCCTTATATTTTTCATGACATGTAGAACAGTGAATTTCATCGCATTTATGTTTGAAATTCCCCCAATTATCCATCATGTGAAACATACCGCACTTACAAATCCTCATTTTCCTGCAAGTGCCATTTGATTTATGGAGTTCAAAGCATTTATTATTGAAAAATGTACGTCTACACACATTACATTCCCTCTTCTGGTTTCAACTACATGACTTTCACATTTGGGGCTTTTACACTGCTCACATACCATGTAGCAATCCTTACAATGTTTCACCATATCATCAGCAAACTCGAGACAACCCTTACACAAATCATGATGCCTTCCATATTTTCGACTTTTATCATAACTGGCGTAGAGAGCCCTTATGTTACGGATGGGGAGATACGATGTTCCTGACAATCCTAAAATAAGTAGAGGTCTTGTACGATCTCTCACGCTGCTTTTAAAAACATACACAGTCCTACGACGATCATCCATTCCAAATACGACTATACGTGCATTCATTTCCTGCTCGGCCCTTCTCAGTTCTTCAGGACCCATATTACACTCAAACTCAAGCTTACAATCTGAAGCCAGTTTACGGGCACGCTGCACAACCGTGGGCAGCCAAATTTTTGCGTCCAAGTATTTAGCACAGTGAACATATGAGCTAAATTATTGCTATAAAACCACAACCACGATCGACGTTTAAATGCTTTCTGTAAATAACCGGAGAATTGAAATTAAGAGTATAAGGTGTGGCACTATGACCCGCAACCCGGAATACTCTGTCAATATCTACCATGAAGTTGTCCATATTGAAGGATGTACCACTTTGAGAGGCTTGCATTATACGCCCAAGATATATTCTATATCTACAGCCGCCAAACGTCTGAACGGTATTACCACCCAAAAATCGTCCCCCTCATCTGACCCGAACCTGAAGGATAACCTCGTCCGGACTTCACGTTCGTCGCGGTTCTGAAGGGCAAACTCCACAATACGTTCAACTACGCGCCGCAGTCCGTTGGTATACAGGGATCCAGGGTCAACCCTGACCACGTACCGATTTCTAGTCAGGGCAGGGTGGGGGTAGCGGTGCGCACCAACTCGAATGTTATACCATCCTCCACAGTATGAGAAGCTGTTGTGGAGGAAGTACCCGGAACTGAACAATGGGGCATATTTGAGGAAGGTACTATTGTGGGGGTTGTGTCGTAAGACGTTGAGGGTTGGGGATCTATTACTGGGGTCTAACAACCGGAGCAATCCTGGCACGCTTTATACCTGACGTGGCTCTTCATCATGCTTCCGCTTTGAACTGTCGCATGCTACAGGTGTCGCTGGTGAGGGTTCGTCAGGGGAAGGGTTCTGTAGCTGCACGGTCATCGGGTTCGTCTGTGATATCGATGATGGGGTGCTGTACATCGTCGTCATTCACGGTTCTGTGGAAGAAAAACAAAATATAAGGAACAGCACTCAAAATTTGTAATATTTTGTAAATGACCCACTTAGGGGTGTGACGTGTTAGAGATGGAATCTGTAGAAAAATTCAGGTTCACAAGCCCCTCCACATGTATTATATCTGGCCCTACAGGATGTGGAAAAACTGTATTTATGCTTAAAATCATTAAAGATAAGGGGGAGATGTTCTCAAAATTTGTGCATAAAGTAATATGGTGCTATTCGACGTATCAGTCAGTGTTCAACGAGTACCAAGATGAAATTTTGTTCCACAAGGGTGCTATGACGTTAATTCGTTAATGAGCATACAGTTATTGTAATTGACGATCTCATGTTGGAAATGGATAAAACGTTTGCCGAGACATTTACAGTGTTCTCCCACCATCTTAACATAAGCGTATTCTTCATCAACCAGAATCTATTTTTCAAAAATAGATACATGCGCGATGTGTCGCTAAATACACAATATCTAGTCTTATTCGCACAACGTAGAGATGTGTCACAAATTGGGGTATTAGCCAATCAAATGTTCCCGAATCACGTAAGGAGTTTTTGGAGGTTTATAAAGAAGCCACAAGCCAGCGTTATGGATATTTGCTTTGTGACCTTCACCCGCGAAACACGTTTAGGGTGCTTCTAAGAACGAATATATTCCCAAGCGAACCTGAAACGGTGTATATTCCAGAATGACAAATAGGCTGAAGAAATATCGTGAATTAATAAAAATCTATCAACGATTACCCCGGGCACTGCAACAGATGTATGTTAAAAATATCGACTCTGACTTTTTAAAATGCATCTGTGAAATCTGTCTTAATGTTATAAAATGTAATGTGCCAATGAAACCCTCTCAGAAGGTTCGCTTACGTCGTTACAAGAACATAATACGAGCGCTCGCTAATAAAAGTCAAACTGTGGGTGAGAAAAAGCGAATTATTGTACAAAGAGGAGGATCATTCCTACCCATCTTAATTTCAGTTTTGGGCCCTTTATTGACTTAATTAATATAATGAAGAAGTGGTTGTGATTCCGCACGAGGTGTAGGCTTCATTGCAAAGTTCAAAGATTCCAGACACGGCTCTAGAACCCCGTAAATGTAGGCTTAAAAGAATGGAAAGCGAGTTGCTAGCCCTATTAAACAGTGAAAAGTCACCTGATGAGAAAAGGATCTTGTACCAAGAGGCTTTGCAGAAATTTCTTCATGAGTACGAAGATTATAAGAATCCTACAGAGCTCCCCGTAGTTATTAGGCACAGCACGAATAGTGCTGAGCACGGCGACACAGGACCTGGGCCCGACGTTAGAGATGACCAACCAAAGAACAACGGAACACAACACATCGAACATGTGTTAAAAAACAGTCTCCCCACATACATTAAGGAATAAAGGCTTAAGTCTTTATAATCTATTGAGTGAGGACCCCATCATACAGTGGGCCGATACAGGCGAGGTCATTGTTGAAGGAACAAAGTACAAGGATCCAACATCGTTGATATTGTTCATGATCTGGTGAGAAAGTGGGACAGACCCTCACCAACAGGATGGAAGCATATTAAAGCAAGACTACAACAAACAAATGCCCCCAAAACATTGATAGGTAATCTGAATCGGTTAAAAAACCTGGATCAAGTCTCGCATGTGTCACAACTGAGTACGCCATCGCTCCAGCAGCAGCGTCTCTGAAGAAGAGAAAGAAGAGAACAAACGGCCAACCTTATCCACGTGTCTCTAAAATACGCAAATGGCTAACATATTAAGTAAACGCTATTATGACATTTCTAACCCCGCCTCCTATGGTGGCGTTAATAGACTGTACAGAGGTGTTTACGGAGTAAGGAAAAAAGATGTTGAGCGGTTTTTGCGGGAACAGGATGCTTATACACTTCATAAACCGGTGAGAAAAAGGTTTAAAACGGCAAGACAACCGCGGATTCGATTGACTCTATTTGGCAATCGGATTTAACAGACATGCAAATATTCAGTATAATGACGGATACCGCTACATCCTATTCATAATAGATGTATTCTCTAGATATCTGTGGCTAATTCCCCTGAAAAATAAATCGCCTGAAACAGTTGCTAAAGCGACCAAAACGTTGATGTTAAAAGAAGAAAGGGTTCCTGGCTATTTTTGTACGGACATGGGGAAAGAATTTATAGGTAGCGCTTTTCAGAACATGCTGACAGAGTTTAATATCAGTTACTACATTAGCAGTTCTATACATAAGGCCTCTTTAGCTGAAAGAGTTCAACGTACCATAAAGGAACGCATGCATCGCTATTTTACACATAAAAACACATACAGATATATAATCGCTCTCGGGTCATTGGCATCATCATACAACCGTTCACACCACCGTACGATTGGCACAACACCTAACGAAGTTTTAGAAAGAGGAGCACCGCCACCACACTCTACACATTTCAAAATCAATGATTATGTAAGACTATCACGTTCGGGAAATAAATTCGCGAAGGGATTTGAGCAAGGATGGACACGTGAGATTTTTAAAGTTCGTGCTATGAGACCTAAAGGTGAGATAATGATGTATTACGTTGAAGATTTGAATGGGGAAGAGATCGCTGGAGGCTTTTACCGCGAAGAGTTGCAGAAAGTGACATTTAATTTAGGAAAAAGTGTGTTTAAAAGTGAAAAAAATTTTGGCAACAAAGGTTCAGGAAGAGAAAAATGTACCTGGTGAAATGGCTGGGTTACCCAGAAAGCTTCAACACCTATATAAAAGATGCTGCAATAATGAAGCCTAAATAGTTTGCAATATGGCGCCTAGCCACTTCTCTGTCACACTCCCGTCCTCTTCTTCTTTGTCTGTACATCCTAACAACACCCTCGCTAACTTTGTGACAGAACTCAACGGACCCATTGAATTGGAGCGTGATTCGTATGAGGTGGGCTTATGTGAACTGCAGTTAGTCTCCACATTTTTAACTCTTGAAAATGAGCAAATCATATTTCTGATCCTTAGAAGAATCGATGAGTGCGAAAGATTAGGCATAACCTTAGACAATACTATGCGTTCAGTCCTGTTCGGTGAGGAACAGTACTATAGCACAAAAGTATCGCTAGGAATCGGGCATTATGATACAGCCATGGACATTGTGACGGGGTTAAACAAGAGTCTTGAAAAGTCGTACCTGACAAACGATTTACTTTTTGAAGTCGTAAACATAGACACGCCTGCATGCACATTGAAGTTAAAGTCAACGCTTAGTAGAAATATTAAAGAAAAAGAGCTGTTCACAATTGTGGCTGAGGGCCGATATAGCGCAGCTCTCCAAAGAGATATCTTTCACGAGGCACAGCATGTCTTGTCCAGCTTAATGTATCAATTGAAGATGGAGAAATTGGGTGAAAGCTCTCCGCCCCAGACATGTGCTATATTTACAGCAATATCGTAGAGCACCAATTTGTTGGGGACACCCAGGCGCCCCTGCTGCGCATTGCACACATCCCCAACCATAGAGGGAAAAGTTTGAGCATTACATGTGACAAGCCCCATTATGTGAATGTTGCGACTAATCTATTAACCAACATCTCGATACATATAAGAACGATTGAGGGAAAAAATTTCCCTTCGGTGTTGGGAGCTTAACAGTGAAACTACACTTTCGCCGTTTATAATGACCCGAAGACCATTCACAGTCTACCGAGGAGTGAAATACCAGCGTGGGAGTGGACTTGGATCCATTTTTTCATCCATACTACGCACCGCTGTCCCACTGTTGAAGAGGGGTGCCAGGTACCTAGGGCGGAAGGCGTTACAAACAGGTTTTAACGCGGCAGAAGACATAATGGGCGGAACTAAACCTAAAGAAGCTCTAAAAACACATTTAAAACGTACACGAGACGAAATCATCAAAGATGCAAAGAGAAAAATGCGTGGTGGCGGAAAGAAGAGATCTGCCAGGAAGAAGGGGTTACCATCACGTGGCGCTAAACGTAAAAGGAAATCAAGAAAGAGTGCTCTAAGCGTATGAAACCTATGGCTGATCATTTTTTTAACTGATATAAGTTGAGGACACTACCCTCACGAATCATAGGCTGACTAATACTTGTCGAGAGAGGTGGCACTATTTCTGACTCGTCATGGCGCGTTTCATCCATCCGTGTAGTTCACAATGCTGCAAATCGGAACTGTCCCTGTTTGATATGCCCCCCACTCAGGTCTCTATTGAGCATAGCGATTTATTACAATTAACCCATTAAACACAATTAGTTCGCCGAGTGCCCCTATAGAATTCGTGATACCCAGCTCAGGCCCTTACTTTTTTGACCCGAGCTGCATGCACATGTACGCTAAACTGCGTATAGCCCATTTTGATGGAACGGACTGCGATGATAGTTACTCTGCGTACCCTGAAGCCAACTTTTTACACTCCATATTCAGCCAGTGTGAGGTGTATTTAAACCAGGTTAACATCCTGGCAAGAACGGGGTACTACCACCTACGAGCCCATCTGGAAAATGTCCTCAACTTTTCAAAAGAAGCAAAGGACACCTTTTTAACCGCCGAGGGATATTACCATACTAAAGATGAAAACGATATAAAGGATAAATTTAAAAATTCTAAAAAAAAGATATACGAATGTTTTGGACGTCTTCATACAGATTTCACATTCCAGGAGAACCTGCTTATGAACGGGGTGGATATGAAGTTGAAGCTTACCCGCACGATTCCTGAGATCTGCATAATGGAGACGTATACGCCGAGTGAAATTTAGTTCGCCAAAACAAATAGAAATTGAGAAAGAGTTAATACAGGCCACAGTAAAATACCCAATTAACAGGGTACAGATCAAACTATACACGGTTCCCGCCGGGTTGGCTTCGAAACTAGAAAACGTGGCCCTTGGTGTTCTACCTAAAAGGATATTAATTGGAATGTAGGACCACGCCTCGACGAATGGAAAATATAAAAAGAGTGCTTTTAAATTCGAGAATTTCGGCCTTAATTAAAAATATTACTCTATACGTAAGTGGCGTCACTTTAGGAGGGACTATGATTACGGATTACTCATCAGACGCGGTGTTCCCGCTCTGCACGAGAGCTTATAGTATTCTGGCTCATAATACAGGTGGCTGTGATGAGCTTGGGTTTGGTGTAACGCAGAAAGAATTTGTCGAAGAATTTAACATTTATTCATTTGATATTACACCTGACTTGTCAGCTGGCGTAAACACGCATTTAAGTCCACAACAGAGTAAGAATATCTCAGTCAGGTTGGAATTTGCCAAGCCTATAGACGCGCCTATAAGTGTACTAGTTTACCTCGAATCACAGGCACTAATAGAAGTTGATCGTTTCAGGAACGTGGTCACAGACTTTTAAAATGGACGCGAATACACTCCAGAGAGTAATGAAAAGTGACCGTTTCACACGCTCAAAATTTATCGGTGTGTTTGCGAAGAATGAAATAGTGAAGTTACCAGCTACAAGAAACTGGTACGGGATTATCGTTAACACCGACATTGTCGGGGGTGAGGGGATTCATTAGTTTGCAATCTATTTTAAAAATAGGGAAAAAATGTATTTTGACTCACTCGGCGCTCAGCCCTGGATTGATTCTGTGGTCGTGCAGTTTATCGCACAATTATATGTACCTGAGATTGTGTGGAACCCGTATTGCTTTCAAGGATATTATACCGACACGTCCGGGATGTACGCCCTCTCATTTCTCGTGCACATTTCACGTGGGAAGGGATTTATGAATTTTTTAAAATTATTCGATTTGTGCGACACAGAGATGAACGATAAAAAATGTATGCAGACATATTAAAAAAGGTTCCCATATGTTAGCACCTGCTGTATTGTGTAAAGGCGTATATCTATATTGTGTAAAGTTGTATATACATTTGTAACTGTAAAATTAACCATTAAGACTTATTTAACGGACACTGGTTCCTCTTTGTACATGTTTTCTACCATTTAATAAATGAAAATACAATGTGTTTTGTTCTTAACCTCAAAAATACATTAGTTCCTCGATGACCTGGCACTCGCTGGACCGGATGTGAGCCAATACCTCGACTTCTGTATTCAGGTCACTGGGTTGGCTGTGCGGAGAAGCATCCATATTATTTATTCCCCTTTCATCAAAACGAAAAGTAGCTATAACACAATCAAGTTCCGCATCGGTTCTATAAGGTTAAATAAAAACAAAGAGCTACAATAAGAGAAAATGCCACGAATTTAAAAAATTATAATAAAAAAGCAGATAATTCTTAAAAGTTTTGGTAATTTAAAAATCCTACTGCGGTGCTGTCTTATCGATAAAAATATTATTAAAGCCACCATATATATATTATATATATATATATATATATATATATATATAATATATAGCGGAACAGACAACTACAGACAGAAAACAGACAAAGAACAGGCATAGGAATTCTTTTCACCAATTTCTCAAACATTCTTAGAAGACACACGTGGTGTCAGGAATAAGCTCAGAAGGCACGCGGTTTCAAGCAATAAAAGAAAAACAATGACGCTAGCCTCGAACCGCGGAATTCGAATGTTCCTAAGGTTATAAAAGGCGCAGTCAGCTCATATTCGCTCTCACTCCTTTCGTGCGTTCATATCGTAATTTCATCCTACACGCCGTTAAAGCCTCAGCTTTATCCGGCTCCCTTCAAGGCCCACTTCAACACTTTTCACCCAAGAACGCATCATCACTCGAAGTAAGCTAGTCTTTCCCGCTGTATGCGTTTCATTGGCCTTTTTCACCAACACTTCAAACTGGT
Organism: Bathynomus jamesi; assembly: GCA_023014485.1. NCBI lineage: Eukaryota > Metazoa > Arthropoda > Malacostraca > Isopoda > Cirolanidae > Bathynomus > Bathynomus jamesi. Next base: position 561,556 of record JAJOZX010002362.1, on the reverse strand, counting down.
TAACAATCATCCTCGAGAGCACTGGCAAGCTCAACATGCTACGAGAAAACATCCTCAAGGTGGACACATTACGTGACTCGATGACGAAGCTACAAACCCAAATCACTTCACATCGGGTTCAGCTTTCACCGCTTTACGAAAAACGGCCGTCAACGAGAATCCACTAGGCCCGTCAACACTTCACAGTGAAGACCTTGATTTACGGAACAAACTCGGAGCGGCGGTCATAAGAACCCCTGGTATACGTTCTGCAAGATCAACCTTCAGGCCCATCCTGCATCTCAAGAGGCAACAACAGGCGACCGGCGCCCGTTCAACAAACTTCAATCGGACTGTCAACGACACCTCGAGTCTATTAGTTCAACAGGCCAACCTCCAAGCAACTCGTCAACCTAGAGGTATCACCCTCTCACTGGTAAGCCTTGTCTCTTTTCTTAAAAACAATAACGTAAAGCCTACCCAGTGAACCGCAGAACAGTAGGCTATAAACGCAAGTGTTTTATAATTCGATCAAACTAACTCGTTGAAACGCGTTAGGCCGATGTCCTAATCTGAGTGCCGTTCCAATACCGTAATTCCGTGTAGCATCCTGCTATTGTGTTCATTCATATCATCCATAAATACTTTACATCCGTTTATTTATGTGATAGATTTAAGTATTCTCTTACTGAAGGCCTAATTTATTTACGGTGTACCAATTTAGTACATCCCTTCCAATTATCATTAGGCCACAGCATCTTGTTTCTATGTTCCATTTATGCGTAATCACTTAGCATCATATAATTGCCTTTATGTAAATGATATTCGTATAATCATTGTCATAGTATTTCTCCCAATTATCATTAGGCTACAGCATCTTGTTTAGTATTCCATTACTGCGTAACTCTGGCTTACATAAGCAGTGTAATACGTGACCTAAAGCACCATAAACGCACGTCACTAATTTCCATATTCTTAGGCTGCATCATTATTCTGTGTTTATTCATAATCATCGTGTTACATAATCTATTTGTCGTATTATAACGTACATGCATAATTTCTGTAATCACTAGTTTTCATATTTCATGCTGTGTCCCATTTTAGCATAACATTAGCCTCTCATAAACGAGCGTATTTCTTAACAATTGATCTGTATAATTCTTTTTCTCATTTACTAATCCTCAGTCAGACTTTTTCATAATATAAATGTCGTTATATAATTGTTAAGTACTATAATTATTGTTTGTCATTGTTATTCACTGTAAACAAATAACCGATTTATTTTCTTAATTAAATACAAAACCATAAGGTGATTTTCATAACCTTAACTATTTGCTTGGATGTAATCCAAGCTGGTGACCTCGAAGCAATTCGTATCACTCGGAAATATTATAGTAGACCTACTCCATTAGCCACTCAACTGGTGATACTGTATGACATCATAAATTGTTAACCCAACCTGTCATTATAATAATCAATTTGCATCAATTAATCACTAGCATTAACTTAATCATTATTACCTTAAACCGGCTAAAACTGGGCCCACTATATATATATATATATATATATATATATATATATCTATATATATATATATGCCGAAATAATCACGATGGAAACAGACAATAATTAAAACAATGGGATTAATTTTTTACGTTGTAGAAAAATTCAGAATAAAGCTAGGTTAGACTAACAGTAAATTGTAACCATAAGCAGATATCCTGACAGTTTTCGAGTGCTAAGACATCGTCTCGAGCCTGCATGCAATTCTTAATAGTTTTTAATATTTCTTATGAAGTGGGTAATAAATAAAAACCTATTGTTTTTCACCCAAAATACACAGAGGATATATATATAATATATATATATATATATATATATATATAGGTGCTCTTCCAATATGTGCTCTACCGCGAAACTGTGATCTACCATATTCCAATACGTGCTCTACCGTGAAACTAGCCTTATAAGGCTAACTAACGAAAATATCATGACTTAACCTAACCAATCGTTAGGTCAACTATACGCCCTTGACGATTGGTTAGGTTAAGTCGTGATATTTTCGTTAGTTAGCCTGGAATATGGAATATTAGTTGGAATATGGTAGATCACAGTTTCGCGGTAGAGCACATATTGGAAGAGCACCTATATATATATATATATATATATATAATATATATATATATATATATGAATAGAGACCGGGCCTCTGGACAGATAGCAGTTCGCTTCGCTTTATTACGGCTTTTTATAAATTAACTAAAATAAAGCTGGTTTAGCTAACAGCAAATTGTAAACACAAACAGATATCCTGACAGTTTTCAAAAGTAAGATTATCTGGGTGTGCTATGCTTCGTCTGCAGGCAACGGGTCTCGAATCCGCAGACAAATCTTAATAGTTTTTAATATTTCTATTGTAAGTTTTTAATTTTTCTAAAATCCTACCTGTACAAGAAATGTACAAACGAAAACACACCATATATATATATATATAATATAGATAGATAGATAGATATGTGTCGAAATAACTCCGAAGGAAACATAGAATCATTAAAAATATTTTTCAAAACGCGTTTATTGCGGCCTTTTACGGTTAGGTTATATTGTTATACACGAGAAAGAGTCCTGGCCGATATATATATATATATATATATATATATTATATTATGTCCCGGTTAGGTTATATTATAAACGAGAAAGAGTGCTGGCCGATATATATATATATATATATATATATATATATATATTATATATATATATATAAAGGGTGATCCAGAGAAATGGGACCCAAAAGAAACCCCTGTAACTCTTAAAGTATAAGTCCTTTTATAAAATCATACGCATCATTCGAAAGAGGATAGTTACAAGTTTGTACAGGATTGTATAGGTTTTGACAATACAAGACAAGATAAGATACAAAACAAAATAAAAGTGTTAGTTAAAACTAACCCTTCAAGATGACTGCATGGACTGTGGAACAGCTGCGTTTCATAACTGAGCAATATTATGAGCATGGAAGAAGTGTAGTTTCAGCTCAAAGATCTTTCAAGACAAATTTTCAGATGTCAAAATCACCTTCTAAGAGCTGAAACTACACTTCTTCCATGCTCATAATATTGCTCAGTTATGAAACGCAGCTGTTCCACAGTCCATGCAGTCATCTTGAAGGGTTAGTTTTAACTAACACTTTTATTTTGTTTTGTATCTTATCTTGTCTTGTATTGTCAAAACCTATACAATCCTGTACAAACTTGTAATTATCCTCTTTCGAATGATGCGTATGATTTTATAAAAGGACTTATACTTTAAGAGTTACAGGGGTTTCTTTTGGGTCCCATTTCTCTGGATCACCCTATATATATATTTTGTCCTGGTTAGATTATATTATTATAAATGAGAAAGTGTCCTGGGATTAATTTTTTCATCGTAGGAAAACTCAGAATAAAGCTAGGTTAGGCACTTATAAGTTAACACTGAATGAACAGCAGAATATAATCACAAATTAATTACTTACATTTTAATATCGTCTTCATTGAACGGTTCTCGCATTTCGTCACAATTTTCCGTAACAATCTGAGTAGATAAAAGTTCATCCCGATCTGCAGCGCTGAAAATTAGACGCGTTGCCTGAGCATAAAAATCTTGATCTTCAAGCAGATCGGGGGAGTCGTATAGCTGGCTCATGGTTGGTATTTCAAAAACACTAAGCACGAAAAAAACATACGAACTGAGGCTCTGAGATGAAAGTGACCTCTTTTATAAAGGGGGCTTGTGACCACCCCACAACACACAAACGCTAGCTTCCTATTGGCTAGCGGTGAATGTTGGGAGGAGCTTCACGCGTAGGCCTGCATAGCGGCCAAACAGAGGTCCTGGGCTCCGCCCACAGGGCTGTGATTGGCTGCCCCGTTTAAATCTGGGGCGTGTCAGATATCCCCATTCGTGGAAAGACGAGGAACGCTTTGTTTTTTCATCTTGTATTCGACTGAGAGAGAGAGAGAGAGAGAGTTGAGGTTGGATTGTGAAACTGTTTATGATGCCTGAAACATAAAAGTGGAAGATAGTTAATTACCCATGAAGAAAGCCGCTGTAAAATTTATTGTATCGGAATTCTTATACGATACAATAAATAAATTAAAAAATAACAGATGCGTGCTGGTTGCGGGTGATTAGCCCAAAGTTTACGATCTCGAGCAGTTCGCTGATTAATATATATATAGCGAGAGAGAGAGAGAGAGATTTGTACATATGTACCTTTGCTTTTGGTACAATAAATAAATTAAAAAAAATAAAGACGTGTGATGTAGCATTTCAATAAACACCGAAGTTTATGATGTCGAGAGAATGGGAATAAGATTGACCCGACGCTGGGCTGTATAATTTAATGATAAACAACATATATATATATATATATATATATTATATATATATATATATATAGATATACATATATGAGAAAAGTTCAGAATGGAAGTGAGAGGGTGTTTATAGCCCGTAATAATTTTTGTTGTTGTAGAAACATGTTTTAAATTTTATTTTTAAATGTGAACGAAGATAAATATAACTGTGTGTATACATATATATATATATATAAAGAACGACGTTTATGTAGAAGAGCGTTCCGCACAAGATGAGGAGGGAGAACGAACAAATGAAAAATGAGGTACCACCCGGGAATCGAACCCGGGATCATCCGATTGCCGGTCAGATATGCTATCCACTACACCATGGACCGACCAATCAGAAGTCGTAATTCTCCTACATACGAGCAGAAACCAATGCCCTGAGGGGGCACCTTCGATTCCCGGGTGGTACCTCATTTTTCATTTGTTCGTTCTCCCTCCTCATCTTGTGCGGAACGCTCTTCTACACAAGCGTCGTTCTTTACATTAATTATACTGTGTTGTTTGCAGTTAAAATGTATATATGTACGGCATGCGAAGGTGCCCCCTCAGAGCATTGGTTTCTGTTCGTATGTAGGAGAATTACGACTTCTGATTGGTCGAGGTCCATGGTGTAGTGGATAGCATATCTGACCGGCAATCGGATGATCCCAGGTTCGATTCCAGGGTGGTACCTCATTTTTCATTTGTTCGTTCTCCCTCCTCATCTTGTGCGGAACGCTCTTCTACACAAGCGTCGTTCTTTACATTAATCATACTGTGTGTTGTTTGCAGTTAAAATGTATATATATATATGAAGGAATTAACGGGTTTTACATTGATATAAAATAATTTAAAAGAATAATTATCAGAATTGGTAGAGGCTGAGCTAATTAATACAATTTGACGTGATTATAAATTTTGTGTACGCTTCTTGTACCAATTTACAGAATTTTTTAGATGAACTTTTTTTTTCCGGAACTGTACATATATAGGCTTTCTTTGGTTTCCGCCCGAATTGTTCATTCTGGCGAAGGCCAAACTTTTCACCACCTTAGACCTACGGTTTAACGGGGATATATATATATATATATATATATATATATACAGTATATATATATATATATATGATGAGAGAGATTTGTACATATGCAGGCTCACCTTTGCTTTCGATGGCTTCGGCCCGAATTGTTCATTCTGGCGAAGGCCAAACTTTTTACCCGCCCTAGACCTACGGTTTAACGGGATATATATATATGAGAGAGAGAGAGAGATATGTACATATATAGGGTCACCTTTGCTTTCGATGATGTCGAGAGAATGGAAATAAGATTGACCCGACGCTGGCCTGTATAATTTAATGATAAACAACATGTGTGTGTGTGTGTGTGTGTGTAATATATATATGAGAAAAGTTCAGAATGGAAGTGAGAGGGTGTTTATAGTCCGTAATAATTTTTTTGTTGTACGAACAGATGTTTCAAATTTTATTTTTAAATGTGAACGAAGACATATATATATATGTGGAATTAGCGGGTTTCACATTGATATAAAATAATTTAAAAGAATAATTATCAGAATTGGAAGAGGCTGAGCTATTTAATACAATTTGACGTGATTATAAATTTTGTGTCCGCTTCTTGTACCATTTTCCAGGATTTTTTTAGATGAACTTTTTTCCGGAACTGTACATATATAGGCTTTCTTTGGTTTCCGCCCGAATTGTTCATTCTGGCGAAGGCCAAACTTTTCACCACCTTAGACCGACGGTTTAACGGGGATATATATATATATATATATATATATCAGGTCATCCCATAAGTAATGTTTTTTAGATCGGAATTTGAAGGACAAAAAAAAAATCAACTCAAACTTTTTAATCGAGTATATATTTTCCATTGGAATCAATGACACTCTGCCAACGTCCTACAAGCTTTTCAATGCCATGTTTATAAAATTCAGGCGGTTTTGAGGCAAAAAATGTACAAAGACTAGTGTGCAGGTCATCTAAAGAAGTATATTGTTTCCCGTCAAAATAGTTTTGCAGACTCCTGAAGAGATGATAATCTGAAGATGCAAGGTCTGGAGAATATGGAGGATGTGGAAGTTTTTCCCACCCAAGCTCCTCAATTTTTGCAGAAGTGATCCGAGCAGTATGAGGACGTGCGTTGTCGTGGTGGAACACGATTCCTTTCCGATTAACCAAAGAAGGTCTCTTTTCTTTTAGTGCAGTGTTCAATCGATCCAGTTGTTGACAGTAGACTTAAGCGGTGATTGTTTGGTTGTGTGGTAAGGTTTCAAAGTGTATTACACCACCTTTATCCCACCAAACACTAAGCAACACCTTCCGAGGGTGAAGATTTGGTTTTGGCTGTGGTGTCGCTGGTTCTCCGGCACAAACCCACTGTCGACGGCGTTTAACATTCTGGTACAGTATCCACTTTTCATCACCAGTCACTAAACGGTGCAAAAACGGATCTTGGAGTTTACGGGAATGAAGAGCTGTGCTAATGTTTACCCGCACCCTCAGATTGTCGACCGACAATTCATGTGGTACCCATTTCCCTAACTTAGGCACTTTCCCGAGTTGTTGCAAATGTCGATGGATGGTGGACGGGGATGAATTGAGTTTCTGGGCCAATTCTTCGACAGTTATGAAAATAAAAACCCACACTAATAGACAGAGTTTATTTCCACGACAGTTTCGACGCCCACTGGCATCCTCCTCGGGTGGATACAGAAACACGAATGAACCAAAACAAGAGGGAAAAGCAGTCCAGGGACCGACCGTTAAGAAATTCGCACCTAGGTCGGGAGAATGGGATCTAACCTAGGTGCGAATTTCTTAACGGTCGGTCCCTGGACTGCTTTTCCCTCTTGTTTTGGTTCATTCGTGTTTCTGTATCCACCCGAGGAGGATGCCAGTGGGCGTCGAAACTGTCGTGGAAATAAACTCTGTCTATTAGTGTGGGTTTTTATTTTCATATTTTGACCTTCACGTAAAAAAAAGTGGTTTTTTTGCATTTCTTCGACAGTTGTTGAACAGTCTTCTTCAAGTGCGGCTAACAGCAGGTCATCATCAAACTCAGCAGGGCGTCCAGAGCGTGCTGCATCTGTCAAACAGCAGTCACCATTCCTAAACTTTTGAAACATCTTTGACATTTCCTCACATGCAGAATATCGTTGCCATAAACGTCCTGAATGTTTCGCGTTGCTTCAGTAGCACTATTCCCTTTTTTGAACTCGTAAAGCATTATATGCCTGATATGCTCTTCTGATACTGCCATGTTTATGAGGGGTTCACATAAAGCAAAACACACGTCTTCACTGGTCAAGGTCTGTAAAGTACGTAGCGAAACACGATAGATCTCCTCTTAGATATAACCTTCGGAAAATGTATGCTTAAACCGAGTAGGACTAGTTTAAACTTAATTTATCGTAAAACTGACATTACTTATGGGATGACCATATATATATATATATATATATATATATATATATATATAATTATATATGAGAGAGAGAGAGAGCTTTGTAGATATATAGGGTCACCTTTGCTTTCGATGGCTCCGGCCAGAATTGTCATTCTGGCGAAGGCCAAACTTTTCAACCCGCCCTAGACCTACGGTTTAACGGGGATATATATATATATATATATATATAATATATATATATATATATATATATATAAGAGAGAGAGGGATCCCTGCTAGCGCACCCTGGTTACCCATTTATCTACCAATCGGGGAAAGATGTTTACACTCCACCTTAGACCTACAGTTTAACACGGATCATTAGGACACCCTGGTTTCTCATTTATCCAACAACCGTGGAAGGACACGCCGCTACCTGGTCTCGAACCCGGCGGCGCATATAGTTGCGTGTGCGTCATATGTTATGGGCGTATAGGTGGGTGTGTATGTGCCCAAACGAAGCATACACTCTGCCAACTGGCTGATTATGGGACCTATAAGACAGCGGGCGCTCGGCTGAAGTCTTAATATGCGCTTGGCTCCTGCCAAGCGAACACCTCTCTTCCTCTCCCCTTCTCTCTTTCTCTTGGGGGATAACTCCGCATCCAAGTTGCATAACCCCTTGTTGCTCTTGCAACAACCCCTCCCCCCATGGTGAGTTCCTTGCAACAAGGGGTGGGGGCTGGCACCCTTGCAATATTGATCAACATTTGCAATTGCATTGCACTCTCCTTTTGCGCCCATACTACTTATGTATATGAAGCGAGTTTCCATATTTTTCTCAAAACTCATTTTCCAGTTGTTTGGTATAGGGATGATGCAAAACGTTTTTGTACAGTCATTTTACTGTTTTTATTTTATTTTTAGAATTAGGAACTGACTTTTCAGGTATTTTATTATTATTGTTATTATTACATATATAAATATATTATTATTATGTTCCCGGCATCTTTTCAGCGAATACAGAATTACATAGATTTCAACCGTGACCAATAAATAATTATCATATTTTTGGTTCGATTAAATAGACGAGGTTGTCAAATATGATTTTATCTACGAATTTGCGAAAACAGAAGTATTCAATCACTGTTAGAACCAAACTGTACCTTAATTTAAGCACGATGCGCGTTATGTTATATATAGAAAAAGAACATAATTCCCGTTACATTGTCTTTTATGGCAGCATAATATATATATATATATATATATATTCAATTGAGAAGTCAATTCAGAAGTGGCCAATGGACATTTTGTCGTAGGGTTGTGGCGACCTCACCGCCCATCTTAAAGCGCGGTACAGGAAGGGAAGGGTTAGGCTGGGGACCCATCATTCCGGCTTTCTCCTCACGTAGGACAGCAATAGCCTCGGACGTCGGGCTGTTTCTGCCTTCTTACCCCAATTTCTGGGACATGATATTCTGATAATGAATGAATAAATGAATGAATTTGGTCTATCTTTGAAACTTAAAGTTTCTTAAAATATTTATATAAATTTAACTATTTTTTTAAATTACTGTAGGCAAAGGTTAGTGGGTACCTGCACCATTACTCGACTCTCCTCTTTACCTACCCAGCATTGAACGAGAAGCACTTTAATCAGAGGAAGGATTAGACGGGGATCACTGAGTACATTGTAATTTTGGTTTATTACAACTATGATTATAATATGGGGAGAGCTCAACCTAAAAATTGCCGCAAAGCTTTCAAAATGAGTCATATGCACTATTAGCTCTTAAATGGTTGGATAAGATCTAACAGACCCACAGCCAAGTGGGAGGAGTTCGTATGTATGAAGCTTGTGAGTGGATTTCCAAGTCATTCTCATTAGTCTTCTGGTAGAGTGGAAAGAAGTCGCTGACATAATGACAAATCATTCTTGTACATAGGTTGGGCGCGAGAGATGTGCCTGGATCTGTGAGACCCGTACCAAACTTTAACGCAAGGTACATGGTGAAATTAATTTAAAAACTTAACCCTAAAACAATAAAAGTAAAATTACAGTGCCAACTATAATCTCAAATTCAATTAAGTTTGATATTCAGACATAAAATTAAACCTGCGTACAAATTAAACAGTCAGCTAATATTTTATTTATATTTTTTGTAATTTGTTTTAGGTCTGTATTTTAATTTTGTCTAAATTTTAAACTCAATTGAATTTGAGATTGTAACTAGCACTGTAATTTTACTCTTCCTGTTGTAGGGCTGTAAGTTAAATTAATTTCATCATGTACCTATTTGACTCGTCTTTCGCTAGTTTTTATTTCACTTTAGGATGAGAGTTTAACTTCCAAAACGTCCCATATTAAATCTTCATAATGTTTACGCGAGCGTTGATCACCCTTTTTTTTCCTAAGAACACTTCTTTCTCTACGATTATATGTAGGCCTATAAGTATATTCCAGAATTTTTTGTAAAAATTATTAGAATGTAAGAATCATAGGAGAACAGGAAATGATACTTCAGTTTTTTATACGCGATCGCCTTGAACACCACAGCACTTTTCCATCGATGTACTAGGCGCCTGCGGAGCTGCCTACGAAGTATCGTTCTGGGTGATGTGCGCACCACTAGCGGAGAGTTGTCTCAAACTTTTCTTGTTAATTTCATTCATTTGAGTTTTGGCAAATGGTGAAAATCACTTGCGACCAAGTCAGGACTATATTAAGGATAAATGAGCAAGTCCAAGTTCTTGAAGCGTGTGAACCTATCATGCTGAAGAACCCCTCCATTACGTTAATATTCCGGAACGTTTTTTTCTAATATCTTAATGAAGTGACGTTTCAACAACTTGGTTAGCAGCATTCATTGTTTCTCGATCCAGCAAGAAATATACAAAGGTGACACCATTTGCTTCTTAAAAGATAATTGCAAGTAATTTCTCAAGAGATTGTGAGGCTTTAAACTTCCCGGTTTCAGTAGAAATGGGTAATGGGAGTTTCCTTTCCGGTCCCAATAGTTATTCCCATGTCTCCCATACCGAGTCAACAAACTGAATGTGAGGGACACATTTTGCATAAATCTTTCTGTACTTTGGTGTTCAGTGATTCGCCACTACAAATGCGTGTCCAGTGTTACCAACATAACACATAGTCATACCACACATTGACGTTAAGAATAATTCATAAAATTGTTATGACAACCATCCAATTCTCAATCAAAGTGCTGTCGTGAATTTTTTTTAAATGTTTGGATGCATCCATCATATGCATGCACAACATATTCGCTTTCCTACAAATTTTAATGTTGCCTGTCATTCCATTTATAATAAATCAATCTAGAAATGATTGGATCCAAAAATATGAAGAAACCAACTCCAAAATGCAGGGGAGCAAATTTCATCGAAACAACAACAACTTTCCAACTATTGTTAATGTTTCATGTAAATATCAGACTAATTTTTTTCAACTGGGATACTTCCTGGATGTGAGACGCGGCAGACGAATCTCCAATTCCACTTTATAATCTGTTCTTTTATTCGACTTGTAAGAGTATATCATAGCAAACCGTTACCGGTTTTTCTCGGAATAATTTATGTACAGGAAGGATTCCCAAAAGCAAAGGTTGTACCATCGTATACAAGTTCTAATGAAATGGTATCGGATTTAAGGTGTAAAAATATTTTCCTCCTTCTGATTTGTCGACCTTTGGAAGACATGAAACATGTTCCCTGATTGGACAATTCATAACACCGGTCTGCATGAAAATCGATTTCTTTATTTTGAGTTGTGATTCTGAAGCAGTTCGCTGCGCTGAATTCGAAAATGCTACCAGTTTTTTCTATCACCCACAGTTTTAAAGTTATTAGCAAAACAATTTTGGGGCGTTTTGTAATTTTTTACCTTTTTTATCTTTAATTAATTTTTTTTTTCATATTTTTCAGATAGATAATTCTAACATTACGTCTTTAAATTTTAATAATGGCTTCTAGAGGATGTACCCATAGTCCAGACATATTCTGTTATATTTGTGGTCGGTATGTTGTTGTAAAACAAAGGACAAATGTAACGACTTCATTAAGAGAGCTTATCATGCTTATTTTGGAATTAAATTAGGAGATCAAGACAAAAGTTGGGCTCCACACAAGGTTTGTCTTACGTGTGTTGCGGCACTAAGGAATTGGAGCAAAGGTAAAAAGAAAAGTTTGCCATTTGGGATCCCTATGGTATGCGCGAGCCTAGAAACCATACCGAACTGCTACTTCTGTTCTTGCAATGTTAAAGGTTATAATGCAAAGAATAAAGAGAGCCTTCAATACCCAAGTCTTCCATCTGCAATAAGGCCGGTACCCCATGGTCCAGAAGTTCCTATTCCCCGCCCACCCGAGAGTCTGGATCAATACAATTCAGATTCTGATTGAGCTCCAAATCCAGACAATGATGATGTTTATGAACAGCCAACAGCTGACCGAGATCCTAAACCATAACCCAAGCCGAACTAAATGACTTAGTCAGGGATTTGAATCTGTCTAAGGACTCTGCAGAACTTTTGGGGTCTAGATTGCAGGAGAACAATTTATTGGCGTCCGACACATACTTCGCTTGGTACAGAAATCGTGAGAAAGACTTCGTGCCTTTTTTCGAAGAAGATGGTCCCTTGGTATTTTGCAAGGACATCACAGATTAGTGTGCAAGCTAGGCATCGAATACCAAACCAGTGACTGAGGTTGTTTATAGATTCCTCTAAAACCAGTCTAAAAGGAGTGTTACTGCACAACGGTAACAAATATGCATCAATCCCAGTGGCCCATTCTACTCATTTAAAAGAGACCTATGATAACATGAAACTGCTGCTGGAAAAAATTCAGTATCAAAATCACAGATGGATATTGTGTGGGGATCTCAAAGTCTTTGCATGTTACTTGGGCAGCAATCAGGATACACTAAGATGCCATGTTTCATCTGCGAATGGGATAGTCGAGCACGTGACCATCACTGGAAGAGGAAAACTTGGCCTCCTAGAGAGAATCTTACCCCCAGGATCAAAGAACATTTTACATGAACATCTAGTTGAGCCAAATAAAATCCTCCTACCACCCTTGCACATTAAGTTAGGCTTGATGAAGCAGTATGTCAAAGCATTGAATAGAGAAGGTGAGTGTTTCAAGTACATTTGTTCAAAATATCCAAAGATTAGCTACGAGAAAATAAAGGAAGGTGTTTCTATAGGTCCTCAGATTAAAAGTTATTGACAGACGATCATTTCCTGAACACAATGACCAATAAAGAAAAAGAAGCATGGCTTGGTTTCAAAGATGTTGTTGAAAACTTCTTGGGAAACTACAAAAGCAAAATTATGAAAGACTGGTGGAAATATGCTTAAAAAGTTTTGCGCCTTAGGCTGCAACATGACCTCAAAGTTCACTTCTTATTTTCGCATCTTGACGTTTTCCCGAAAATCTCGGAGATGTCAGTGAGGAGCAAGGGGAACGATTTCACCAGGACATCAAAACCATGGAAAGAAGATATCAAGGAAGATGGCATGCAAATATGATGGCGGATTACTGCTGGTGTCTGCAACGAGATCAGCCTAACGCACATCATAAGAAAACATCAAAGAAGCACCGGTTTAGTCGTCATTAGTCAGATCTACCTTCGTCGTCTTAAGTCTTTGGAATTAATCCTGAAATGTTTGCAAGTAAAGAAGGTAAATATATTTTGCTTCTTTCAGTTATTTTTTTATTCTTTCATAAACAAGCAATATGCTTGTCCAAGAGCTAGGAGCTATTTAATTCTGCTTTAATTAGGTTTTACTCTGTCACCTAAAGATTTCGTGCTGCAAGGGGTGTTGTAATACCTCATCTGTCCCCAAATGTTAACCACCCATTGATGGGAGGGGAGAGAGTATTTTGCTGGGAACGGGACTGGTTGTTATATATATTTACCCTACATTATTATGTAAGCGTTACTGTAGGCTATAACAACAAAATTTATGGTTTAGCATGTGCAATCCAATGTTGGTCTCGATAAGATGGTTCACATTTGGGGATAAATGGGGGATTTATGACACACCCTGTAGTAAGAAAACCATACGTGATAGGGAAAAACTAACTATATTTTTGAGATCAGCGCACTCAAAGTATATAGAATCACCAACTAGTTTGTAAAAATCGATCGACGTTTTCAAATGTGTACTGGTGTAATCTAACTCATCGTTCAAAATATACGTTAGTGAGAGATGTACAAGCCTCGCCTCTGTAAGCGGAGACTGGAAGAAGTGAAAAACGTTAACCTTGGTTTTGTTTCCGCTCAGATTGTTCATTCTGACGAAGGTGAAGCTTGTCACTCAACTTAGAGTGGAGTCCGAACCACGACCCCATCACGAGCGGTCAGAAATTACAAAGTCCTTGTCCGAACTCGATCTCATGACCCCCCGATCATCAGCCCAGCGTCTTAACCACAAGGCTACCTAGGGTACCCATTTATCTACCAACCAATTTCTTTTATTGTGTGGAAGGATGAACAGCTGGGTTTTGCTGCGCGCCGTCTGCCGTAACCGAGTCTCGATCCCGGGGCCGATGGATTCTTAGTCAGCGACGCTAACCACTACACCACCAAGGCGCATAATATATATATATATATATTATACGGGGCTCCAATAAACCTTAGCCCCCCCCCCGCCCATGGCCTAAACCATTAGAGGTACAGTAAAACTAAACATACCTTACAAAAGAAAATTTAATCCTGCATTTAATGAGAAACAATTAAAACTTGATGTTCTCGCCATTGGGTTCCAAGACAGCCTGAATTCGCTTTGGGTAGCTTGCCAAAAGTGACGTGAATAGATCTTGATCGTTACGCAAATTTGCTAAAACAGTTTCAATGTGTTGCGTCATTGTATCCTTCGAAAATCGATTTGCTGCAGGTTCTTGAAACAAGAGACATTCAACCTTGTCCTTTATAACTGATCCAATGTGTTCACAGACGTTCAGGTCAGAGAATTTCTGGCCATTCTTCATTTCCAAAGAAATCGGTCTCATGTTCCGCAACAACTGTTGAGTGGCTAATGCCATAAAGCAGGGGCCTTATCCAGAAGTGTGACCTGATCGACACCCATAACATTGTTTGGGTTTCTTAGAAAAGGAATGACATGCTGGGATAGAATAATATCACGAAAATACTGTCCATCCCAACTGTGACCATTTGGCTTCAGCACCCACATGAGCTTCTTTGCAGTGAACAAAACAAACACACTAACACTGTCTGGACTTTTTAATAATTCGCGATAATGTTCATTGTCATCGATTTCATCTGGTGTTGTGGCCCACACTCGATATTTTGGTAGTTAGGCCGACGTGTTACGTAAACAAAAAATTCATCGGAGACAGCTAAATGCATGAAATCATCCACATCCCAATCTTCAAGATAATGGGTAAATCATTCTGTCATCGATGTTAAGTTGAGTTTTTCTTGGCTTTGGAAGTTCATGCCAAAGCTTTAAACCTTGCCTATGACGGTACAGTCGAATGATCTCACCACTAACGATCTTTCCTCTCAACACTTCGATCTCTCTAGAAAGTTTAGCACAGCTGTTTTTCCGCTTACGCGTACCGCTTTCAATGATGTCCTTTGTTTCCTGAGAGAGTGGCAAATTTGGGCGCCCAGATTTGGTTGTATCCATTTCACATTCATCCAAAGTTTTATTTCATTTCTTTTGACGAAGTCCTCACTTCTTCGCAACTTTTTGGCAACCCATGAACGTGTTATAAAGGTGGCTCCAGCATCACGAGCTTCCCGAAATGTTATTGCTCGTATGCGATCTATCACACGTTGCCTCTCCGAATCACCAATTAAGTGAGAAGCCATTATATTATCACTTTATCAGCTAGAGTAATTTTAATACCTGCAATAAATAAAGAATTTTATATATTTTTATAATCACTAAAAACTATTTCGATATAAGTAAACATGTAAGCTGCAAATGGGGGTCTAAGGTTTATGGAACCTCTTGTATATATATATATATATATATATATATATATATATATATATATATATACAGGGTGGCGCAAAAGTCGCGCATCATAGGAATTTTCAGTGTTGATTATAATATATCGGTACAGAATTTAAATTCTATACCGATTCATCGATTTGTTGTACCTGGTATTCCATACATTAAAACCAAGCTCACCCTCTCGTCTATTGTTAATTTCGCAGCCATCCCCTACCTAAAAGAAAAAATAATATATTATAATCAACACTGAAAATTCCTTATTTACGTCGTTTCTATTCATTTATATACTGCGTGGTCATTGCAGTTAAATGCACATATTCACGATTTGCGAGGGTGCCCTCTCAGGGCATTGGTTTCTGCCCTATGTAGGAGAATTTCGATTCATGATTGATCGAGATCCGTGGTGTAATGGTAGCGCATCCAACCGGCAATTGGAAGGCCCTGGGTTCGATTCCCGGGCGGTTCGCCTCATTTTTCATTTATTCGTTATTTCTCTTCCCCGTGTGCAGAGACGTTCCTTATTTACGTCGTTTCTATTCATTTATATACTGCGTGGTCATTGCAGTTAAATGCACATATTCACGATTTGCGAGGGTGCCCTCTCAGGGCATTGGTTTCTGCCCTATGTAGGAGAATTTCGATTCATGATTGATCGAGGTCCGTGGTGTAATGGTAGCGCATCCAACCGGCAATTGGAAGGCCCTGGGTTCGATTCCCGGGCGGTTCGCCTCATTTTTCATTTATTCGTTATTTCTCTTCCCCGTGTGCAGAGACGCTCCTTATTTACGTCGTTTCTATTCATTTATATACTGCGTGGTCATTGCAGTTAAATGCACATATTCACGATTTGCGAGGGTGCCCTCTCAGGGCATTGGTTTCTGCCCTATGTAGGAGAATTTCGATTCATGATTGATCGAGGTCCGTGGTGTAATGGTAGCGCATCCAACCGGCAATTGGAAGGCCCTGGGTTCGATTCCCGGGCGGTTCGCCTCATTTTTCATTTATTCGTTATTTCTCTTCCCCGTGTGCAGAGACGCTCCTTATTTACGTCGTTTCTATTCATTTATATACTGCGTGGTCATTGCAGTTAAATGCATATATATATATATATATATATATATATATATGCAAAAGTCGCGCATCATAGGAATTTTCAGTGTTGACTATAATATATTATTTTTTTCTTTTAGGTAGGGGATGGCTGCGAAATTAACAACAGACGAGAGGGGTGAGCTTGGTTTTAATGTATGGAATACCAGGTACAACAAATCGATGAATTGGTACAGAATTTAAATTCTGTACCGATTCATCGATACAGAATTAATTAAAAATTAATATTTAAAAATTTAACTTTTATGTTCTACCGAAATTGTAGTGTTAAAATGTGTCCTCAAAAAAGGACGCTGGGCGTTAATGGGTTATTTAGTAATAAATTGCTTATTTTGTTTTTTATGATCTTCTAAAAAATGGTGGGTGATACAGCATTTTTATTTCCAAATTTGATTTCACCGCGTCAAAATTGACCAAAAACAACTATTTTCAAGTTACGGCAAGAATAAAAGTTTGAATTTGTGAAACTGTGGTATAAGATTACTCTCCAAGTTCCAAGACGTTTAGAACCCTGGGTCCAGAGATTTTTAGATGCTTGTTTGTCATTATATAACATAGTTTAATATTTTAATCTGTGAGCGTGATAGCAAAAGTATAAACTTTATCTTGTTTTTTGTTTTCATTGGTGACTTGTGTTTTTATAACTTGTACGTGGATAGTCATAGCCTGTCGTGGTACTCAGTGAGACTACGACGCGTCGGAATGTTACCCACAGACAATTTTGCCATCCACACAAAGTTCACAAATAACACTGGGGAACAAATTTCAACGTTTTGTCTATTGAATTAGATTTGACAGTTAGTTCTAGGTAATTTGGGTGCGCTGAGCACGAATTTTTACTCGGTTTTGCTCTATCAGGTCCTGATTTTGCTCAACACCCCTCCTCTTTCGTCGTATTCATAAAAAGGTTTTTTCTCAATACTCGCTAAGTCTTTTTGCAGTTACACATTATGCAACTAGGTTTTTATCTAGGTATTTGTACCTATTGTTATGGTATTGTTGTATTATGTATATTTTTATATGTAACACCCTAAAAATATTTTTAATTTTGACATTTTTAACCCATTTTAATATTAGTAAATTAAGCTAAAAATATCATAGAATTCTAAAATTTTCTCGAGCGTTCCTGTTTTCTGTAGAGTATTCTAGAGGGACAACTAAAATATATAAAAGCGACTCGTTTCCAGAGTTAATCAGTCAATTCAATCAGTCAGTCAGTCAGTCAGTCAGTCAGTCAGTCAGTTGAGTTAGTTAATTAAGTTTGGGCATTAACATAATTTTGAATTGGCATATGATTTAGTGAGTAATTTTGTCATCGTGATTTAATATAGTTGATTTAATTAGACGTAATTTATATTGTACCTACTCATCCGTGTTTCTAGTTTAATTTCATAGATTGTAAGTACCTATTTCATAATAAGTACCTATTTAAACTAATTTTTGTGTTTATATTTCAGATTTTCTTAAATTTATATGAATTAAGGGCTTTAAATACCTTTACAAATTGGCAGAACAATCAAGCAATATGTCATCAAGCACTAGAAAGTTCAAATGCAAAAACAACCCTGATTCCTTCTGTTATATATGTGGAAATTTTACACTTCCACATCAACGAGCAAATATAACTGACTTCGTAAAAAGAGCTTACTTAGCTTATTTTGGCATAAAACTGGGGGACCAAGATAAATCGTGGGCTCCACATAAAGCCTGCACTATATGCATTGAAAGACTGCGACATTGGACGAAGGGTTCGGATTCAAAAATACCTTTTGGAGTTCCGATGGTAAGTTTATGATTTCATGAAACTACGTAATTTAATCACTAGTATACTGTAACTTACCTAACTGTAATTGTAACTTAGGTACATAAACAAAAATTTACAGAAAATGTTATAAGAATCTCAAATATTGCATAAGGTTGAAACACATAGAAATGTTAAATGTTTGGGTGATAACTTTTGATAAAATTCATAAAAACAAGTCTCTCGTCGCTTTTGTTAACGCTTTACAATTTTTTTTCCATATCAGGTGTGGCGAGAGCCTACTAACCACGAGACCGATTGCTACCTTTGCTTTGTCAAGACTTCGGGCTTCACTAAGAAAAATAAACATTGTATCGAGTACCCAAATTTCGACACCGCGATACGACCTGTGCTACATTCAAATGAGATCCCCATTCCAAAATTTAAGGGTCTGCCAACTCAAGAATTAGTTGAAGATGTTCCTGAAAATATTGTTATGCACTTTGAGGAGTCAGACACCGATTTTGACCCCAGCGTATTTGAAAGTCAAAACGATCCGCAAAAGTTTAACCAGGCCGAGTTGAATGATCTTGTAAGGGATCTAAATTTGCCAAAAAAGGCTGCGGAAATTTTAGCTTCAAGACTTAAAGAGAAAAACTTGCTTACTTCAAACACATACATTTCATTTTACAGAAAAAGAGAAGAAGAACTTGTTAAATATTTTAGAACAGAGGATAGTTTAGTATATTGCTGCGACATAGTTGGTTTGTTAAAGAAGATGGGGGTTGAGTCTTACGATGCAAATGATTGGCGCTTGTTTTTAGACAGTTCGAAAAGAAGTCTTAAGTGTGTGTTGTTGCATAATGGCAATCTATACGGCTCGATACCGATTGGGCACTCAACAAAATTAAAAGAAAAGTATGAACATATAGAAAAGGTTTTAAATCTTATCAAATATAGGGAGCACGAGTGGATCATATGTGTTGACTTAAAAATGGTTAATTTTCTGCTAGGACAACAAGGAGGGTATACTAAATATCCCTGCTTCCTTTGCTTATGGGACAGCAGAGCCAAGGAAGAACATTATTTCAAACAAATCTGGCCAGCACGAACATCACTTACTGTCGGAGAAAAAAACGTAATTAATCCACCTTTAGTGAGCAGAGATAAAATCATATTTCCTCCTCTGCATATAAAACTAGGCCTCATTAAACAATATGTAAAAGCTTTAGATACGAACGGCGAGTGTTTCAAATACATAACTTCAAAATTTCCAAGTTTAAGTTATGAAAAAATCAAGGCGGGAATTTTCGACGGTCCACAAATAAGAACAATGATTAAAGACAGCAATTTTCCTAATGTCATGAATGAACGCGAAAAAAATGGCTGGTTCTCATTCGTGGACTTGATAGAAAACTTTTTAGGCAATTATAGGGCAGATAACTACGAAGAAATCGTAAAAAAACTTTTAAGGGACTACAAAGAGTTAGGTTGCAATATGAGCATAAAAATGCATTTTTTGAATAGCCATCTTGACCAATTTCCAAGTAATTTAGGTGATGTAAGTGACGAACAAGGGGAGAGATTCACACCAGATATCAAAATTATGGAGGAACGGTACCAAGGCCGCTGGGATTCCCACATGATGGCTGATTACTGCTGGTGCTTGAAAAGAGACCTGCCATCAACAAGCAAATACGCTAGAAAGTCTTACAAAAGAAAATTTTTGCCACAGTGAAAGCTTCATATCTGTTTGTTTTTTTATTTTAAGTCATTTCTATCGTTATAATGTAATTTTACTGTAGTTTGAACTGCTTGTATTCATGAAACTTGAAAAAAAAATTTAACACATGACTTAATTTTTTAGTCCTAATTTGAAAAATCTGGAAAATGGCACATAGGCTGTCGACAAGAATCAGGACCTGATAGAGCCAAACTGAGTTGAAATTCGTATTCAGCGCACCCAAATTACCTAGAATCAAGTGTCAGATATCATTCAATAAAATACGTGTTGCCCAGTGTAATTAGTTAACCGCACAAATGGTAGCGCGGACAATTATAACTCTTAGGTTTTTCATATGATTACTCAATCCAGCTAAGTAAAACTCTTTTTAACCTTTAACGTTTCCCACTTGCTTAATATTAATGAGCATATCTCTATCACGATTTTTTAACGACAGATATAACTTCGACTGTTTGTTATGAAACACAACAAAGTCTTAATATTTAATGTTAAGTTCATTCACAGGTTAAATTATTTAAACTTACGTTATATAATAATAGGACGGTGAAGTAGGCCTTAATCGGGAACATAGAATAGGCTCAGCGAGACGGGAGTATGGCCTTGGGCCTGAAGAGAATTGCCCTTCGTAAGCCCGAGGGGAAAATAAAATTGAAATTACTGGCTGAAGTTCATATTGAAAGTAAGCCCCATTTCCCACGGCCCCGAGTCGAGATGTTAAAATAAAAATTACAAAGGAAGGAAATACGATCTTCTGGTGGGCTGTGCGCAACCCTCGATATGTCAGAGGAAACGAATCCTGAATAACCAATGCACTCCCAAACTATTAATGTAGCCTTAACGGGTTTACCCAATCGTATTTTCGGATTTTTTTTTTAACCCTGGAGTGAACGTTGCGTTTGTTTCCTTTACTCGTTAAACCGAAGACACATTCATCTGAAAGTATGATCTTTCCAAGGAAATCTGGATCACTGTTGAACTTTTATCTCATTGTTTCATCAAACTGTCGCCGTCTATCAAAATCATCGTTGTATATGAGCTGAGAGTAAACGGGTTTGTAATCGTGGTACCCCTGTGATTTCAATATTTATGCTTTTGAAAATTTGGAAATACCCAATTCCTGTGCGACTTTTCGCGTTGAAGTTGATGGATCGACTTGAAAACTGGCGAGGACATTTCCTTCGTTGTTGTCTCCTGTCGCCGTTACTGGCCTTCCCCTTCTTGGATGATCTTTTACCAGGCTCCCTGTTTCCAAAGGTTTAAGCTTCCAGTATCGAAAAGTGGTTGCATTTGGTGGTGGTTTATTATATTTTTCTTGAAATAAACGCAAACTTTCTTCACAACTATTATAAGAAATAGCCCATGATACAAGATACACTTTTTCTTCCTTGTTGTACTCCATCCTTACTGACATGGCACTGATTGGAGCTGGTGCCTTGGGCCTTCCTGTTCAACCCTTGGGTCATTCCTGGCCTTGTATAGTGTAGTTGCTTTGAAAAGTATCGCATACACTGCAGTGATATCATTGGAATTTATTTATTATTAACAAATTATTTGTGTATGTACGAACCAGTTAAATTTTTAATATCGGTGGTCTGTGCGGATCAACTATGGATCAATTAAGGTTTATAGTGCACTGCCATTCACCGTGTATGCTTTTGTCACATAATAAACAGCATCCAGAGCATCCCTTCTTTATCTCCGTTCTACAATTAAATGAAATTGCTTACTTAAAGGACTCCGAAATGGCGCTATTTAATTTCCAAGTGAAAAATGTTTCAATAATTTCTAATTGTTCCAAGTTAGATGTTGCGTTTCAAGTTAAAAACATCAAAAAAATTAAAGAAAAACCTTAAAACTAACAAACAACAAGTTTCCAAAAACTAAAAAACAGCAAACAAACTAAAAGCAAAATTGAAAAACTTTATTGTAACTAATGTACACGCTTCTGCTCATTTTAAACGAGTTTTTAAGTCATTCTCTGTGGGCAAAGTTTAAATTTATTTTTAACTGCTTCACTAATATATATATATATATATATATATATATATATATATATATATATATAATCCATTTAAATAGTTTTCAGCCACGTTTATTTTAATATTACCTCTGATAATATATATACACAAACAGGGTGTTTCAGGAGGAAAGGTCAATACTTCGGGAGGTGATAGTATCGGTCATTGTGAGAAAAAAAAGTTCATATGAACATGTGTCGAATTCTGAATGGTTACGGAGATAGAGCTGTTTGAATCTACAAATACAAAAGCATTGTTAATGGTCATCAAGAAAGAGACACCAAATACTGTTTCTAACATTTAATATTTAAACATTGGCATTTTGAATGGTATCAGATACAGAAATGACAAATTTGTTACAGTTTACAATACGTTTTTGAAAATCCCACCGTCAACCTCAATGCACTTTGCAACTCGTGTGCGAAGATCGCGTGTTGTTCGTCTGAGTTGATCTTGACGTTCCTTTATGCGGGCAGCAGAATCCAAAATGCGCGCGAGCAATTCGTCTCGTGTATCCACCTTTCTTTTGTAAACTTGACTTTTCATCCACCCCAACAAACAATAATCTAACGGAGAGAGGTCTGGAGACCTTGGTGGCCATTGAATGGGACCACCGCGGGGGGAGGAAGAGCTGCGCGCGCATCAGATTCAAACAGCTCTATCTCCGTAACCATTCAGAATTAGACACATATTCATATGAACTTTTTTTCTCACAATGACCGATACTATCACCTCCCGAAGTATTGACCTTTCCTCCTGAAACACCCTGTGTATATATATATATATATATATATATATATATATATATATATATATGTGTGTGTGTGTGTGTGTACACACACACACACACCCCAGACTGTTCCGGACCGAGCTTCAGAAGAGAAGCCGGTCCAAGACCGGTCCGAATCACTATTCTTCAATTTTTACAAGATTTGTGAATTTTAACCGAACTACTTCCTTCCTTTAACATCAAAGTAATACGAATATATTAATTGAAGAATCAACATTGCGTAAACAATCCGCCCAAATCGTAGATTATCAGAAGGATGCCTAAACGTTTGACCTGAACTATATATATATATATATATATATATATATATATATATAATAATATATATATATTAGGGCTGTCACGGTACCCGAAAATGAAATTGAAATTACTGGCTGAAGTTCATATTGAAAGTAAGCCCCATTTCCCACTGCCCCGAGTCGAGATGTTAAAATAAAAATGACAAAGGAAAGAAATACGATCTTCTGGTGGGCTGCGCGCAACCCTCGATATGTCAGAGGAAGCGAATCCTGAATAACCAATGCACTCCCATACTATTAGTGTAGCCTTAACGGGTTTACCCAATCGTATTTTCGGATTTTTTTTTAGCCCTGGAGTGAACGTTGCGTTTGTTTCCTTTACTCGATAAACCGATGACACATCCATCTGAAAGTATGATCTTTCGAAGGAAATCTGGATCACTGTTGAACTTTTATCTCATTGTTTCATCAAACTACCGCCGTCGATCAAAATCATCGTTGTATATGAGCTGAGAGTAAACGGGTTTGTAATCGTGGTACCCCTGTGATTTCAATATTTATGCTATTGAAAATTTGGAAATACCCAATTCCTGTGCGACTTTTCTCGTTGAAGTTGATGGATCGACTTGAAAACTGGCGAGGACATTTCCTTCGTTGTTGTCTCCTGTCGCCGTTACTGGCTTTCCGCTTCTTGGACAATCTTTTACCAGGCTCCCTGTTTCCAAAGGTCTGAGCTTCCAGTATCGATCGGGTAATGTACTACTCGGTGATACCCGATCCGATCGGGTAATGTACTACTCGATGATACCCGACCCGATCGGGTAATGTACTACTCGATGATACCCGTAAAGCCAAGTGCTTGAACTGCATACAGTTAATAAGTCGCGGTACTAAACTAACAAATTTTTGAACGTCTTCAATACCCGATCGGGTATTATACTTCGGGTACCCGTACCCAATTACCCGGTAAAAGCGCTACCCGTTGCATCCCTAATATATATATATATATATATATATATATATGGCTGAAATTCACACTAAAGGCGTGAACATCTTTATTTATATATATATACAGGGTGTCCGAGAATTATCTGTACAATTTTTGGCTGTTATTAAAAGTCAACCATGAAGTGTAGAAATTCCAGTTTGTCCCATTTTACAGAGAATCTCATTAAGTTTTTTCTGATACCAAGTTTTGACAAGTTTTTTAGAAATTCCAGTGTGTCCGAACATTATCGGTACAATTTCATCTTTTAATAAAATTCTTGATAACACGTAAAATTCTTAAACAAGATTATTTAGAATCTGTATTTTCAAAAGTTTCTTTTATTAAAGTAACGTTGTTACAAACATTCGATATGTGCACCATTAGTGATTCGCAAAACATCCAATCGATACTCCAAATGTTGCCATGTACGCTGCAGCATATCCACATCAATTCGCTCAATAGCAGCTGTGATTCTTGCTTTTAAATCATCAATGTCTGTCACCCGCGTACATTTCTAAAAAACTTGTCAAAACGTGGTATCAGAAAAAACTTAATGAGATTCTCTGTAAAATGGGACAAACACTGGAATTTCTACACTTCATGGTTGACTTTTAATAACAGCCAAAAATTGTACAGATAATTCTCGGACACCCTGTATATATATATATATGAAAATTATTTCACGAAGGTAATACGTGAATAATATTTATGATGAAAATAACTACGAAGGAAAATTAAAATACGAGGTAGTGCTCAAGCTCTTTCGTCTAATGACATCCTCAGAACACTTAAATTAATAACAAGATCGAGATAGTATATCCAGTTCAGATTGGTGCAGAGAATATTGGGGGAGGAGCATACAGTCCATGTGGAAAAGCTACCAGAGTTTTGGCCCTTTGCCCTTATCTAAATCTGATCTGAAAGAATTCAAAATAACAGGATCGAGCGAAAAAAGACCCTGGCTAAGGTTTCAAAATGTTTGTAAGTTGAATGATGGCAGACTCAAGAATGTTTCTATTAACAATGTTGCTTGAGTGAAACAAAATTGAAGAATTATTCCAATCAATACATTGAGACAACTCGAACAAATGGACAAAAAGGGGACTGTTCCGTTCCAATGGAATATTGATGCGTGTTCATATCTTTTCCGTCTGACAACTGTAAAAGGTCGTTTACAACCAATTTTATAGATAATGCCTGAGTAATTGGTAGGACTATTCTTTATTATGACATTTTTCGCAATATTGTCGCATGAAAATACTACATTAATGTTCAAAAGTTTAAGTACATTAGCAGTGCCTAAAAAGCCTCGGATAGGAATACTAAAATATTCTTCGACAAAGTGCGAGGGCACGATAGAAGGTGCGTTTTGCCTTGCTAACTTTTCGAACTCAGCATCCATGTAGTCTGGGCTGGCGATCCTAAGAGCGCAGAGAAACATAGAAGAGAATATGGCTTTCTTAATGGGGGTGTCCTGTCCGGAATAAAAGTATACATACGAGAAATTGTTTGTTTTTTCCGATAAATACTAAACTTAAAACCTGGGCTCTCTTTATGCACACGTATATCCAAAAACGGGATTGAGTTGTTTCGTTCCACTTCCAAAGTAAACTTAATGGAGAGGATTTGATTATTTAACTGAACGACGATATTTTGCATATCTGGCCCATGAGGTGTGACTGGGATGACTTCCTCGTTCATTCACCGAGAACAGCATTTTCAAATAATGCGCCCTCAACCAGAATTTACATCGTCATTGATGAATTGCTACTGAACGAACAAACACGCAATCAGGACATTAAAACCGCGAGGAAAAGTCTTAAAAGTCTTGTTGGCTTCAAAGTGAGAAAATTACTATAAAAATAGAGTTTAGAAACTTTGACGTTTCGCATAAATTTTTAATGATGAGAAAAGAGTTTGAAACTTTCATACTTTAAAAAATGTAACGAATACGTGGTGTTGTCAAGTTAATTGGATAGAGTCAATTCATGATTAGGTAATGATGGAGAACGTAGTAATTTGGTACTGTCCTTCGCAGTAAAAACGACTTCTGTTTCCCTTTATTGCTTTTGGACTAAAAGTGAAACCACTAATTCAACAAAATACTCAAAATTACACGCTTTATTTGTTGCCTGGTGATGTGACCCTTATTTTCAATTTTTTTTATTTCGTTGAAAGCAATTATTTAACCTTCAATAGCATTCCATGCTCGTTTATACTTACTGACGTGTGTGTGTGTGTTCATATTTAATTAAACAATTGTTTAAAAAAAAGTTCAGTCTTCCGACATGTCAAATGAATGAATATACCACGAGGTAATTTGGTATAAGATAATTTGAGTCATGCTGAAAAGGTGCCTTCACATTTCATTCCCTCAGAAATTAGTAATATACTCTATATTATAATATATTATAATATTCAGTATTTAATATAATAATACAGTATAATGTAATACTGAAACTGCTTAAACTGTTTTAAGAATCTTGGTTAACCGTGGTTTTGATTCTGCTCGAATTGTTCATTTTGACGAAGGTCAAGCTTTTAGCCCCACCTTGGACCTAGAGCTTAACGTAGAGTCCGAACCTCCACTCGCCAAGGAAGTCTTGAATCACAAAGTCCCAGCCGAAACTCGATCCACCAGCTTCTGATCAGCAGCTCAGCGTCTAACCACTATAATAGATATTATATAATATGCAGGGTAATCCGAAAAAGTGTTCTCCAAAATTAACTTATGACGACTTATTTTTGGGAATACGTTTTTGGATCAACCTGTATAATAAATAGTACAATATAATACAGGGTGTTCGGAAAGTCACTGTGCACTTATATTTATTTAATAGCATACAATAGTATAACATTGCATATATGATAGAGGTTATGGATGGGACCATCAGAACTTATAAAAGGTGTTGAAAGTGATGTCCTTTAAGAGCAATACAGGCCTGGACCCGTCTTATTTTATTTTGAAACACCTTTGTCAGTTCTTCTTTTGAAATGGACCTTATGTACGCAGTTATTGCAGTTTTCAGGTCATCAAGCGTGAGTGGACGATCTCGATTATATAAGTGCACAGTGACTTTCCGAACACCCTGTATAATATATAGCACAGTATAACGTAATATAACGCCAAATAATGTAAAATAGCGTAATGTAATGCAGTATGGCATAATAAAACATACCTATTTTTTAGTTGAAATGCAGACATGGTAGTTTTCAGTGTATATGATCAGTATGTGATTTGTTATATGTTCTGAAGATTTGGATTTAATCCTACTAAAATTAAATCCCTTGATGAATTTCAAAGCTGTTAAAAATTATTGTATCAAAAACATTAAAATTTAATTCAGAGTCACGGTAAATATTAATAACAAGGTTAAAACATTTTAAATAAAAATAATATTAAAAAAAATATATGTACGTATGTACAGTATAAGCACGCGCTCCGCGTGTGTTTTTTCGTGCGTATGTATGTATACGAGGCTCGTATACATATAAGTGAAATATATATATATATATATATATATATACGAAACATTATTATTTTGAGTGTTTTGCTGAAATAACGAGTTTACCCTTAATCCAAGAGCGATATATAATAGAAGAGACATTTCTCCAAGATTAAAAAAAAAAAAGTTTCAAGAAGTGTAAATGTTTCGGAAAAGAAGTTCAAAAGAAAAACATTTGATTGAAATATTTTTGGGTACTTGTAGGTTATCTCACCCCCCCCCCCCACACACACACCAATTTTGACAGAATATTTTCGTTAAAACTAACGAAAATATCACGACTTAACCTAATCAATTATCAAGGGCGTACAGTTGATCTATTAGTAAATAGTAAATACTATTCCAGAAACAAACAATGTTATAATTAATAATAGATCAACTGTACGCCCTTGATAATTGGTTAGGTTAAGTCGTGATATTTTCGTTAGTTTTAACGAAAATATTCTGTCAAAATTGGTGGGGGGGGAGATAACCTACATGACAGACCATGAATAACACGGTTTTGCGTGTTATGAATTGTATATGAAGGGTGTATAATGGGGTAAAATTAATACAAATGTTATGTTAGGGTAGATGATGCGTATAGACTTTCCTGTCGTATGGTGTAAAATTTAGAGTGTGTTATAATAAGAAAAATATAAAAATATTTGATTTTAAAGTTGCTGTGGTGGAAGGTAGCTTAAACTGAGAGGGGGTAAAGGATACGGGATTATTTTCCCCTCGTTGTCATTCCCATTCTTATCCACGGGCCGGCGAGTGTAGAGAATGCGCGAAATGGAAATTCCTAGTTTGGGGAAGATGTTTCCCGATTTGGGAATGGGTAAAGTGAGACCGTTACTGTTATAAAATGACTGATTCAAGGGGTATTTTCATTGAAAAAGATTAAAGGAACATATCTTTTTTTACATCAGAAGGGATCGATTTGAGAAATGCATCCTTTATATATTCCCACTCGCTGATTTCTCACTTTTGGGTAAACAGTGAAATGGGAATGACCAAGAGTGGAAAGAGACCATTTACAAATTTACAAGAAAGTACACAAGCTCTGAAAAGGGTTCATTCATAGTCTGGATAGTAGGATGGTTGATCCTTTTAACTTGAAAATTCCGTATAGTTCCCCTAACCGGGAAATATTTCCGCAGAACTACTTGTCTTCAGATTATAAAAGGTGTCTGCCCTGAGGTCTCGAGTCAGGTTACCAGTAAATAAGCTTCCATGAAAGAGGATACCACCCTACCCTGGAAGACTAATGGCATTTTAGTTATCTTGAAAATAAAAATTTGTAGCCTTGTAAAGGAAAAGAGTATCAGTTGTATGTGATTAGTTCACTTTAACTTAAGGCATTACGCGGACTTGAGAAAATTACATTATATATATATATAAGCAAAGGTTTTATATATATATATATATATGGTTCTTTTGCATTATCCTCCCAACACTAATTTTTTTATATAATGTTGGTTTGGTTTTGGTTATGGTACTTTATTTTCCTTCCATTATAACAAAAATTAGTGTTGGGATTAGGTTAGGTTAGGTTAGGTTAAAAACAGCCCGCCGCAAGTGTTTTGCTAACGTACTTTATTTTCCTTCCATTATAAAAAAAAATTAGTGTTGGGAGGATAATGCAAAAGTACCATATATATATTATATATATATAATATATATATATATCTATATATATATATATATATATATATATAACTATATATATACATATATATATATAAATATATATATATATATAATATATATATATATATATAAGCAAAGGTTTTATATATATATATATATATATATATATATAATATATATATATTATATATATATAAGCAAAGGTTATATATATATATATAAAAATATATGCTTCATTAAACTTTTAAATTACCACAATTAAGATATATACAGTAGTTTGCGTGTTCCAAATACTTTTGACATTTAGGTCAGTGAATATATGCACTATAATTTCATATAAATTTCTGTCAGAATTTATATTTTAAGAAGAGTAATAATAAATGGAAGTATAAAAATCCTGTGTAGAGTATTGAAATTAAATATGCACAAGATTAACAGCGAAGAGAAATAAAACGTTCTTTACGTGATTCGAATTTTATATATATATATATTATATATATATATATATATATATATATATATATATATATATATATATATATGATTGAACTCAGAATGGTCTTGAGGCTCTTTCATGATACACACAGACCGTGCATGGGACAAGGAACTAACTCTTTTGGGAAAATCAAATCCACTACTGTCCGAATAAGTAATGGTAAATCACAAACACGAGTCTTTTGCTTATATTGAAGTTCTGGATATAGTAGGCCAGGTGTAGCTGTAACCCCTAGGTCCTGTCCCAAAGCTGGATCCTATCTGCGCTGGTGAGGGAAGCTATATTTTTGGGGGCTCTTTGCGAGTGACCCGTTGGCCACGTCGGGCTAACATCATGAAAAAGAAAAAGAGCAAGTGTACTTTGCGTTCCCCTGACGCAAAAGGGGACACAAACTACACTAGGTCAAAGTTTGGAAACGTAACCTACACTAGGATCTTTAGGAGACATTTTTTAAATGAATCCATCAAATAAAACGTTAAAACTAACAAAACTATTACGACTTAACGTAACCAATCGTCAATATATATATATATATATATATATATATATATATATATATATTTGACGATTGGTTAGGTTAAGTCGTAATATTTTCGTTAGTTTTAACGTTTTATTAAATATTTGAGTAGGTACGCGCGAATAAAGTTGGGGAACGTAAACTACACTAGGATAATGTATGGGAACATAAACTACATTAGGCACCACAGGGGAACGTAAACTACACTTGCTCCAAAGAAAAAACTGTAGTGTTTGTCATTTACCATTACTTAATCGGACTATAGTGGATTTGATTTTCCCAGAAGAGTTCCTTGTTCCATGCACGGTCTGTATATATATATATATATATATATATATATATATATATGGAGAAATCCAATGACAAGGAGGAATGTAAATGCCATGAAAAGTCTTCTTTAATGCGCAACGTTTCGAGCAATACGCTCATCATCAGGCTAGATAATAACAATATGAAATTAGAATCAATAAATAAATGTGAACAAGACAAAATAATTTCTATAAAACCTATTCATTAAAAACAAATTTTAAAAAGACTAAAAGAAGAGGGTTAAATTCAAAGTTATAAAAATTTACATATAAAATTACAAGAAATTTAAAAGCTATTTTTAAATTACATATAGTAAATTTGAAATTAGTACACTGGAATAATTAACACTAATACAATGGAATAATTAACACTACGAACCTTTCAATGCTGGTTCCGAGGCACGAGTAATTTAAAACAAAACAAAACAGGAAACAAGCTATGGGTTGGGCGGTTGGAGTTATAAGTTAGGGGAGGGGGGATTATAAAAAATTGGGGAGGGGGGAGGGGGGATTATAAAAAATTTAGAGGGACAGCTGAGGAATCCACGTTTAGAGAAGGGGTCAATGTTTTAATATAAAGAGATTCCAAAATTCTAAGTGAGTTAGGACAAGAATTACAACCGAGAATTTTAAAATTATCTAAAGTGACATCAGTTTTACATTTTATACTATGTTCCCGAATACTAAGGCTTCTTTTTTATTTAAAATTTTACCTGTTCGGCAACTTATTCCCATATGCGAATAAAATCTAGCCTGAGGGAGCGCACGGTGCTGCCAATAAGTACCAAGGAGACACCTTGGGCAGGTAAATAAATATACAACACCGCTACGCAACGAATCAGGAGTTCGATCCTTCGCTGAGAAAAAGCTACCTAAAGACATTTTGTTAATAAATATAATGCGAAAATCAGTATGATAAAAAAATTTTCTTAACAACTTTGTAAATTTAAGTTTAAATTCTTTATTCATGGGACCCATTTCAGGTACCAGGAAATATTTTATATCTTTAGGCACTGAAATACAGGAAGTTGAGGGCTATAAACATTATTTAAGAAAGATCTTATTAGTTTATCTACATATTGAACAGGAAAACTATTATTGGTAAAATATGATCTTAAATTATTAAATTCATCGTTTAGTAAGGTAAAACTAGAGGTCAAATTATATCCTCTGAACAAGAGAGTTTTAATACACGACATCTTATAGTTAAAATCAGTAAAACTAAAGAAATTCATGCCCAAACCAGTAAAAGTGGGTTTCCTGTAAACTGATGTAGTAATAGAATCACCTTTTTTCGAAATTAAAAGATCTAAAAAGGGAAGGGAGCCATTTTTCTCAGTTTCCATTGTATAAGTTATATTGGGGTGCAGAGAATTTAAGAAGTTAAAAAATTGTTGCGCTTGTACAGCATTATCAAAAACAGCTATCGAGTCATCAACGAAGCGTCGATAGAAAATTGGTTTACAATGGGTGGGAGATTGTCTAAAAATTACACTTTCTAAATGAGTCATAAAAAAATCAGCTGATAAAGGTCCGACGGGTGATCCCATCCCAACACCATCAATTTGTTGGTAAACCTTATTATTGAAAGTAAAATAACATTGCTTAAAAACCAATTCTAAAAGTTCCTTAAAATAAGACCATGAAAAACCATGAAAACTATCATCAGAGCTAAAAACCCTATCTAAAATAATGGCAATAGTTTCTGATACAGGTACATTCGTGAAAAGCGACTTTACATCAAAACTGACAAAAAACTTTTTTGAATCGAAATTCTCACTAAGAAGATCTTTTTGAAATTCATAAGAGTTATTTATAGTATAAGCATTTTTCGCAAAAGGTGACAGGAGACCAACAACAAATTTTGCCAATTGAAAGGTAGGTAAGTTATACGAAGCTAAAATAGGACGGAGAGGTGTTCCAACTTTATGGATTTTAGGCAAACAGTATAATTGAGCAAGATCAGAACCAGATACGAACAACTGAGAGTAAGTATCGTTTTTTATTATCTTTAAAGACTTTAATCGTGACAAAAATCTATTAACTTGGTCTTCCAACCTTAAAATGACTTTATTGACGGGTTCAAGAATTTGTTTGAATTTGCTAACATCACTTAGGATTTCATTAGTTTTATTTATGTAATCAGATTTATTCAAAATAACAACTCCGTTGCCCTTGTCCGGTCTAGTCACAACAATCTCCTGGTTCTTTGCCAAATTCTTAATAACCTGCAAGTCACTCTTCTTAAATATGAAAGATTTAAATTTAAGGTTTCTAAGTTTGTGAAAAAATTCATGAGTTAAATTAGCAAACTGACATTTAAAATTATTAAAATCACCGACATGGGGAACATTTTTCAAGCCATTAAAAAATTTTTCAAAGTAAAGAAAAAACGAAGGCTTATATATTTGAAATAACGGAAGCTTAAATTGCAAGCCAAGTGAGAGTAAAAACTTTTCCAGAGGGGAGAGGGTGTAACTAGAAAAATTCGAAATTACTTTATCAGAATTGAAAAAATTAGGTGAATTCAGGCCCAGGGCCTTTAACTTACGTTCATGAGTTTCAGAAATGGTAGAATGAAACTTTTCAAGTTCACGTTGTACAAGAGAAATTATTAATAAATACTCCAACAACGAAAGGGTATTTTTAAGGGTAATTATATGATGCTCAAGCGACTTATTATGCGAGTCTGAAATTTTGATTTTATAATCATATAATTACCCTTAAAAATACCCTTTCGTTGTTGGAGTATTTATTAATAATTTCTCTTGTACAACGTGAACTTGAAAGTTTCATTCTACCATTTCTGAAACTCATGAACGTAAGTTAAAGGCCCTGGGCCTGAATTCACCTAATTTTTTCAATTCTGATAAAGTAATTTCGAATTTTTCTAGTTACACCCTCTCCCCTCTGGAAAAGTTTTTACTCTCACTTGGCTTGCAATTTAAGCTTCCGTTATTTCAAATATATAAGCCTTCGTTTTTTCTTTACTTTGAAAAATTTTTTAATGGCTTGAAAAATGTTCCCCATGTCGGTGATTTTAATAATTTTAAATGTCAGTTTGCTAATTTAACTCATGAATTTTTTCACAAACTTAGAAACCTTAAATTTAAATCTTTCATATTTAAGAAGAGTGACTTGCAGGTTATTAAGAATTTGGCAAAGAACCAGGAGATTGTTGTGACTAGACCGGACAAGGGCAACGGAGTTGTTATTTTGAATAAATCTGATTACATAAATAAAACTAATGAAATCCTAAGTGATGTTAGCAAATTCAAACAAATTCTTGAACCCGTCAATAAAGTCATTTTAAGGTTGGAAGACCAAGTTAATAGATTTTTGTCACGATTAAAGTCTTTAAAGATAATAAAAAACGATACTTACTCTCAGTTGTTCGTATCTGGTTCTGATCTTGCTCAATTATACTGTTTGCCTAAAATCCATAAAGTTGGAACACCTCTCCGTCCTATTTTAGCTTCGTATAACTTACCTACCTTTCAATTGGCAAAATTTGTTGTTGGTCTCCTGTCACCTTTTGCGAAAATGCTTATACTATAAATAACTCTTATGAATTTCAAAAAGATCTTCTTAGTGAGAATTTCGATTCAAAAAGTTTTTTGTCAGTTTTGATGTAAAGTCGCTTTTCACGAATGTACCTGTATCAGAAACTATTGCCATTATTTTAGATAGGGTTTTTAGCTCTGATGATAGTTTTCATGGTTTTTCATGGTCTTATTTTAAGGAACTTTTAGAATTGGTTTTTAAGCAATGTTATTTTACTTTCAATAATAAGGTTTACCAACAAATTGATGGTGTTGGGATGGGATCACCCGTCGGACCTTTATCAGCTGATTTTTTTTATGACTCATTTAGAAAGTGTAATTTTTAGACAATCTCCCACCCATTGTAAACCAATTTTCTATCGACGCTTCGTTGATGACTCGATAGCTGTTTTTGATAATGCTGTACAAGCGCAACAATTTTTTAACTTCTTAAATTCTCTGCACCCCAATATAACTTATACAATGGAAACTGAGAAAAATGGCTCCCTTCCCTTTTTAGATCTTTTAATTTCGAAAAAGGTGATTCTATTACTACATCAGTTTACAGGAAACCCACTTTTACTGGTTTGGGCATGAATTTCTTTAGTTTTACTGATTTTAACTATAAGATGTCGTGTATTAAAACTCTCTGTTCAGAGGATATAATTTGACCTCTAGTTTTACCTTACTAAACGATGAATTTAATAATTAAGATCATATTTTACCAATAATAGTTTTCCTGTTCAATATGTAGATAAACTAATAAGATCTTTCTTAAATAATGTTTATAGCCCTCAACTTCCCTGTATTTCAGTGCCTAAAGATATAAAATATTTCCTGGTACCTGAAATGGGTCCCATGAATAAAGAATTTAAACTTAAATTTACAAAGTTGTTAGAAAATTTTTTTATCATACTGATTTTCGCATTTATTTATTAACAAAATGTCTTTAGGTAGCTTTTTCTCAGCGAAGGATCGAACTCCTGATTCGTTGCGTAGCGGTGTTGTATATTTATTTACCTGCCCAAGGTGTCTCCTTGGTACTTATATTGGCAGCACCGTGCGCTCCTCAGGGCTAGATTTTATTCGCATATGGGAATAAGTTGCCGAACAGGTAAAATTTTAAATAAAAAAGAAGCCTCTAGTATTCGGGAACATAGTATAAAATGTAAACTGATGTCACTTTAGATAATTTTAAAAATTCTCGGTTGTAATTCTTGTCCTAACTCACTTAGAATTTTGGAATCTCTTTATATTAAAACATTGACCCCTTCTCTAAACGTGGATTCCTCAGCTGTCCCTCTAAATTTTTTATAATCCCCCCTCCCCCCTCCCCAATTTTTTATAATCCCCCCTCCCCTAACTTATAACTCTCCAACCGCCCAACCCATAGCTTGTTTCCTGTTTTGTTTTGTTTTAAATTACTCGTGCCTCGGAACCAGCATTGAAAGGTTCGTAGTGTTAATTATTCCATTGTATTAGTGTTAATTATTCCAGTGTACTAATTTCAAATTTACTATATGTAATTTAAAAATAGCTTTTTAAATTTCTTGTAATTTTATATGTAAATTTTTATAACTTTGAATTTAACCCTCTTCTTTTAGTCTTTTTAAAATTTGCTTTTAATGAATAGGTTTTATAGAAATTATTTTGTCTTGTTCACATTTATTTATTGATTCTAATTTTATATTGTTATTATCTAGCCTGATGATGAGCGTATTGCTCGAAACGTTGCGCATTAAAGAAGACATTTCATGGCATTTACATTCCTCCTTGTCATTGGATTTCTCCTAAATATTAAATTGAAGCTTTGTAGAAGCAAACCGCATGACTATATATATATATATATATTATATATATATATATATTATAACATCATATGTCAGAATTTTTTTTACACTTATTTTATCCACGTAATTATGACATCAAATGATACGTAAATGAGTTTGTTTAGAAAATATTTGTTGCTTTCAGAGAGAAAGTGTGCATAGAAAATTAAATGTCAAAAACATTGAAAAACGGGTTGAAATATATATAGAGGGTGTCCCCATGAGTCCGGTCTCAGGAAAATTTATTTTAAATTAAATTTACAAAAGTAAAACATCAGAACTAAAACAAATGTTCAAATTGATGTCTTGTTTTGGGACCTTTTTTTTTTGTTGCAGGTATAATAACGCAGGTGATAATAATATGGAAATGAGTTACACTCGTGAGGAAAAGACCTCGGGAAGCCTTTTTCTCAGGAGTATAACTCACTTCCAAATTAGCTATTGCGTGTTATTCGACCCGCAACAAAAAAAGGTCCGAAACAAAACATCATTTTGAACATTTGTTTTAGTTCTAATGTATTACTTTCGTAAATTTAATTTAAAATAAATTTTCCTATGAGACCGGATCTATGGGACACTCTGTATATATTAGGTTGTATGGTAAAATCGCTCATATACCCCTTTAGTTTAAGTTTCTTTACTTCATATTACAGAAGTTTCTGCTTTTATCAGGATTTTTTTTTTATTTTGTTTTTAAAGTTACGCTTAATAGCCACATAAGTTATCATGAAAGACAGTTCAGATCCGAATATGAATAAATAACCACATTTTATGTGTGTTTTACATGCGGTTCTCTGCAGGTCCCATAGAACCACATATAAAACATGAGAAAATCACGTGACCATATACTCATTTGAAGTTTAGCTTCACTTCCACTAAGTGATTTCAGTAATCTTAAATTATGTTTGTATCACTTCGTTTCAGTTGCTTGTGCCTTGTTTAAAAACCCGATATAAAATTTTTTATAAAATCAATATCGCATTTAATTATACCAGGTGTGTTCAAAATGTATCCGGACTGATGCGATTATGGACAGAATATGGTACTTACGGGGTTTGGGGTTTAATCTCCCTCAAAGTACGCTCCTTCTGAAGCCACACACTTTGCCCAACGATCCTGCCACTGTTGAAAACATTTTTCGAAAGCACTTTTCAGAATGGCCAAAAGCTGGTCCGTCGAATTTCTTTTGATGGTCTCAATATCATCGAATCGGTGTCCTTTCAGGGTTTGTTTGAGCTTCGGAAACAAAAAAGTCGCATGGCGCCAAATCTGTCGAATATGAAGGCTGCTGTGTTTAGGGGGTAGCGTTTTTGGCCAAAAATTGCCGGCAAGTTGCGACGAGTGAGATGGCGTGTTATCGTGATGAAGCATCCAGTCTCTGGACTCCCACTTCCGCCTGCGCCCGTTTCCTCCGAACTACTTCACGTAGACGTCTCAAAACTTCAATGCAAAATTCGTTGTCGATTGTTTGTTCCTGTGGAACATAGTCATGGTGCACAACACCTTCACAGTAAAAAAAAACGAGTAACATGAAGAAATCGCCGCGAAACAAAACACGTTTAACTTTATCGTCTCATCACAGTGGAATGACGTTACAGAATGAAATACAACCCTATCAGTCAACTTGTCTCAACTTGCAGAGACATGTTTAACACGGTCACAACTCCAAGCGTGACTTTGTTCTAAAAATAAACACCCTGTCCGGATACGTTTTGAACAGACCTCGTATACAGTAAGTTTAGAGTTCCTCAGAACCTTTAGCAAGAAATTAATTGATACCAAAGATTATATATATGACAAGATACGAAACTAATAATATGTTCTGTTATTTAGTGCGTTATCCCGCCAAATGAATATTAGATACTCGCGACCTAGCGTTTGAAGTGCGAACTAAGTTTTACACGTTTTACTTGCATAATGCATAATCTAGTAGTATATTATTGAAAACTGAATGTTACCGGATTAATCTTAAAAAAAAATGCAAGCCTATATGCTTAATTTATTTACTGATCTTATATTTAGTTATAACTTTGGTTAACCTTTTATTAAAGTATATAATAATAAATATTAAAATGTAATTTAAGTTGATGACGTTTATTCGCGGGTAATTTGGTTCCCCATCCAAACACTAGATGGCCGAAGAGAAAAACGTTGACGTAAAATTGAGCGGACTCTCGGATCTTGTTATAAATTAGTTTTGTCTTTATTTAGTAAAAAAATTCCCAATTTTCGTTGCTGAATCTTCATCGCATTTGTAAACTCTAAAGTGTCATTAAATTTGCCCTGTTAATGAGTTCTAACAATCCTTCATTGTCAGTTTGATCGGAATGTGGACCCTCTTTTGCAAGGTTTTAAAAGGACCGCGAATCATTCAAAGAGCTTTCTTCGACCTGATCGAATGTCCAGTGGTGTTATATATACGATTCTCTGCTTTAACTATTCTTCTGTAAGTTTTCTTGAAATTTTCGAGTTGAAGAAAATTAATTTTTTTCTTTAAAATTTCACTGTGATTAAGTGTAATTAAATAAAAAGAAGGGGGTAAAACATGTAGTCTCTCATCTTAATACTGAGTCTTTACTGAAACCGTTCGGAAGTGAACAAAGAAATCCTGAGGAAAGAAGTAAACTGGACTGAAATTTTCTCACTGTTTGCCCGTGTTACA
This sequence comes from Bathynomus jamesi, assembly GCA_023014485.1. Lineage (NCBI taxonomy): Eukaryota > Metazoa > Arthropoda > Malacostraca > Isopoda > Cirolanidae > Bathynomus > Bathynomus jamesi. The sequence continues at coordinate 522,648 of JAJOZX010002362.1, read as the reverse complement.
GCCCTCCAAATTGTACATTTTCTTACACAAAAAAAAGAAAGTTTAAAGACATGTCTTATATATATATATATATATATATATATATATATATATATATATATATATATATATATATATATATACAGGGTGTCCATAAATGATTACCCTGATTAAAGCATGCTATAACTTTTAAATAAACACTCGTATTCAAACACAGTTTTAATCATAAGTAGATAAACATACAAAGTTTTGATACATAGTTAATGAACTTAATAAGCTTCCACATGTGCACCCCTAGTGGCACGTAAAATGTCGTAAAATGTCTGTTTCTGCAACTGTGTACCTGGATATGCTCACCAATTACGCCATCCCCCAGCTGCAGGACAGGCAGCCAACTGTCCTCTTCCAACAAGATGAGGCACCCCCTCATTGGGCGCATGTTGTTCGTGAAACTCTCGACGCAACACTTCCAAATCGATGGATTGGCAGGGACGGGCCAATCCCATGGCCCCCAAGATCACCAGACAGTGCAACAGTTGTTCCAGATATCAGGACATTGCGAGAACGCATTAAGGATGCAATTGCAACAGTTAACCCACAAATGTTGGAAAATGTGTGGCGTGAGTGTGAATACCGTTTAGACATTTTACGTGCCACTAGGGGTGCACATGTGGGAGCTTATTAAGTTCATTAACTATGTATCAAAACTTTGTATGTTTATCTACTTATGATTAAAACTGTGTTTGAATACGAGTGTTTATTTAAAAGTTATAGCATGCTTTAATCAGGGTAATCATTTATAGACACCCTATATATATATATATATATATATATATATATATATATATACTATACTGTATATATATATATATACTGTATATATATATATATATACACAGGGTGAGTCAAAAGTCTCCATACATAGGCAAAATGGTCACTTTATTATGCAATCACTTGTAAGTCACAAAATATGCTCTATGTGGGCACCATTACACTGAATGCACATACGGATGCGTTCCTCCCAGTCATAGCAAACGCGCGTTAACACGTCTGGTGTTATGCGTGCACACGCATCATGAATGCGTTCCTTTAGGTGGTCCGTGTTTTGTATTTTCACCTGGTACACCATGGCCTTCAAGTGCCCCCACAAGTAAAAATCAAGGGGGGTGAGGTCTGGGGATCTCGGAAGCCACTCCACGGGACCACGGCGGCCAATCCAGTGACCCAGAAACTGCTGATCCAGCCACTGGCGCACGCAGATACCGTAATGGGGTGGCGCCCCGTCTTGCTGAAAGTACGCTGGAAATCCTCCGTCCTCGTTCAGCAGAGACGGCATAACTGTGTCTTGCAGCATGTTTAGATACATTTCAGCATTCAGATTGGTGTCAATGAAAAAAGGACCAACAATTGTGTTGCCCCATATCCCGCACCACACCATCACTTTTCCAGCGCCTTGCGTCTTTGAGGGACTCATCCAGTGCGGGTTGTCATCACTCCAATAACGTACGTTTTGACGATTAACCTCTCCATGAACATAAAAGTTGGCGTCATCTGAAAACAGGATGCCAGCCGAGAACTCCGTGTCTTAGTCCACTTTTGCTCTTGCCCATTCACAGAATTCCAGCCGCCTGTCCGGGTCGTCTTCGCTAAGATACTGCAACATTTGCATTTTGTATGGATGCCATCTGTGCTCTTTCATAATGCGGACGATACTCCTTTGGCTGACACCGCATTCGGCAGACATCCGTCGAGTGCTTTTTTGGGGACTCTTTGCAAACGCTGCCAGCACCATGGTCGCTGTGCCTTCATCGGTGGCTGTTCGTGGACGGCCACTTCTCGGTTGGTCTGCAACATTTCCAGTCTTCTTGAACTTCTCAATGAGTTTGGCAACGGTGTCGTGTGTGATGTGCGTGCCGGGGGCGTGTCTCCTGTTAAAATCCTTGGCAACCTTGCGACAGCTTCCTGATCCTGCCAGAAGAATGATCTCTATACGCTCTTCTTGGGACAAAGGCATATCTGCACATCACCTGCAAAAAAATAAAAAATAAATAATCATTTATTTATCATGACCATTTTGCCTATGTATGGAGACTTTTGACTCACCCTGTGTATATATATATATATATATATATATATATATATATATATATATATATATATATATATATATATATCGGGTGGGAAAAAAAAAAGGGAGACCTCGAACTTTGGCTGTAAAATCCAAAGTTATGGTCAGATTTCAATATTTTTTCACATCCCACAACTAAGTAAATTTCCTATACGGTGAGCGGATTTCAAAGAAAACTAATGAAAATTACGGATTTATTGAACATTTCTTTATGCCACAGGAAATTCTCCATTTACTCTACTACTGTATTGTCGGGTCAGCAAAAACCAGGGAGACCTTTTAAATCCTTCATATCTCGGCAAATACGGTACATAGTAGGGTTTCTCCTTATATGCAGCTTTCTTCATCCCGGGAATTCCCGGAAAAATGAAGCCAATTTCCGGGTTCTCGGGAAATCCAGGAAATGGTTGTATATTTAAGAGAACGGTAATTTTTTTTATTGTTCAGTGATAAAATACCCTTTTAGAATTGGGATAACCAATTACTTATGCCTAGATGACCACTTTTGCATTGTAATACTTGAATTGAGTTTACCAATCAGTGGTAGCTATTTATTATTTATTAAACATAATATTTATCATGCTATTCATCTGCAGGGGACAAATAAAAGGCTAAAATATTATATTCCTTTAATTATGATTAAGTGCATTTGCAAATAAAAAAAGAAAAAGCAAAAGAAACTTCATTCAAAAAAATAATTTATACCTTTTATCTCAACATATTTTATCTTAAAATATTTAGCCAATACAAAAAATAAAAATAAAATAAACTTCATTAGAAAAAATAATTTCATCCTTTTATCTTAAAATATTTTATCTTAAAATATTTATCTTAAAATATTTATCTTAAAATATTTAGAGAGTCAATCAACATTTTTAAAATAGCTTCTTAAAAAACAAAGAATCGATACTTCTATCACTAAGACGAGTTCTCAACTTGGTGATAAATAAACCTGCTGCAGAAAAAGCTCTTTCTGATTCCACAGAGGTTGGCGGAATGGTTTTCAGTGCATCAAATAAATTCATAATGTTTGAAGTTCTGTTCCCTATTGTCTCGAATAACTGCAGTTCTTGCTTCAAATGCTTGCTTAAACTCTGAGCAAGATGAGTGCCTGCGATCGCTAGATAATATACTGAGACTCAGTTCCTTGTATTATACGCAGCGCTAGCGACATTCCCTCGGCCAGTTTTTGGCATACGGGCCCACTTTTAGATTGCTCTCGGTTGCTAATGCTAGTAGGTGTTCATTTAAGAAAGCAGAAAAGTAGAATAAAATGTGGTAAATATTATGCAGTTTTCTTTAATTCTACCCAAGAGCCTTCTACTAACAAAAGAAAAAACAAATAAATCAATAAAAAATAAATTAAGTCATTTTAAAATTCCTGGATTTCCCGGGATATTTGTCCAATTCCCTGGATTTTCAAATCCAATAAAAACAGCCGGGATCCCGCGATCCCGGGAAAGAAACCCTGGTACATAGAACCATAAAATTTTAGTATGTTAGTACTACGTAATTTTATGTTTTTTTATGCCATCTTTTCGTTTTAGCATCTCCTGTTTTATCGATTTTTTTGAGAAGCTTGTCGAAACCTCCTGCAGTTGGCTTACGTTAATTAAAATCGCTTTAATTATCGCAAGACTTTTCTGGAATATTCGCCATAAATCCAATTTCTCAGCTAAAATGCTAAAAGATGGCACACAAACCATAAAATTACCTACCTAGTACTAACATACTAAAATTTCATTTTTCTATGTATCGTATTTGCCGAGATTTGAAGGATTTAAAAGGTCTCCCTTTTTTTTTTGCCGACCCGACAATGCAGTAGTAGTGTAAATGGAAAATTTCCAGTGGCATAAAGAAATGTTCAATAAATCCGGAATTTTCATTAGTTTTCTTTGAAATCGCTCATCGTATAGGAAATTTACTTAGTTGTGGGGTGTGAAAAAATATTGAAATCTGACCATAACTTTGGACTTTACAGCCAAAGTTCGAGGTCTCCCTTTTTTTTTGCCCACCCGATATAGTATATATAAAGTAAAGTAAAGTAAAAAAATACAAATTAAAAAAAAATAACGCTTTAAAAATTACGAAGCTTTTCGAGATGTACTCTTCGTTCAGGTAAGGAAACTAAACTGAAATAAAATTTACAGGGAAAGAATGGCACATGAACCTCATGAAAGTGGTGCGGGAAAGATTTAAAATGACGTCTCGGGCAAAAACTTCATTTTAAAAATTAATTGGTGTAAAAACTACCTTTATCATTGTTAAAATTATTAATATTTTCAATTAAAAAGGATTCGGTCAATTTCCTCTGAGCTTAATCTTTTATGTTCAATTGAGGTGCCGAATTATTAGTAGTGATGTGCCGATTAATCGGCATCGGCAGAATCGTCAATTTTTTTTGGCATCAGCAGTAGCCAAATTTAGCCGATTCTCTTACCGATTCTTTGAAATTTTAAAATTTTCATTACAAAACAAACCTGTATTTGTAGAAAATTGAACATGCAAAAAAAAAAACCCACTATTTATGATAATTTATACTCATTTCAAAGTGTAATTATATAACAAATTTTTGCATTCACGAAAAAGGCAAAACTTAAGTTAAGTCGCCCATAAATTTACATTTTCTCTAACTAGTTAATCTCTAAATATTATAAACACTGTAATCTCCGACTCTTTATTAATAATAATTCTATACTAAATTTTACTTTATAATTTTATATTAAACCCAAATTGCATGTCCATTTTTTTTTTATTCAAATAGACCACCAGGGCATTGAAATTTTAATGAAAAATTTTGTTGGTGTTTACATTGTTGAAGAAAGAAAATTCGTTTAACATAAGGAAAACCTTTTAAATATTGGTATTGAATTTATGAAATTAAAATAAGATTATTTTATTATTTCACAGAATAATAAAACTATTTAACATCACTTTAGCTACGATATATGAGTAATAAATTCTGATACTATATATTGTGGAGTGGGCTAAAGAAAAGCATTTAAAAAATTTGAAATTTAAAAACATGAAAATTGAAAGTTTTCACATAATATTAGTAAAATGTATAAAGGGAATTTATTTTTTTTTTAAATCTAGGCAAAGAATCGGTATTGACATCGGCATCGGGTAAATTTTGGAAATCGTACATCACTAATTACTGGTACGGTATCACTAATTACTGGATATATATATATATATATATATATACACACGAGGGCCACTCAATATATTCTGCCCCACCTTTTTTATTTCTTTCCAAATTTCCTGGTAAGTTCCAGAAATTTTGTACACAATTAGTTACCGTACATACCTTTTTTACAAGTTTTTATTTTTCCACATAGTCTCCATCCTTTTCTACAGCTTTCCTCCACCTCGAAACAAGGGCCTTTATTCCTTGCTGGTAAAAGTCCGCTGTGTTCCGCTGGAGCCACCTCTTAACCTCCTCAACAACCTCATCGTCACTCTGAAACTTTCTTCCACGAATAGCATCCTTCATTGGACCAAACAAATGGAAGTCTGAAGGTGCCAGATCCGGGCTGTATGGAGGGTGGGGTAACACAGTCAAGCGCATTTTTGTGATGGCCTCTCTTGTTTGCAAACTGTTGTGTAGTCTTGCGTTATTGTGCAAAAGAAGGACGTCTTCCAGTTTTCTCTCCGGTCGAACTCGCTTTATACGTCTCTGGAGTCTCTGTAGGGTAGCAATATATGCCTCCGAGTTGATTGTCCACCAGAATCACCACTTTCATGTCCCAGAAGATGGTGGCCATAACCTTTCCTGCAGAGGGAGCTATTTTTAACTTTTTCTTGCGTGGGGAGTCTGCGTGATGCCACTCCATGGATCGGCGTTTTGTTTCAGGTTCAAAGTGGTGCACCCAAGTCTCATCCCCAGTCACAATTCGTGAAAGGAACTCATCCCCTTCTGTCTCGTATCAAACCAACGACTCAGAAGCAATTTCTTTTCTTTGGGCTTTGTGATCTTCAGTCAGTTCGCGAGAAACAAACCGTGAACACACTTTTGAGTATCCCAGTTGCTGAATTATCGTATTCACACTTCCTTCACTAATTCCTATCTCCAGTAATAGCTCCTTGTATGTGAGGCACCGATTTGATCGAATGATGCTGTTATCACGTTGCACAGTGTGAGATGTCACAGCCGATGCCGGGCGACCGCTGCGTGGCTCAGCATCGAGGCTGGCTCTCCCTCTCTCCGATGATCTCACACGTTTAGACCAGCGTCCAACTGTGCTTCGATCAACAACAGCATCTCCGTAAACGTTTTGTAGACATTTGTGAATATTTCCAACTGTTTCTTTCTCTGCGGTTAAGAACTCGATAACAGCTCTCTGTTTACGACGCACATCACTGTCAGACACCATTTTCGAAACTGCGTTAACCATCGGTTTTATACAAGGGCGTTTAAAAGCGGTTTTATACAAGGAGGGGAGGTTCAAACTGGAAAAATCCGGTTATGTGAAGCGCGGAAAGTTCAAACTTACAGCCCAAAAGACATTTCAGCCCCATGGCCTATTATTTACCTATGAAAAAGGGTGGGGCAAAATATAATATATTGAGTGCCCCTAGTATATATATATATATATATATATATCTATATATATATATTATATATATATATATATAAATGTGATTTTTATTACGTTTCTTATCAAGCAGAAATAATAAAAAGATAAAGTTAAAGCAGAACATGAATACATTAAAAGCAAACAGGTTAAAAATAATCATAATAATGTGCTCGAAAACCACGCAAACTGCCTGAAATAAAACAACCAAGTAGCGCGATCTTCAGTTGATTTGTTTAAATCAACTGAAATGTAAATGACATTTTCAGGCTTATTATAATTATTTTATAACCCTTTTGTCTTTAATATTTTTGTAATTCCTTTTTAACTTTTATTTTTTGTAGTTTGATGAGGGTGTAATAAAAATACGTTCAAAGCTCTACTCCCTTTCATTTCTTTGGGTTTATATGTACAGGGTGTAACGAAAGTTCGTTCATATAGGGAAATAAGGTATAACAGAAATGATCATATATATATATATATATATATATGGGATGAATTTCACAATAAAACACGTGAAATGAATGAATGCTGCAAACCCACAAGGAAAAAGAAAAACGATTCCAAGGCCTTTCGTGTATTCAAAGCTACACCTCGTCAGGGAATGAAGTTAAAAGGCGAGAAGCCCATATATATATACAACGTACAGGAAAAACAAAACAATTAGCATATACTTAACAAGGGTTAATGAGAGGCAAAAGAAATTTTAACATGATATCGTCAATTTTATAAGTCCCCGAGCTGTTATTGAAATTGTTTTTAAAATGAATAAATGCACATTCTAGAATATTTCGTTCTATTATATCTCTGTTTTTAACAAGCGCTTTAGAACTATCCCACTTGATGCTATGGTTACATCTATACATATGGTTAAATAAAGCATTGGAAGTACTAGCTGTTCTACAAGCATATTTATGCTGTTTTACCCTAATATCTAACGTTTTACCGGTTTGGCCTATATATACTGAGTTACATTGTGTACATCCGATCGAATACACACAACCAACAACATTATCAGGGCTATTCTTTATTAGGCGTGATTTAACAGTATTATTATACTTAAAGATTATATTAATGCCAATTGCTTTAAGTATAGTTGGAAGGTATTGAAAATTAACATGGTAAGGTAGGCTAAGGATATTTTTACGCTGAAATTCCTTTACAATTACATTATTATAATACCTATTCTTGGCTTTCTTAAGACAGTTATCTAAAAATGAAATAGGATAACATAATTTAGTACAAATATTCATGATATTGCATAACTCGGAATCTAAAAATTCAGGACTGACAACTCTCAATGCTCGAAGAAACATAGCAGAGAAATAGAGGATTTAATCGAAGGATGATGGTCAGAATAAAATGCACGTAAGAGTTATTATTAGTAGGCTTACGGTAGACTTCATATTTGAACTGATTAGAGCATCTCCAAATTTTTAGATCAAGAAAAGATAGGCTTCCCTCATTTTCTTTTTCAACTGTAAACTTAATAGATGGGGCTAAATTGTTGAGCCTACCAAGAAATAAGTCCACATCCAAATTATTAGGCCAAAGGCATAAAATATCATCTATATACCTGTACCAAACCAGGTTAAAATTAACAATCGTAGGCAAAATTCTACTTTCAAAAATTCCATATATAAATTAGCTAGTACAGGTGAAAGGGGATTTCCATAGCCATCCAAACGACATAACATAAAACTTATTTCAAACTGAAATTTACAATCTTTGACACACAGCTTAATTAACTCAATAAGAGTGTTGTGTTGAACAGGGAAAGAATATTCAGAAATCTTATCTTTTAAGAAATCAAGTAGGTCGATGTATGCTCGCTATTCACAAAAGTCCCTGTTGATGACCTACTTGATTTCTTAAAAGATAAGATTTCTGAATATTCTTTCCCTGTTCAACACAACACTCTTATTGAGTTAATTAAGCTGTGTGTCAAAGATTGTAAATTTCAGTTTGAAAATAAGTTTTATGTTATGTCGTTTGGATTGGCTAAGGGAAATCCCCTTTCACCTGTACTAGCTAATTTATATATGGAATTTTTTGAAAGTAGAATTTTGCCTACGATTGTTAATTTTAACCTGGTTTGGTACAGGTATATAGATGATATTTTATGCCTTTGGCCTAATAATTTGGATGTGGACTTATTTCTTGGTAGGCTCAACAATTTAGTCCCATCTATTAAGTTTACAGTTGAAAAAGAAAATGAGGGAAGCCTATCTTTTCTTGATCTAAAAATTTGGAGATGCTCTAATCAGTTCAAATATGAAGTCTACCGTAAGCCTACTAATAATAACTCTTACGTGCATTTTTATTCTGACCATCATCCTTCGATTAAATCCTCTATTTTCTCTGCTATGTTTCTTCGAGCATTGAGAGTTGTCAGTCCTGAATTTTTAGATTCCGAGTTATGCAATATCATGAATATTGGTACTAAATGATGTTATCCTATTTCATTTTTAGATAACTGTCTTAAGAAAGCCAAGAATAGGTATTATAATAATGTAATTGTAAAGGAATTTCAGCGTAAAATATCCTTAGCCTACCTTACCATGTTAATTTTCAATACCTTCCAACTGTACTTAAAGCAATTGGCATTAATGTAATCTTTAAGTATAATAATACTGTTAAATCACGCCTAATAAAGAATAGCCCTGATAATGTTGTTGGTTGTGTGCATTCGATCGGATGTACACAATGTAACTCAGTATATATAGGCCAAACCGCTAAAACGTTAGATATTAGGGTAAAACAGCATAAATATGCTTGTAGAACAGCTAGTACTTCCAATGCTTTATTTAACCATATGTATAGATGTAACCATAGCATCAAGTGGGATAGTTCTAAAGCGCTTGTTAAAAACAGAGATATAATAGAACGAAATATTCTAGAATGTGCATTTATTCATTTTAAAAACAATTTCAATAACAGCTCGGGGACTTATAAAATTGACGATATCATGTTAAAATTTCTTTTGCCTCTCATTAACCCTTGTTAAGTATGTGCTAATTGTTTTGTTTTTCCTGTACGTTGTATATATATATGGGCTTCTCGCCTTTTAACTTCATTCCCTGACGAGGTGTAGCTTTGAATACACGAAAGGCCTTGGAATCGTTTTTCTTTTTCCTTGTGGGTTTGCAGCATATATATATATATATATATATATATATATATGTTGTGTGTGTGTGTGTGTGTGTGTGTGTAAATGAACAATGAATAATTCCTACATTCATATAATTCTTATATTCATTCATATAATTCTTATATTCATTCGTATAATTCTTATGTTCATTCGTATACTTATTTAATCCTTATATTCTAATTCATATATTCATTTTGATATGTAAAGACCAAAATCTTATAACGCTGACACGAGTTTGGATACATTTTTGATTTGCTTTCTATTTTATAAGTGGTTAATTATTTCTTTTTATACAACTTAATAATACTGCCCAACACCAATTTTGCTGATTTAATTCTAACACCTGTTTTTAGGTAACTTTGGTGTGCTGATTTAAAAAATCACCTTAGTTTTTGCCTATTCACGTCAGGTTTTCGAGCAATCAAATACGAGATATCGCATTTTGGCAGGGTTATGCCCAATTTTTTTTCTTTTCAAAAAATAAGTTTACATACTCAGAATCAGAATGGAAAAGTAAACAATTGTGCAGGAGTGAACTTTAATATACAATGGTAATATTGACCATAAAGTGATTAAAAGTGTTTAAATAAGCAAAAAATGAATCCATGATCATGACGTCACGCTCACACCTGGGGAAATCACAGATACCCAAGATTTTAATATGTTGTACATGACCTTTAGATTTAATGCACAGATTTGCGTATTCCACAGATAAAATTTTAACAGCAAAACAGCTGTTAACAGGTCTCAAAAATCATCAATTTTGATAAGTGCCCTTCATGGATCACCCAAAATAGGCATATTGCATTGCACATTGCACGAAAACCTGATGTGATGGACAAAATCTAAGGTGATTTTTGAAATCAGCACATCAATATTATCCAGAAACAGGTCTTAGAATTAAATCACCAGCAAAAAATGTTTTTTTTGTTGGGCAGTGTAATTTTTGTAGACTTAGCTTAATAATTTTATCTTGTTCATTTCCTGTATACATTCTCTCTTCGTTGTAAAAGATGAAGTCATGTCCTGCTTAACGTTTAACTTTTAATCTTAAGCGTTTAATTTTCGCCCGTGTGCATGTTTGTTTGTAATTCGTGATGGAAAGGCATAGTTCAGTTTCCATTTTTAGTTAACTCGGCAGATCATGATAACATCAGATCTGTCAATATGCAGTTTAAAACAAAAATATGGCTTCCTCTTGCTTAGCAGTCTAGACACTGCTACAGCAAAAATATTTGTTTTGTCTTTAAGTGTTTTGCAAAGTAAATAAGCCTATTGAGAATAAGAAACAAAAACAGATCAGCATTAAATAATAATGATGTCAGTAAATATTCAGTATAAAAGACCAGAAAATTTCTCCAATGGTATATTCTGAATTGACTGATCTAACTTAGAGGCTGTAGCATTTTAGCAGTAAATTACTGTAACAAAAAGTCTTTATCTTCTCCTTCGAGCCTTGCTCTCTTCAGAGAACTTAGTCATTAAAATAGAGAAAAATAATTTTCCGATACGTTACAAGAAGAATCGGGGAACCTTCCGAGAGCTCCACAGAATCCTCCGATCCACTACAAGAAGAAATCGAAGAGTAGTATAGAAGAAACTACTGCGAGTAACAAATCCGTTGCTGCCACCTAACCAGAACCCCCGTCAACTTCGAACCGACCAAGGCCATAGATGGAGGGGTTAACTATATATATATATATATATATTATATATATATATATATATACACACACATACACGACGACTACGGTTATTGTAGTTTTCGATTACACACACACACACACACACACACACACACACACACACACACTGTATCCCCTAAGAAGTGGCCATTTTTTTTCACCGGGCCAACGAAACCACAATTTCAAGGATAACTAAATGAAGCAGAAATCATATTAAATCTCTTATATTGTCCTTAAAATGAGAGGTAGTTTATTTTAATCGGATGAGTAGTCTTTTTACAAATTCAGCTTGAGCAATAGTTGTTAAAAAGTAAAGCTCACAAGAAAGTCAATTACAGACTTAGATGAACATTAAAGAAGTTTACAGTGAACAAAAACGAAGTGAATAAGACAATAACGCAATAAGTGTTCAGTGTGTCTTCCATTATTATTAATGACCAATTGTATTCCTGCGCGCCATTAACGAACTGCTGTACAAATTGTGTCTTGATCGAGTTCATTCCCTGCTGTTAAAATGTACTCTCCAAGTTGATTGACATCTTGAATATTTTGCCTGTAAAATTTGCCAGCTAAACGTCCCTATATGAAATAGTAACTGGATTTAAATCCGGACTATTTGGTGGCCAATCTTCTGCCGCGGTGAAATAGGAACATTGCTTCAGCAAGTATGCAATGGTGTGCCAGGACCGATGAGATGGAGCGGTCTTGCTGAAAAACATAATTCTCACAATAACTTTCAATTTCAGATATCTTGCTAAAGATATCGTCACCGTAACATTTTGAATCAAATTTCGCACCTCTGTCGACGAAAACAATGGATATTTTTCTTAAACGAGAAACACCGACAGAAACTATCACAGACTGACTGAAGTGATGTCTCTCTCGATGGAACCTGCTTTTTGGAGTGTTTTGTTTTTCTTACGTTAGCGTACACTCTGTTGTTTTGCGTATTTCGAGACCGTTCAATAGTGAAATTTTTTTTTCATCCGTAAACCATATGACAGACACGTCGTTATTTGATCTAAAACGGCGACATTGTACGCGTTTTACTTTCGACTGTTCAGATATGCGATGCACATCGAAGTGCTTAAATGCTTTTAGACCAAGGTCTTTCTTCGCAATTCGATGCACTGAACATTTTTTAATAACGATACGATTAGCAGTTCTCCATACACTCAAACTTGAACGAGGATTGTCTTCTTGGTTGCAAGTTCACTTATAGACTGAATGTTTGCCCAAGTTCTTGCTGTAAGCGGTGGTCCACTTCCCGGCTTTTGCATGAGCTCCCGTTTTACAATTTTTTTTCCAATAAACGTGACACACTACATACAGACCAATGCCAATAAGGAAACTATTTTACTCTTGTTTTAGCACCGAAACTATTTTCCTTATGAAGAAGTTTGATAGCAGTTTTCTCGTCCTCAGTTAAACGTGTCATAACAACTCGCATGAAATAACAGAATTTAAAAACTTCCTTCGTTCGCTGCCAAATCAAAACTGGTTGCTGTGACAGCAGTACGGTCTAGGCCTAGGAGTACTTCACTTGTTAGCCTGCCTAGTCTTGCCCTCTACAACCCATAACAGTACACCAACTAACCTAACCTAGGCCTACCTTGAATCAACGAGTGATCCCAAAGTTGACTGTAAAATTACGATTTAACTATTCAGTGACACGAATTTAGCAATTTTTTCTGCTTTCGTATTGTCAACATTTTTTCTTAACAACTATTGTTCAAATTGAATTTTTAAAAAGATTATTCATCCTATTTTAAAAAAACTACATCCTCATTTTAAGAACAATATAAAGAATTTAATATGATTTCTGTTTTATTTAGTTATCCTTGGAATTGTAGTTTTGTTGACCAGTTGAAAAAGGGGGCTGCTTTTTTGGGAACAGTATATATTATATATATATATATTAATATATTATATATATATATATATATATTATATATATATATATATATATATATATTATATATATATATTATTATAATATATATATAATATTATATATATATATATATTATATATATATATATATTATATAATATATATATATATATATATATATATATCTATATATATATATATATATATATATATATATATATATATATATATATATATATATATATATATATATATATATATATATATATATATATATATATATATATATATATATATATATATATTAATATATATTATATATATATATATATATATATTATATATATATATATATATAGATATATATATATATATATATATATATATATATATATATATATATATATATATATATAGGGTGAACCAAATGTAGGTGGACAGTCAATGATAACGTTTATTTTGAGAATACATATTTAATTTTTTGTATACTATAATACAAAATAAAATTTAAATAAATTTAGTTATAATATTTAATATAATAAAACACAAACACCATAGTTATAATGAACACCATAGTTATAATATAATATAACACAAACCGTATTCAACCTACTGTCCACCTACTTTTGGTTCACCGTGTATATATATATATATATATTAATCATTAATATTTCAGTATGTAACTTAGAATGAAAATGATAAATTAACATTTGAATATAAACAAAAAAAGCTAATGTTCGCAGGCGATATAATAAAATCACTAAATTACCGTTGAAATATAAAGTAATATTAGATGCAAATAAAAGTAATGAGTATAAATTAATGTAGAAATATATATAGCCAAGCAGGAATAAAATGAGCATATAAAAAATATTGGCATGTACGTTCGAAAGACAGACTTGGTATCCGTCGAAGGACACGTGAATTCCAGTAAATAGTATCCATCCTTAAGAACCATCTTTGTTCGCTGTTCCATCAAGAAAACTCAAGTTTAACAGTATGCTGTAATAAGACTGTGCAGTGTGCAGCTTGTCACACCTCATAAAGTACTACTCACCGGAAGAAAAAAGTGCTGGAAGTCCTTTCTTGTGGGCTCTTAGAAGCTCAGATATGAATTCTATTGAACAAATCTGGGAGCAATTTGATCGTCACTTACAGAAAACAAAGCCTCCTCCGTCAAATCTTGGAAAGAATGTTGAGGATTTTGGCAAAATTTACAGTTTACACCATAACTTCAAAATCTTATCGCATTGATGCTTACGTGTCAAAGTTCTCCAAGAAATACATGGGAAGGGTAAGAGACGTTGACTGCATGTGTTTACTTATTTATCATATCTCCGAGAGGCATATTGTACGTTAAAAGCATATATAAATTTTGAGAGTTTGTTCCCACGAACCTCTGTAAATTGTTTATCAAACTTTTCTAAAAGTAATTTTAGTGCTCATGAATGATGCAAATTAATATTTTGCTCTGAAAGTCACACAGAGAATTTTACAGAGGATTCCAATTTGACTGAAGTTGGTAAAATGAATCAGAGTGAATATATAGGATTTTCGGAGCAAGTGTAGTTTACGTCCTCTGACGCAAAAGGGGACACAAACTACACTAGGTCAAAGTTGGGGAACGTAAACTACACTAGGATCTTTAGGAAACATTTTTTAAATGAATCCATCAAATAAAACGTTAAAACTAACGAAAATATTACACACACACACACACACACACACACACACAGGGGTTGGACAGAATAATGGAAACACTTGCATTTTCGGTGCTGTGTTTTCTGATATCATTAATGGCGTTATGTACGTTATTAAATTAATATGTAACTGCATATAATATTGAGAACATCTTCTATTTTAATATGTTCATATTGGTTTTTCATGTTCTTTTAAAATATATAAAAATATAGCGCTTGGAAAAGATGTTACTGCCTCTGAAAGGGGCATGATAGTAGCAGCCCGTTTAGTTGGTGTTTCAGTAGTAAAAGATACATAATTGCTCCTATATTTCGAAGAACAGTCCTCAAGGTTATGAATACATGCAAAAATAATAAAAAAAAAGAACATCAAATAAGGAATATAGTGAGCGTAAAGCAACACTGACAGAGTGCGACAGAAGCGCCTTATATGATAATTATGCGCTGTGAAGAATCAATCAAAGACTGTTGCATCAAAACCTTTTTGTTCAAAATTTAACAATAGTCCACAAAGACCAGTGTCAGTCATAACTATGTTATGGGAACTGTAGTAAAGCCTATTTTAACACCAACCAGTACCAAAGTTCTAATGAATTTGGAGTTGGGGAGAGCAAGGGAACAAGTCTGTGCTTATGTGGTGTAGTTTTTTTAATTTCTTTCCATGTATTCATAACTATGGGACTGTTCCTCAAGGTGCAGGGACAATCACGTGACTTTTAATATTGAGACACCAACCAAACGGGCTTCTACTATGATGCTCCTTTCACAGTCAGTAACATTTTTTCCAAGCGCCATATTTTTATTTATTCTATAAGAACATGGAAAACCAATATGAACATATTAAAATAGATGTTCTCAATATTATATGCAGTTACATATTAATTTAATAAACTACATAATGATATTAATGATACCAGAAAATATAGCATCGAAAATGCGAGTGTTTCCATTATTCTGTCCAACCTCTGTGCGTGTGTGTGTGTGTGCGTATATATATATATATATATAAATTGACGATTGGTTAGGTTAAGTCGTAATATTTTCATTAGTTTTAACGTTTTATTTGATTAGGTATTCGCGGACAAAGTTGGGGAACGCACATTACACTAGGATAATGTAGGGGAACGTAAACTACACTAGGCACCACAGGGGGACGTAAACTACGCTTGCTCCGGATTTTCTTTTCGGAAGCAGAAATCACTGCCCAAATAGATAAATTATTTTAATTTAAATCTGACTCTAGTTTTCTTTTATTAAAAGTTGGGTAAGTAATTTAATTTGATTCATATTATGTACAGTATATAACCTTTTTATTTCCTTATAAAACTGCCCATTTAAGTGTTTAAACTACTTTTGTATCTATTTCTGCATCTCCTTTTTGAGCGACTTACGTCATTTCTTGGCGTGACATTTCATCGATAAGTTATTCTGGGTTAGGTTGTAACACTATACAGTATATATGAATGGTAAATATTTGAGGGGGATATTTTAACCGTTGTTTTATTTTTCTACACTTTATGGAGCTATTGAAGAATAGGGACCCCAGCCTTCTTTAGTTAGGCTTATAAGGCTAACTAACGAAAATATCACGACCTAACCTAACCACTCGTTAGGTTAACTGTACGCCCTTGACATTTGGTTAGGTTAGGTCATGATATTTTCGTTAGTTAGCCTTATAAAGCTAACTAAAGAAGGCTGGGGTTCCTATTCTTCAATAGCTCCCATTTTATATACCTTTTTAACTTTAAATTCTTATCATATGACTACATAAATATATTGTATAAAATTTTTTACTCATTATATCTGTTCACTTTTTACTATTTATTTTTTTTAGCACTGATGATGGGAATTGAATTTCCGAACGTCTGTAAATAAATATGTACCATCTCCTCGTCCTCTTATTCCTTACTAAGTTACGGTTCCCCAAGAACAAACCCTTCAATGAAGTTATATATATATATATTATATATAAACTAATAATAATGTATCCATTAATCGGCATCGGCAGAGTCGCCATTTTGGGGGCATCGGTGTTGGTATCGGCCAAATTTAGCCGATTCTCACCGATTCTTTAAAATTTTCACTACAAAACGGAATCTATATTTATAGAAAATTGAGCATACAAAACACACTATGTATGATAATTTATGCTAATTTCGAAGTGTAATTGTATAAAATATATTTTACCATTCACCATAAAAGCAAAGCTTAATTAGTTAAGTTACCCATAATTTCACATTTTCTCTAGCTAGCTAATCTCTAAATATTATAAACTGTTATAATCACCTCCTCTATATTATTAATAATTCAATATTAAGCTGTACTTTAGAATTTTTATATTAAACCATCTTATTCTGTTATCTTTATTTTAAGTATTTTAATACTTTCATAAACCCAAATTGTATATAGCATTTTTTTTATTCAAATTGTCGACCAAGTCCTTGAAATTTTAATGAAAAGTTTTGTTGGTGTTGCTGACATTGTTGAAGAAAGAAAACATATTCAACATAAGGGAAACCAATTATTTAAATATTGGTATTGAATTTATGAAACTAAAATAAAATTATTTTATCATTTTACTGAGTAATAAAACTATTTAACATCACTTTAACTTTCTTCAGCAATGTAAACAAGAACAAAATTTGTCATTAAAATTTCAAGGCCCTGGTGCCCTATTTGAATAAAAAAAAAATGGATATACAATTCTGGTAGAGTATATTGTGAAGTGAGCTAAGGAAAAGCATTTAAACAAATTTGAAATGTAAAAAATGAACACTGAAAGTTTTCACAATAATTTAGTAAAATTTATGAAGGGAATTGATTTTTTTAAATCTAGGCAAAGACTCGACATCGGCATCGGCTAAATTTTGGAATCGGTACAACGCTAATATAAACGCATACCCCCCCCCCACACACACACACACATTTTTGCCTGTGCAAAACTTACTCCTCACCAGGATTCGAACCCGGGTACTTTGACTAGGAGGCACAGAAGTTAACCATTCGGCTACGACATAAGAGATAATTTAACAATTAATAGTTAATATAACAACCTGGCGACATTGCATCACCCGAGGGAAATACCCAACGATTTCGTGTGCAGAGGTATTTTTACGTTATTAACCTCTCTGCACTCGAGCCAAAATCTATCTGGCCGAATGGTCAACGCCCCATGTCTTCGTATCATAGGGCCTGGGGTTCGAATCTTGGTGAGGAATAAATTTTGCATACGCAAATATGCGCAGTTATCGGTTATATATATATATATATATATATATATGGGATAAATTTCACAATTAAACACGTGAAATGAATGAATGATGCAAATCCAGAAGGAAAAAGAAAAATGACTCCAAGGCTTTTTGTTTTTTTAGAAGTACACCTCGTCAGGGAATGAACATTCCCTGACGAGGTGTACTTCTGAATGCACGAAAGGCTGTGGAATCATTTTTCTTTTTCCTTGTGGGTTTGCATCATATATATATATTTTTTTTTCTTACTATATACAAATAATTCAAGTGCATATAAACTTGGTATTCAATATATGTCAACATGTTGAAACGAGTGTATTTTAAATCCCCTTTTAATGATATTGAGGGATGAAAGTGAGGGGAAGGAGTGAGGGGAATTTAGGGGTTAAACAGGATTTACGGCTGTCAGAGATATCATGATCAAAGTTCATCGATAGAAAAATGAAACGCATGCAATATATCCACATGCAATGAGAAGTCTCAGTAAACTACTGTGAACTTATTTTTATGGTCAGTCAGTATACAAACAGCAGACAAACGAATTACGCCCGACTCAGATTTATTGGCAAAGTAAGGAAAAGAATATATCAATATATTACATTTCGGAAGACGGTCTTCCCTAGTATCAACGGTTAGTGGGAAAATAGTGTATCGTAAAGAAGTTATGCACTGTGTTCTTATATGTAACTGCCTGGATAAAATGTGTGTGTGTGTGTGTGTGTGTGTGTGTGTGTGTATTTTATAATTCGCACATATGTATATGTAAAATCATGGAGCAGTCCATCAAACGCTTTTTATGACTGCTCTTCTGGAAAATGTTTCGAGAGAAAATACTCGTAAAGTTATTAATTTTTTTAATATTGTGCTCATATATATATATATATATATATATATATATATACACATTTAACTGCAATGACCGCGCAGTATATTAACGTATAGAAACGACGTAAGTATAGAGGAGTGTTCTGCACACGAGGAAGAGAAATAACAAACAAATGAAAAATAAGGCACCGGTTTGTTATTTCTCTTCCTCGTGTGCAGAACACTCCTCTATACTTACGTCGTTTCTATACGTTAATATACTGCGCGGTCATTGCAGTTAAATGTACATATTCACGATTTGCGAGGGTGCCCTCTCAAGGCATGGTTTCTGTCCTATGTAGGAGAATTACAACTTCTGACTATCGTGGCTCCGTAGTGTAGTGGTTAGCACGTCTGACCGGCAATCGGAAGATCCTGGGTTCGATTCCCGGGCGGGTGCCTTATTTTTCATTTGTTTGTTATTTCTCTTCATCGTGTGCAGAACACTCCTCTATACTTACGTCGTTTCTATACGTTAATATACTGCGCGGTCATTGCAGTTAAATGTACATATTCACGATTTGCGAGGGTGCCCTCTCAAGGCATTGGTTTCTGTCCTATGTAGGAGAATTACAACTTCTGACTATCGTGGCTCCGTAGTGTAGTGGTTAGCACGTCTGACCGGCAATCGGAAGATCCTGGGTTCGATTACCGGGCGGGTGCCTTATTTTTCATTTGTTTGTTATTTCTCTTCCTCGTGTGCAGAACACTCCTCTATACTTACGTCGTTTCTATACATATATATATATATAGGTGGAGTGAAACTTCATAAAACAAGTTATTTAATTTAAGCACACTGAAATTTTATTGTATTTTTGTCCAAACCAAATGGTAAAATCAATGAAAAAAATCTGAGATGACTCAAACCACCCTATTTTTGCCAAAATACAAAATGACTGCCACTAACTGGACATGACCGATCCAGAGTCAAAACGAAGCATTTTACAACATAATGTTAAAGCGATGACCCCATTTAAAATCAAACGTTTTCTATTACATTTAATTTTCAACATAATCGTTAAACCTAATTTAAACCTATATTATAATTTTTTCTGCCTTTAAATTAGTGCTACATATTAACGCTGAAAATTAGAAATGATAACATAAATTGAAAATAAAATGATCAATAAATGTTCCACATTTTTATTGTTTAAGTAAATAATACACAGAATATTACAGAAAATTAGACAATACTAATTTTATTATAGGAATTAGTGCTATTATAGTAGCACTGAAAATTTTAAAAAGATTTAATTCTCATTATTATCAAAAGCTTGTCGTCGACCGAAATTGGCTTGAATGAAAAAAAATGCAGTGTGTGTGTGTGTGTGTGTGTAGTTAATTAAGTATTTACGTAGCGTTATTAAAACCGTACATGATGGTATTCCAGAAAGATGCTGCACACTGTGGCTTCGACAGTAATGTGCCTGTGTATCCGGTCGAACGATTTCCAAACCGCTAAATTGGAAGGGGTTTTGTTATTTTTAGATATTGTTTACCAGGATAAAATTGACCATGTAATAATTTTACGTGGCCAAAGTATTGCTGCAATTAACACCGTCAGCCATGACCTGCTCGCAAACATTTAGCGAGGGATACAGTACTGATTGGATGTGTCGAGTTACACGTTCACATGATGTACATATCGAGATTGTTTAACTCCTTTAACTCGTTTCTTGTTGAAGTACGCTGTAAACCTTTGACATATGAATTTTTATTTTATTTCAGACATTTTTCGGGCATATATATATAATATATATATATATATATATATATATATATATATATATATATATATAATATATAATATATATAGGGTGTCCATAAGTCCGGCATCATAGGAGAAATTCATATTTTTCTATTTTTACAAACCATAATTATGCTCGGGATGCCAATTTCCCGTCCACCATTCTGTTCAGTGACGAGGCTGTTTTTATGGAAATGGTGAAGTAAATCGACAGAACACCGCGCTACTGGTCTCAAAACAACCCTCACTGGTATACCTCTTCAAAGGAACAAGGTGCATCTCGGGTGATGGTATGGTGTGGCATTTGGAAGGATCGCTCATAGGCCCCCCTTT
Source organism: Bathynomus jamesi (assembly GCA_023014485.1). NCBI lineage: Eukaryota > Metazoa > Arthropoda > Malacostraca > Isopoda > Cirolanidae > Bathynomus > Bathynomus jamesi. The sequence continues at coordinate 501,340 of JAJOZX010002362.1, read as the reverse complement.
TTCGATGAACATGTCACTGGAGGCACGTACCTACGTATGCTCAAGGAAGAAGCATTTCCCAGTGTCTTGAACGAAGAAGGAAATTTCCCAACATGATTCCAGCAAGACGGCGCTCCTGCACATTACAGCACCCAAGTAAGGGAATACCTGTACCAACAATTCCCTAGTCATTGGATAGGACGTCCAGGGCCTGTGGAATGGCCAGCTAGAAGCCCGGATCTCACGCCACTAGATTTTTATCTCTGGGGCCACTTGAAAGCGCTGGTATACGCAGAGAAAATTATGAGTGTTGAACATTTGCGGCAGCGCATTATTGGAGCATGTAACACCATTACTCCTGACATCATTCACCGTGTGCTTGCTGACTGGGTATCACGTCTGAATTTGTGTATTGAAAACAATGGTGGACATACTGAGCACGTTCTGTAAATAAAAGCTTTTGTTTTGACCTTTTTTATTTTTTTCCTATGATGCCGGACTTATGGGACACCCTGTATATATATATATATATATATATATATTATATATATATATATATATATAATAAATAATTCACATTTAATTTTACAACGCTTTTGCTGCGAAAAATTTAACTGTTAGGATTAGTAAAAAATCCCACGCAAATTTTGAACTCTCATTCAGGATAAAAAAGTTGTAAGCTTTGAATTTGAACATCGTTACCCCAATTCACCTCTGTTGGCACCCCCCTCACAATAATCCCACCACTCCCCCTACCACCTAGCCTCCCTCGCGCCAAATTATTCAAGCAGAATTCACATACAGTTTGGAGAGTTTAGGGGGAAAGAAAAATCCAGTCGAAGTCTTAACAATTAAAATGGCCATTAACGGTTTTGAATTCGTTCTCTCTGAAACATTGTTTGAAAAAATTTGGAATTAATTTTTGGAATGAAGTTACATTGAAAATTTCGTTCCTTTTACCCCTCAAAAAGGCTCCCAAGTCCGAATCTCTTTGAAGATTTTCTATCAACTTCGTCTAAGATAGAACTTTGTAATATATGGAAACTTTGTTTCTGCTTTTAGATATACATTTTTAAAATTCTTATGCAATTTACAAAATAACAGAGAGGGAGGGCACAGTAACTTGCTGTACACAAACACACACACATTATATATATATATATATATATATATATATATATATATATATATATATATATATATATAATCATGCGGGTTGCTTCTACAGAGCTTCAATTTAATATTTAGGAGAAATCCAATGACAAGGAGAAATGTAAATGCCATGAAAAGTCTTCTTTAATGCGCAACGTTTCGAGCCTGAAGATGAGCGTATTGCTCGAAACGTTGCGCATTAAAGAAGACTTTTCATGGCATTTACATTTCTCCTTGTCATTGGATTTCTCCTAAATATTATATATATATATATATATATATATATATTGTGTATGCGTGTGTGTGGTTTAAATAAAAAGAACTGTACTTACTTTCTTCGAGTGGATCTATAATTTGTAGATTATTATTATCATCGGTATCAATTCTATTACTGTTATTAATATTATTATTATTATTAATATTATTAATATAATTATTTATATTATTATTATTATCATCATTATCATTATTATTACTATTATTTCCGTCACATTTCTTCAGGAATTCGAACAAACAGAATAATACAGTTAAGTAAATAAATGGTTTCCTGTCTGCCAGAAACTTCATCTGGAATGAATTGAATAAATAATTTCACTCAAGACGACTTTTTGCTATCAAATTGCACAAAAGGTACACATAAGTAAACAGTATATATGTATATATAATTACAGTAATTAATTAATATATATATATAATTAATTAATACTAAATGTATATAATTACACTAATTAAAATCGGATTTTGAAACAGTGACATAAAAAAAAAGTCGCCCACCCACCCCTCTTTTGCCACTTTTCACTACAAAAACTCTGGCTCGAAACTCGAAGATTGGAGCGGTCACTCCTCTCCACACGCCAGTTGGAGTCACACTGGTGCGACCTGATAGACGAAAATTCTAATAATATGAGAGGGTGGCATATTTTTAATAGTTTGCCCTTAAATTAGTAACAAAAGTGTTTTCCATCGAGGGGAGATTTGAGTTTTTGTAGAAGGGGTGTTTATGTGGTTCCATTTTTAATTTTTATTTAAAAAGAAAGTGAGCTTTATTGCTCATGAAATCATGAAAAGGAATTTCGCTTTGAGGAGGTGAAGTTGTGAAGTTAAATATCTTGTGTGTGTGTGTGTGTGTGTGTGTGTGTGTGTGTGTGTGTGTGTGTGTGTGTGTGTAAAAAGCAATATAAGAGTGCTCGTATTGTATAAGAAAATAAAGTATACCTACATTTTAAACTCTCTCTCTCTCTCTCTCTCTCTCTCTCTCTATCCTCCTAAATCAACGAATTCCAGCATTACCTGCCGATCTCTTTTGTCCGCGAATGACGAAGAGGCGACCTTGAACATTGTTTGACACGAATAAATAAAAGAAAATCAAGTAAATTAATTATTATTAAAGTCAATGTGAAAAAAGTTAGTAGAATAATTAAAATGAAAATTCCCGAAAATTATCCTTAGGAAAAACTACTTGTTTCAGTATGGCCTTCCGCGGAAAAAAAATATATATATATATATATATATGATGGAGTCTATTTTGGACTAGTCGTATGCATTGTTTAGTTTTGGGGTATAATTTAAAATTCAGGAAAGTTGTTTACAGAAACGTCCGCTGCAGGTTCAAACCTGTTTTTAACATGTTATAAAAATTTAAAAATGTTGAGGATAAAATAGGAAAAAATGAGTGAAATTTCGAGAAATGTTATGCTATATTTGAAATAATACTTTGCAGCAGAATGTCATTAAAAGACTCTTACGCATGTGAAATTTTCGAAAAATACTTTTCAGGCACGAAACAAGACTATATACGAGGAAAGTAAATTATTGTGTAAAAATGCATGATTTATCGCGTAGTAAAATGTGTGAATTGTTGCGTACAAACGGGGAACGGGAGTAGCATGGACGCAAAATGGGAGAGTGCAGAGATGATGATCAATGTTGCAATGGTGCAAAGGGGGTGGGGTATGTTGCAAAGGGGGAGGGGGAATGCTGCAGGTGCAACAAGGGTCATGAAACTTGGAGGCGGCGTTATTCCCCAAGAAAAAGACAGGAGAGAAAGAGAGAGAGGTGTTCACCTGACAGGCCAAGTCCATATTAACACTTCAGCCGACCCGCCATCCTCTTATAGGCCCCTAATCAGCCAGTTGGATTAATCCGCCTGTTGGCTTAGAAGGCGAAATGGCTTGTACAGGTTGAGTTGTCAGATACCACTTTTTATTTTAATTGTTCAGGTATACCTTATTAGGGTGAGTTGCTAGATACCACCATTTATGTTATTTCACACGAGTTGCCAAATAGTGTTTTTAATTGTTCAGGTATACATTATTAGGTTGAGTTGCCAGATTGTACCATTTATTTAATTAATTCTTAGCAGTTGGCTTAGAAATCCGTCAGTAGGTTTAGAAGGTGTAACCAGCCATTTGGTATAATTGTTTACAACCAAAAGAATTAAATAAAACATTACATCATTCTGTTTATTAAATATTGTAAATATATAGAAAATAAATATACATTGGAATGATCAAAAAAATTAAAAATAATAATAGTATAAGAAACATGAACGAGGAATATGCATATAATCAAAAAATATAACCGTCAATATAACAGTACAGGAGAAATACAGGGTGTACATAAAGTCAGGATCTATTTTTGTGAAGCACTTGGAAATGATATGGAATTCAATCATAAAATGATAAAGTGGTAACATTTATTAAATAATTAAGAGTAGGATTCGACGTGAAGCCCATCAGTATCCCTGCACAGCTCAAATCGTTCCGCAGCATTTCTAAACACATTCTGGAGCATTTGCGGGGTTATGTTATCTGCAGCAGTTCGTATACGTGTACGTAAGTTTTCAAGACTCGTAATCTTCGTCTGATAGACGTGCGATTTGATAAAGCTCCATGCAAAGAAATCTAAAGGGATTAAATCTGGTGATCTCGCTGGCCAAGGTCTGTTGCTTCCGCGTCCGATCCAGCGATTTGGAAAACGTCCATTTAGATAATCCTGAACAATTTTGGCATAGTGACAAGGAGCATCATCATGTTGATAGACGACGGTACTAACAATCCTATCCCCGTCGTCTATCAACATGATGGTGCTCCTTGTCACTATGCCAAAATTGTTCAGGATTATCTAAATGGACGTTTTCCAAATCGCTGGATCGGACGCGGAAGCAACAAAAGACCTTGGCCAGTGAGATCACCAGATTTAACCCCTTTAGATTTCTTTGCATGGGGCTTTATCAAATCGCACGTCTATCAGACGAAGATTACGAGTCTTGAAAACTTACGTACACGTATACGAACTGCTGCAGATAACATAACCCCGCAAATGCTCCAGAATGTGTTTAGAAATGCTGCGGAACGATTTGAGCTGTGCAGGGACACTGATGGGCGTCACGTCGAATCCTACTCTTAATTATTTAATAAATGTTACCACTTTATCATTTTGTGATTGAATTCCATATAATTTCCAAGTGCTTCACAAAAATAGATCCTGACTTTATGTACACCCTGTATATGTATACAATTAAATATTGTAAATAGAAAATAAATATACATTGGAATGATCAAAAAAATTTAAAATAATAATAGTATAAGAAACATGAACGAGGAATATGCATATAATAAAAAAAATAACCGTCAATATAACAATACAGGAGAAATATATATAGGTATAATATATATATATACACACAATTATATTATGGAAATATATAGAAAATAAAATATACATTGGAATGATCAAAAAATAAAAAATAAGAAATAATATAACCATCAGTATAGGAGAAATATATACACACACACAATTATGTTAAATAAATAAATGCATACACTTTATCTTCTACCGCACCAAAAAAATACAAAACGTGTAGCCATCAATATAGCAGAAAATATATATACACACAAAATTATGTTAAATAAATACATACGCTTTATCTTCTACCGCACAAAATAAAAATAAGAACTACAAAACGTATAGCCATCAATATAGCAGAAATACACACACACAATTATGTTAAATAAATAAATACATACACTTTATCTTCTACCGCACAAAATAAAAGAAATACAAAACGTATAGCCATCAATATAACAGTACAGGCGAAATATATATACACAATTATGTTAAATATATAAATACATTTCACTTTTTTTTTAAAACACTAAACTCGCACTTAATCGAGTCTACAATTACATCGTTATTGCTCTGCATTACGCAGTATACGCGGTTTAATAATATTTCACCGCTTAAGATATAGAGATACCTATACTCTATATAAAGGGCCTTCATATCGTTCAGTACTGTTTTTGTGCCCACTTTACAACCTGTTGGTAAGTTATCTTTAAATGCGTCTAGAATACAATCAAAAGCGCGCACAAAGAGTTCATCGTTAGCCACAGCGTCAAATACAAGTTTATAAACACGCCTTTCCAATCGAGGGTTTATTTCTACCGACCCGAGCTTTTCAATCGTGAACTCTTCTTCACACTGCATAGCGACAGTTGAAATAATCTTCTAAGTCGTTACGACAGCTGCTCGTTATATAAAGAAATAGTTCTTCAGGGTGAACGGTGTAGGTGAGCTTAGCCCTGTACCGATCAAGTACTTTGTACCAAAGTTCATGATATTTCAAAGAGTCTGAACTTTTTAAATAAACGTCCAGCTCTAGACCATTCTCACCTTGTTCAACCCTACACTCGGTAAACCCATCGAGCAGAGCGGTGTATGCGCATTCAAGAACCGTATCAAAATAAAGCATATCCGTAACACGCGCGTCTAATATAGGCTTCAGCTTGCTGAATCCGACGATTTCAAACATTCTGTCGAGGATGAAACGGTTTCGCGTAGGGACAAGAGCGTTATTATCAGAAGCATTCTTCCACATCAACCGTATATCAATGCATGGCCGATCGTTATTTATACACAACGCACATACAACGGCGTATGAGGGGGTCACTAATCTGCTCTCTTCTTGTACCTACACCTGTAGGAATTTTATAACGATCTTCACTCCACTTCTCAACTATCACGAAGATTCTATTCATCTCCTCGACACTTAAATAAACAACATTCCGTTTGTTTGTTTGTCTACAATCCGTTTCCAGTACATAGTTAACGATACCGGATTTACGCCTGAACACGCGCAACGACTTCGTCACGGACACATCGTACACGGCGTTGAGAATGCTGCTCAAAGGAAGTTCCATCGTATTCGAGGAGCGCACGTCCACTCGGCTCAAGCTCTGAGATAACTATGAGGCACATGCAACGCGACGGTTCGACGGGAGGAGTGAGTCACACCATAATCTAATGAAACGTGTACGGCGCTGATCCAACATGAATCGTTGTATCCCATTATATTGGGCAGGTGTTTTGAGAAATTTTCCGATCAAGAAGTAATTCGGTTTTAATGTTTTATCACTCCCACTTCCCCGAATACGCACCAGGCATTTTCCTTCAGGGTAATTTTCACGAACTAAACACATTTTATAACGGTTTTAATGTTTTACCACTCGCCATTTCCACAAACTAAACATCTTCACATTCCGGCGCACTATTTGAGAGGAACATATGCCCATATTTTTCCTTTTTGTTTAACAAGCGATACTCATCTCTAAAGTCTGTTAAAAACTCACACAGGGCATTAGCCACAACCTCACTACAAACTTCGTCATGATATATATTAATATAGTGATAAAAATACTTAAGATTCTCCATGATGACGAGATTTACATTTTCAGTCGCAGGGTACGAGTACTCGGTATGATGCAACATGACATAATAACGCTTGTCACACCACTCATCAACAAGACTCACTATCCATAACCGTTGTTTCTCTTCTGCACGTGTTGTTTCTTTTACTTCACGGTATATGTAAGCTTTTATAAAGTTTAGTCCTACAACATAGTTCAACACATCACTTGTCCCACGAAATCCTACAATGCTCTCACCAGAATAGCCATAGAGTATTTGTACATCTTGCTCCTTCGCACGATTCAATGTAGCCTTAAAAGCATCAAAGGAGGGTGGAATAGGGAGTTTTTCAGTATCCACCACATCTTGACACTTTGCAGAATACCATTTCATAAACGTTGAACAAGCAATATTAAAGGTAGCCATTACTATTTTCTGTCTACGCGGGAGAATACACGTCTGATATCCAGGGCTTACTGCGATCAACTGAGCACGCAGGGAAGCCCAGGTAGTAGCATGACTCACGTTGTTCGTCTTACAGTGGGCGGAGCTTAGAACTTTCTCCTGTGTACACACACACACACACACACACACACACACACACACACACACACAAGAGAAATTGAAACGTTAATTGAAACACGATTTATTTAATAAACGAAATATTCAAGGTGTATATATATTTACAAATACGTGTAATAAATAAGTTAGCAATAGACACATCAATGATTATATTCAAGGTATATATATTTAGAAATACGTGTAATAAGTTAACAATAGACACATCAAAGATTATGTTGTACCTCATCGTCATTCACGGTTCTGTAGAAGCGAAAGGCAAGACTGTAGAATATAAGAGTCGTCACTTAAATATTTATTATATTTTGTAAATAACCCAGTAAGGAGTGTGACGTGTTAGAAATGGCTTCTATAGAAAAATTCAGGTTCACAAGCCAATCCACATGTATTATATCTGGACCTACAGGATGTGGTAAAACTGTGTTTAAGCTTAAAATCATTAAAGAAAAGGGAGAGATGTTCTCAAAATTTGTGCATAAAGTTATATGGTGCTATTTGACGTATCAATCAGTGTTCAACGAGTACCAAGATATTTCGTTCCACAAAGGCGTATATGATGTTAATTCGTTAAAGGGAAATGAACATACAGTCATTGTAATTGACGATCTCATGCTGGAGATGGATAAAACGTTTGCCGAGACATTTACAGTATTCTCTCACCATAACATAAGCGTGTTCTTCATCAATCAGAATCTATTTTTCAAAAATAGATACATGCGCGATGTGTCGTTAAATACACAATATCTAGTCTTATTCGCGCAACGTAGAGATGTATCGCAAATTGGGGTATTAGCCAATCAAGTGTTCCCGAATCAACGTAAGGAGTTTTTGGAAGTCTATAAAGAAGCTCCAAGTACGCGTTACGGATATTGGCTTTGCGACCTTCATCCGCGAAACACGTTTAGGGTGCTTCTAAAAACACATATTTCCAAACGAGCCTGAAACGGTGTATATTCCAGAATGACAAAGAGGCTAAAGAAATACAGTGAATTAATAAAAATCTATCATTGACTATCCCGGACAATGCAACAGATGTTTATTAAAAATATGGACTCCGACTTTTTAAAATGCATCTGTGAAATCTGCCTTAACGTTATAAATTGCAATATATTAATGAAACCACCTCAGAAGGCTCGCCTACGCCGTTACAAGAACATAATACGTGCACTCGCTCGTAAAAGACAAACAGTCGGGGAGAAAAAACGAATTATTTTACAAACAGGAGGGTCATTCCTCCCCATCTTATTTTCAGTTTTGGGTCCTTTACTGACTAGATTAATATAATGAAGAAAGTGGTAGCGATTCCACACGAGGTGTATGCTTCACTGCAAAGGAATCCAGACACGGATCTAGATCCCCGTAAAAGCAGACTTAAAAGAATGGAAAGCGAATTGCTAGCCCTATTAAACAGTGAAAAAATACCTGATGAAAAAAGAATCTCATACCAAGAAGCTCTGCAGAAATTTCTTCACGAGTACGAAAATTATAAGAACCCGACAGAGATTCCCGTGGTTATTAGGCACAGCACAGGGAACGATGGACATGGTGACATAGGACGTGTACCCGACGATACTGCTGACCAACCAAAGATTAAATGGTCAGCCACACAGAACACCGAGCATGTATTAAAAAGCACCCTCCCACATACATTGAGGAATAAAGGTTTAAGTCTTTATAATCTATTGAATGAGGACCCCGCCATACAATGGACCGATACAGGCGAGATCATTGTGGAAGGAGTAAAGGTACAGGGATCGAATATCGTAGACATCGTCCATGATCTGGTGAGAAAGTGGGATAGGCCCTCACCATCAGGATGGAAGCATATTAAAGCAAGACTACAACAAATAAATGTCCCCAAAACATTGATAGGAAATCTGAACAGGTTAAAAGACTGGAACATGCGACGCACGTGACACAATTGAAGACGCCATCACCCCCGGCGGTAACATCTTTGAAGAGGAGAAAGAAGAGGTTAAACAACGGTCAACCCTACCCACGTGCCTCTAAAATACGCAAATGGCTAACATATTAAGAAGACGTTATTATGACATTTCTAACCCAGCCTCCTACGGAGGCGTAGATAGATTGTACAGAAGTGTTTACGGAGTAGGAAAAAAAGATGTTGAGAGATTTTTGCGGGAGCAGGACGCTTATACACTTCATAAGCCTGTGAGAAAAAGGTTTAAAACAGCCAAGACAACAGCTGCTCGATTGATTCTATTTGGCAAGCAGATTTAACAGACATGCAAAGATATTCTGTGTATAACGATGGTTACCGCTACATTCTATTCATAATAGATGTATTCTCTAGATATCTGTGGCTAATTCCTCTGAATTCCTGGCTATTTTTGTACGGATATGGGGAAGGAATTTATAGGCCATGCTTTTCAGAACATGTTGACAGAGTTTAATATCAGTTATTACACTACCAATTCTATACATAAGGTTTCTTTAGCTGAAAGAGTTCAACGTACCATAAAGGAACGCATGCACCGTTATTTTACACATAAAAACACATACAGATTTCTAGACATTCTGGAATCATTGGCCTCATCCTACAACCGCTCACACCATCGCACGATTGGGACAACACCTAACGAAGTTTTAGAAAGAGGTACGCGCCCAGAGGTGAGAAGAGATGGAACACCACCACCACACTCTGCGCGTTTCAAAATCAATGATTATGTAAGGCTGTCGCGTTCGGGAAATAAATTCGCAAAGGGTTTTGAGCAAGGATGGACACGTGAGATTTTTAAAGTTAGGGCTATGAGACTAAAGGTGAGATAATGATGTATTACGTTGAAGATTTGAATGGGGAAGAAATCTCAGGAGGATTTTACCGCGAGGAGTTGCAGAAAGTGGCATTTAATTTAGGAAAAAATGTTTAAAATTGAAAATTTTAGGAAGCAAAGGTTCAGGAAAGAGAAAAATGTACCTGGTGAAATGGCTAGGGTACCCAGAAAGCTTCAACTCCTATATAAAAGCTGCTGCAATAATGAAGCTTAAATAGTAAAATAGTGTGCAACATCGCTCCTAACCATTTTTACGTCACACTCCCGTCCTCCTCGTCCCTGTCTGTACACCCTAACAACACACTAGCCAACTTTATAACAGAGCTCCACGGACCCATTGAATTGGGTCGTGATTCGTATGAGGTGGGGATGTGTGAAATTCAGCTGGACACCCTCTTTTTAAATATTGATTATAAAGATACCGTTTTTACGATTCTTAGAGACTGTAATGAGTGTACAAAAGCCGGGTTAACTCGGGATGAAACCATACGTATCGCCCGGACTAAGGTTGCACGGTTTTACAGTACAGAAGTAACACTAGGGCCGGGCCGTTATGGTTCGGCTGAGGATGTTGTGAGAGACTTAAACGTAAGTTTAAAAAACTCAAATCTTACGAATGATTTATTATACGAAATCCTAAACAAAGGAAACCCTGCACATACTCTAATCCTAAAATCAAAGGTCAACAGAAATATTAAAGACGAAGTGTTCAAAATTATAACCTAGGGGCGATATCGTTCAGCCTTCCAAAGAGACACTTTCACGAGGCACAGCATCACTTGTCCAGCTTAGTGTATCAATTGAAGATGGAGAAATTGGATAAAAGCTCTCAGCCCCTAGACATGTGCTATATTTACAGCAGTATAGTGGAGCACCAGTTTGTTGGGGATACCCAGGCATGCCTGCTGCGCATAGCTCACATTCCCAACCATAAAGGAAGGAGTTTGAGTATTACATATGACAGCCCCCATTATGTGAATGTCGCAACTAATCTAATAACCAATATCTCAATGTATATAAGAACGATTGAGGGTAAAAATTTCCCATTCGGTGACGGGAGCTTAACAGTGAAGCTGCACTTTCGACGCACTGAGTTATGATGGACAGAAAGCCTTTCACCGTCTATCGAGGGGTGAGATACCACCGTGGTATTGGACTTGGGTCCATTTTTTCAACCATACTACGTACGGCTGTTCCTTTGTTGAAAAGGGGTGCCAGATACCTCGGAAGGAAAGCACTACAATCAGGTTTTAACAGTGCAGAAGACATATTGGGTGGGGCTAAACCTAAAGAAGCTCTAAAAAAACATTTAAAACGGACACGGGACGAAATCATCAAAGATGCAAAGAGAAAAATGCGTGGTGGTGGGAAGAAGACGGGGGCTGACCACGTGGCATTAAACGTAAAAGGATATAAAAAAGAAGTGTTCTAAGCAAATGAAACCTATGGTTGACCATTTTTTTTTACTGATATAAGCTAAGGACATTGATCTCATGAATCATAGTTTGTTTACTACTTGTCGATAGAGGAGGCACTATTTCTAACTCGTCATGGCACGCTTCATCCACCCGTGTAGTTCACAATGCTGTAAATCGTAGCTATCCCTCTTTGAGATGCCCCTAACTCAGGTTTCTATTAAACACAGTGACTTTATTACAATTAACCCCTTAAACACAATTAGTTCCCCTAGTGCTCCTATAGAATTCGTGATACCCAGCTCAGGCCCTTACTTTTTTGATCCAATCTGTGTGCACATGTACGCTAAGCCGCGTGTAGCCCATTCTGATGGAACGGACTGCGATGACAAATATGCTGTATACTCTGAAACAAACTTTCTGCACTCCATATTCAACCAGTGTGACGTATATTTAAATCAGGTCAACATATGGCAGGCACGGGGTACTATCACCTACGAGCCTATCTGGAAAATGTCCAACTTTTCCAAAGAAGCGAAGGCTACCTTTTTAAGTGCCGAGGGATATTATCAAACTAAAGACGAAAGTAGTATAAAGCACAAATTTAAAAATTCTAAAAAGAAGATATACGAGTGTTTTGGTCGTCTGCATACAGATTTCACATTCCAGGAGAAGTTGCTTGTGAATGGGGTGGATATGAAAATAAAGCTCACCGGCACGAGTCCTGAGATCTGCTTAAATCTGGATGCTGATCAAGAAAAGGGAGCAAAACCCGTTGTGGTTCACATTATGGAGACATACCTCCGCGTACGGCGAGTGAAATTAAATTCACCAAAACAACTAGAAATTGAGAAAAATTTACTAAGCGCTACAGTGAAATACCCTATTAACAGAGTACAAATCAAACTATATACGGTGCCTGCAGGGTTGGCGTCGAAGCAGATAGAAAATATCGCTCTGGGAAATCTTCCTAAAAGGATATTAATCGGAATGCAGAACCATGCTTCGGTGAATGGAAAATATAAAAAGAGTGCTTTTAAATTCGAGAATTTCGGACTTAAAAATATAACTATACGATAATGGCATTGCGTTGGGAGGAACATTGAATACGAACTATTCATCAGACGCTGTCTTACCGCTTTGTGCGAGAGCCTATAGTAATCATGCCCATATTGCAGGTGATTGTGATGAGCTCGGTAATGGGGTAACGCAGAAAGAATTCATTGATCAATTTAACCTTTATCCGTTTGACATTACACCTGACTTATCTGCTAGCGTAAATACGCATTTAAGTCCACAACAGCGGAAACATCTCAGTGAGGTTGGAATTCACCAAGCCTATAGACGCGCCTATTAGTGTACTAGTATACCTCGAGTCGCAAGCCCTAATAGAAGTAGATAGATTTAGGGGCGTTATCACTGACTTTTAAAATGGATGCTAATACACTTCAGAGTGTAATGAATAGTGAACGAATCACACGTTCCAAATTTATCGGCGTGTTTGCGAAGAATGAAACATTGAATTTGCCAACTACGCGAGAATGCGGTAGTCTTATTGTGAACACAGATGTCATTGGTAATGAAGGGATTCATTGGTTTGCAATCTATTTTAAAAATAGGTACCGCCTGTACTATTTTGATTCACTCGGTACTCAACCCTGGAGTGACCCTGTTATTGTAAAATTTCTCGATCAGTTATATATCCCCGAAGTTGTATGGAACCCATTCCGATTACAAGGATATTTTAGTAATACTTGTGGAATGTACTGCCTTTCATTTCTCATGCATATGTCACGTGGTGAAGAATTTATAAATTTTTTAAAATTATTCGACCCGTCACACTCAACCGGACGATGAAATGGTATGCAGACAGATAAAAAGCCGGTTTCCAATTGTACGTACTCGTTGTATAGTATGATGTTTTGTTCGTATATATATATATATATATATATATATATATATATATATTTGTAACGTTTGTATATTCTGTAGTTTAAGTTGGTTGTTGTACTAAAAATATGATTTCTTTCATTTACTAAATTGATGAAAATACAGTGTCTTCTTCCCCCCCAAAAAATATCATATAAAAAAAAAACACATTATTTCGTTAATGATGTGACATTCATTGTGTTGACTGCTCGGTATATCCTCCGTATTCAGGTCCATGACACAGGGTTCTTCAAAAGATTGTATAACACGTGACAATTCCTCATCGGACCTTAAAGGAGAAAGAATAATGTTTATACTGAATCTTTTTTAATAAAAACATATACAGAGTATACATATAGTAAGAGTATTACAATGTGAAGATATCTTTCAGTCGCTCAGAGAAGTTCATTTAAGAGGTAATTCCGAATAACATTTATAAAAAAACATGCAAAAGATTGCTATAAAAATTCAATGAATCGATTTTAGCATAATTGCGATTACCTAAATGAGGTATTTGACGAGATACTACATCCCTCCATATATATTATGATGAAATAATCCTCTTTCTGGCAGTTTGTGAATAATTGACTCCAAAAAATAAAGTTATAGGCACTTACATTTCTATGGTGGTCCCTTGCGTCGGATCGTAAGAAGCGTCATTGCAAATATCATCAACGGTTTGCCTTGGAAATAATCCATCCCGGTCAACCGCGTTAAAAAGATTAATTGTAGACAATGCTACAATGTCACCATCTTGATATAAATCCGGTAAACTATAAATTTCTTGATTCATGGCGGAGGGAATGTTTACTCACTGGCAGAGGGAATGTTTATTCACTGGTGAAAATAACTACTGTTACTCCCAGCTGGAAATATTTCCTTTTATATGCACGATCACCAAACTCCGCCCCAAAAGATTAAGAGTCGGTTCGTAATGATTGGTTGTTACTGTAATTGGGCGGGGCTATGATAAGTTTGTGTACCAATCGTAACACCGATATAACGGGTCCAGGCTTTGGACGACTAACGGTGTCTTTATATTCTCCGTAGATTTAATGCTCGTATTACCCCTTGCTCTCTCTACCACGGCAATATTTGCATCCATACTTTTCATGGTTTTCCCCAACCCACCCCTTTATGCAATACTGATCAACCCTCAGAACAATATTTTATTATTTTGCGGCCCTACTAATTGAGTCAATTTTTGGGATGTAAGTTGTTATAGGAATATATTCATTGCTGCCATACTAAATTGAGCCTAATTTTTTTGGATGCAGTTCGTTATAGGAATATATTCATTCCTGCCATATTAAATTTAGCCTAATTTTTTTGGATGCAGTTCGTTATAGGAATATATTCATCAGAGTGGCACAGCTCAGTACCGCAGGAAACAAAATTAGCGCCGCTACTTTTTATTACTCTAACATCAACAGCACAGTAATATCCTGACATAAACATCAAATCTAGAAGATTTTATGCATTGTTATGTTTTGCGGCCATACTGTTCGACCTCAATTTGGATTAATTAATGTATTCGGTTTGACCTGCCAGTTCTCGCGTAGATGTGTGATTAATTTGTATTTAGTTCATGAATGTCTGCTTGGGTTGGTTGATAAATGGGTACCCTAGGTATACTAGTGGATTAGACGGAGGGTGCTGTTGAGAGATCGGGCGATGACATTGTAATTTCCTCCCCTCCCGGATTAATGTATTCGGTTTACACGTTAAACATTAGGTCTAAGGCGGAGTGAAAAGCTTGACCATTGTTAGAATGAACAATTCAGTGAAAAGGAAAACTGAGTTAGCTATTATTGTTACTACTGTAATTTTTACCACCTATATATATATATATATATATTATATATATTGTGTGTGTGTCTCTCTCTCTCTCTCTCTCTCTCTCTATATATATATATTATATATATATTATTATAATATATATTATTGTTACATTGGGAATATATGAGGAAGCCTATTACTTAATAAAAGGACTAATGGAACACAATCACGTGATGATTATGAACGTATTTTGTTGTTTTAACTTTCATTATTAATAAGATATATCTGGTGGAGAAGAGGTTTTCTCGACTTGGAAGGATTTTTAGGTCAAATGGAACTTTGCGGTTAGCTTGCGGTCGGCCTCGAGGCAAGTTTGTACATTACTTCTTCCAGAGACGATTTGAAAGGAAAAAAGCAAATAGAACGACGTTTAAATAATTATTGTATTCTTAGATATTAATATATATATATATATATATATATATATATAAAAGGTGGGTAATGTTATTTTCTGATGCATTCTGATTTTTTCAATCGCAAGAAAGGACTGTCATAATTAAATAGTCAAAACAAAGTTATTGTGTTCATTTCAATTTTTTATTATTTAATATAATTGTGTTTTCACCTGTATGATGTTTATACATTTTTTTATTTTATTTTTTTATCATTCCATCGTGTGTAAAGGATTGTCAAAGTAAATAGAACGATGTTTAAATAATTCTGGTTTTTCTTATATATATATATATATAATATATATATATATATATATATTATATATATAAAAGGGTGTGTAGTTTATTTTTATGGTACAATGTTTTTCAATCGCTAGAAAGGATTGTCATAATTAAATAGAACGATGTTTATATCGGGTTTCTTTTTAATAACTAACTCTCTTTCTGTTTATTGATTTTCTTATATATATATATGGTAAGGAGAAAGTTCATTTGCTTTGGTAAATCGTGTGAATTAAAATAAATGGTGGTAGCTATCAACTCACCCTAATAACGTATACCTGAACAATTAAAATAAAAAATGGTATCTGGCAACTCACCCTTCCTCTATATAAGACCCGCTTGGCTTCGGGACCTTCATAAAGATGTGAACTTCGGCGGAATAAAGATCTCTCCTTCCTTCTTAGGTTAAGACTTAGGTTAGTTTCTCTTTGAGGGGTAAGGACATCCCACCTTCTCCCCCAAAGCCCTCCTCCGTCTCTCCTTTCTCTTCCTCTCTTAGGTTAAGGCAACCCCTTTGGGGGGAGGTCATCCTCCCTTCTCCCTCCGAAGCTCCCTCCCATTTATTGCATACCCCCCCATTCATTGCATACCCCCTCCCCTTTGCAACATACTTCCACCCCCGTTTGCAACATTGATCATTATCTCTGCACTCTCCCATTTTGCGTCCATGCTACTAACGGGGCAGAGAGTGGATGAATTCTGGAAGGAAAATTTAAATTTTAATATTATTAAATCAGTGATTTTAAAGTAAAATTAAGATTTCTTTATTATAACAAATAAATATTCGTAAGAGTGAATTGTATCGTTAAAAGAGGGAAGAATTTTTATGTTAGTAATTGTTATGCATTAATATCTTAATTATTATTATTATTATTATTAGCAGTAGTAGCCGTATTTCTATATAACGACTCTAACACTTAAGTCTAATCATTTGGATAGTTCGTGTGTCTGTATATACGTATATATATATATATATATATATATATATATAACCTTTGGTTAGCTTCCGCCCGAATTGTTCATTCTGACGAAGGTGAATCTTTTCACTTCACCTTAGACCTACAGTTTAACGTGGAATCCGAACCACACCCCATCAGCAGCCCAGCGTCTTAACCATTAGGCCACCTAGGGTACCCATTTATCTACCAACCACTTTCTTTATTGTGTGGAAGGATGAACAGCTGGGTTTTGCTGCGCGCCGGCTGCCGTCGGGTCTCGAACTCGGGGCCGATGGATTCGTAGTCAGCGACGCTAACCACTACACCCCGAGGCGCATTACATATATATATTATATATATATATATATATATGTGTGTGTGTGTGTATATATAAAAAAAACTTAAATTCACATTAAACGCGTCAACTTCTTTATTTTGAAATAATCTGCAGGAAAAAATGAAACATCCACTCCGAGTACTTTCGAATTTATCTCAACTCTTCTTCAGGGAAACTGGAGAGAAATTGGAAACTGAAGAGGAGTTGAAATAAACTCCAAACTACTCGGAGTGAATGTTCAACTTTTTCCTGCGGGTTATTTCAATATATATATATATATATATATATATATATATATATATAGAGAGAGAGAGAGAGAGAGAGAGAGAGAGAGAGAGAGAGAGCTGATAAGCAGAAACAAGTTTCTGGTCTTCTGGTCTTCAGCCCTGGAGAATCGTTTTTAATTTTGACTGCATAAATGATTTTCCCGGGGCTGAATGATTTTTTTTCTTCTTTTTCCTCATCTTTGTAGAATTTCTTGCAATATTTTTTCTTTTTTAGACTGATGAGGAACCCTTTAAGGGTTCGTAACCTCTCTATTTTATTATTTTAATTTGAGATTTTTTAATTATTTTTTAAAGTGTGGTTATACACTTTTTAATATATATATATATATATATATATATATATATATATATATATATATATATATTAAAAAGTGTATAACCACACTTTAAAAAAAAAAAAATTATATATAATATTTTAATTTAATTGGGGGTTGTTTAACCTCCTTCGCAACATCTAAGGTCATATGACGAGGAGGACCTACAGCTTTACGTGGGATCCGAACCACGGGTCGCTACATAATCTGGGCGCAGAGGACGGTCTCTCATCCAATTACTGCCCAGACCCAATGCCGCTTAACTTCGCTGATCTCCGGGAAGCGGTGTTACGACATTGGCCACGACGTAGCCCATATATATAGATATATATATATATATATTTTTTTTTATTTTTTCATTTGTTCATTTGTTCGTTCTCCCTCCTCATCTTGCGCGGAATGTTCTCCTATACAAGCTTCGTTCTTTACGTTAATTATACTGCGTGTTCTTTGCAGTTGAAATGTGTGTATATATATGTATATCAGTGGCGATTTCTTAATGAATGCAACGCATGCAATGCATGCGCGTTAAATATGTTCTCTTTTCAGATCTAAGTAAGGATTATAATTGACAAAAATAATTTTCAGAAACTAAAAATAGGCTAAGGCTTCAATCACGCATGTACTGGCTATTGGGCGGTGTAAACAAAATTATGTCTTATTTCATTAGACAATTAAGAACATTTTTCTGTACACAGATCGAAATACTTGTAGCTAAAGCATTCACTAATTCAGTCTGGGTACAGAAAAATGTTCTTAATTGTCTAGTGAAATAAGACATGATTTTGTTTACACCGCCTTGCCTTGGGCAATTTTTTAAGGAGACTTCTCACTATCCATAAGATTTTTTTTTTGAGCCTCATAGCTAAATTCAAAGGCAATATGTTTTAAAATATGCTTAGAAAATTTACTTAATATTTTTACTAAAAATAATTAAAAAGCTTTGTTCTGATTTTTTTTTAATTAATGAAAATAATACGGCATGCATTCAGTTTTATAGGTGCATTCACCAAAAAGTAACATCTGGCAATTCTGACAAGGCTTCTTTCCAGTACCACAGCCGCAAGCTATCACTTGTGTTCGGTGTTCCCTTTTGTGCTTTAGTTATTTTGGATAAATAATCAGTTAAATAAATTATAGCATTGTAGTGCCCATAATGACTGACGATGTGTTTAATCAATTGAAGACTAGAAGATTTTACTCACTCTCTTTTGATGAGAAAAAGCGCATATTGAATAATGGCAGACCGATTCCACATTTGAATTTAAGCAAAGAAAATAAAGGCTTCACTAGGAAATTTAATCCTAAGCTGTATGATGATGTTCCCTAGTTATGTGGAAATATTTCAAATAACAAATTGTACTGTTGGTCGTGTTTCCTATTTTCAAGAGATAACTCTGTGTGGAATTCTGTTAGTCGTGGATACGACGATTTAAACAATTTACATACTGCAATTTCTCGCCATGAAAAATCTCTTGCTCACATAAATGCATTTGTTGATCTTAAAACATTTGGAAAGTCAGAAAGAATTGATTTAATACTCGACAAGCAGAAATCAGTTGCCATTTCCAGACATAACGAAGAAGTTAATAAGAATCGAGAAATTTTGAAACGTTGATTAGGATAACATGTTTTTTAGGTATGCAAGAATTAGCATTTCGCGGTCACAATGAAGAAGAAAACGCTGACAATAGGGGTAACTATATTGAATTGGTATTTTGTATGGGAGAATTCGATGAAAAGCTTCAAAACCATTTAAAACTGCGACTGTTTTTAAGGGAACATCATCTGCTATTCAGAATGACATAATTCAATCTATTAGTGCAGTTATGTTAGAACAAATAAAACGTGAGCTTATCGACTGCATGTATGTGGCGATTTTATTAGATGAAACATCTGATGTCAGCTGTTTTTCTCAACTCTCTACTGTTGTTCGTTATGTTAATAAACATGGAGAGATTTGTGAACGATTTATAAAATTCAATGACGTCAGCAATGATAGAAGTGCAGGAGCGATTTCTGATTTATCTATAAGGCAACTAGGTGAACTGGGCTGTTTGAAAAAATTAGTTGCTCAAACCTACGACGGTGCTGCTGTTATGGGGAGCGATCTTAATGGAGTACAAACAAAGATTAGAGAAACTGTACCAGAGGCTATTTTTCTTCACTGCTACGCCCTAAACTTAACCTTGTTTTATCCCAAGCTGTCGCTGAAATTTCCGAATGTAATAATTTTTTTTCAGTATTAGGAAGTTTGTCATCATTTTTCAGCAGTTCAACTAAGCGAACTTCAATGCTTGACAAAGTTGTTGGAAAGCGTTTCCCTAAACTGGCTCCAACGCGGTGGAACTATTCATCTCGTCTAGTTGAAAGAGTTAAGGAAAATAAAGAAGATATAATAGATCTTTTAAAAAGCATTCTTGAAAACCCAAAGGAATTTGATGAAAAAACAAAAAATAGTGCACGCGGATTGCTTGCTGGTATCGATACTTTCGATTTTAGTTTTTATTAGAAGTATTTTCTTCAATTTTTCCTTTTACTGAATATCTATTTAATGTGTTGCAAACAAAATCTATGGATATTGTGTATAGCTCAATCACCGTTGAAAGCACTATGAAAAAAATCAAACAAATAAGGGATACAAAATTTGCAGATATGTGGGACTTGATAACAGAAAGATGTGGTGAACCTGTAGTACTGTAAAAGGAAACAGAGTCTTTCTCCACAAGAGAAGTATAGTCAACTATTTCATGAAATATTCGATAATATACTTCTTCAAATGAAAGAGCGTTTCAGTTCAATGGAAAAATTGGAATTCATTGAGCTTTTAGATTGCAAAAATTTGAGTTCTATGATGTTACTTTCCAGAGAGAGCTTTTGAATCTTTGAAAAGAAGCTACAATTCATTTTTGAGTTTCCTCGTCCCGTTCTGAATTGTGTGTTTTATATTCGCACAAATCTTTTGCCAAAAAGAATGTTGCTGAGCTCCTAAAATATCTACTGGAAAGCGAAATGCACAAAGGTCTTAAGGAAATATATAAATTGACGAATTTGATTCTAACTATACCAATATCGACAGCAAGTGTTGAGCGATCATTTTCTGCGCTTAAAAGAATTAAAAGTTATTTACGGAGTTCCCAAAGTGAAGAAAGGCTATCTAATCTTGCCTTAATTTCAATTGAAAAAAATTTTCCTCAAGAAGCTTTAGAATCGAGAGTACTTTTACAATTTGGTCATCGAAGAATTTTGCAGGAAAACTAGGAGAGCAGAATTTCAATTCAAATAATGCTTCACAATTATTTAAGGTAAATTTTAAATTTGTATCTTTTTCTTTAGATCAATTCGGTAACTACTATATATAAATATGTCTAATTTTTTGTTCGCATATTTAAGCCAACATTAAATGAACTTTCCTTCAAAGAGGTCCCCAAAAGTTTGTAAAACACCTTTAACTTGCTAAGTTCTATGTAAACAAATGCAAAGTTTGGGCAAGAGGGTTAGGCGGATGTTTTTCTTCCATTCCATAACATTGCATGCCTGAACAAAAATGTCACGAGTCGCCACTGATGTGTATATATATATATATATATATATATATATTATATATATATATATATATATATATATATATATATATATATTCAGCATAAATAAATCTACAAAACTAATATACATTCAAATAAAAATGGCGAAATTTTTGTAGTAAGAACAAATTTTTAAAAGGTGGAGAATGATTTTGATAAATGATTCGATGGTGAAGCATAAGTAATTGTTTACATGTTAAAAATGTGAACCATCTTTTCATTCACTCACGATTCACGATTCTGTTAAATGGAAACACGATTTGTTTCATGATTTTTCTGTTGAATGGTTTTCTGTAGATCGCAAACTAATATGATTACTTCCCATTCACTGTCACTCCAGTTTCTCTTTGCGGTCCGGAATTGAAAATGCACAAAGTGAAAAATCCACATTTGAGTAAAATAATATATATATATATATATATATATATTATATATATATATATATATATATATATATATGTGTGTGTGTGTGTGTGTGTGTGTGTGTGTGTGTGTGTGTGTGTATATATTGAGCCCTATATTGGATATGAAGACGATCACAAGACACGGTAGAAATACCGGGCATCCTGAAGAGCGCGAACATAGTCCCAATATATAAAGGAGGAGATTGATCCGAGGCCAAAAACTATAGGCCAGTGTCGGTTACACCCCATCTCACTAAAATATTTGAAAGAATAGTTACACAGAAAACCTTGACTTTTTGGAAACTCGGAAAAAATTAAATGATAAGCAACATGGGTTTCGGTCAAGCAGATCATGCCTATCACAACTAATGGAACACTACAACAACATTATTGATGCACTTGAAAGTAATGAAAACTATGATGTAATATACACAGACTTTGCCAAAGCGTTCGACAAGCGTGACCATGGAATCATAATACATAAACTGAAATATATGGGAATAACAGGAAAAGTAGGGAAATGGATATATAATTTCCTTAGTGAGCGGCGGCAAGTCGTTACAATACAAGGAATAGCTTCATCAGAATCAGAGGTCCTCAGCTCAGTACCACAAGGAACAGTATTAGCTCCACTAGTCTTCATAATCAAGCTAACTGACAGAGATGAGGACGTTACCAGAGACGGCAAGTAACATCCTTTGCCGATGACACAAAGATCATTAGAAAACTAAGAAACCCAGAAGATATAGAATCTTTACAAACAGACATGACCAGAATCTACAAGTGGACGGAAGACAACAATATGAAGTTTAACACTGAGAAATTTCAATTGTTACGGTACGGAAAAAGGGAGGACCTGAAATCCATGGAATATTATACACCAAATGGACAGGAAATTCAGAGAAATTCTAAGCAAAAGATTTAGGAGTTGTAATGACTGATGATGCGAAATTTGAAACACAAAATAAGATAGCAGTAAACAGAGCAAAGAGAATAACGGCCGATACTGAGAACCTTTAAACGAAGGGATAGGAATGTAATGACTCTTCTGAAAACACTGATCGTACCCAAATTGGAATACTGCTCGGTCCTAACATGCCCAAATAAAAAAAAGACATTAGACAGCTAGAAGGGATTCAGAGAAGCTTCACTGCCAAAACCAATGGGTGCAAAGAACTAAGTTACTGGGAGAGATTACGCAAATTAAATCTATATTCACTGGAAAGGAGAAGAGAGAGATACACCATTATTTACACTTTGAAAATAATGGAGAAACTAGTCCCTAATCTTATTCTGAACCCTATAACTCCCCAAACAACAGTGGAAAGTAGAAAAGGAAGACTGTGTCGTGTTCCCAAATTAAAGGCTAGACAGGGAACATCCTTAACCCTGAAAGAAAATAGTTTTGTTGTGAGAGGACCAAAACTGTTTAATCAGCTGCCTAAAGAACTAAAGAACACGAGTGGTGTTCCGGTGGACATCTTCAAAAGAAGATTAGACGCCTGGCTCAGAACAATCCCCCATGAGCCGGGTGTACCTGGCTATATGAGGTGGAGAGTACAAGAAACCAACTCTCTACTTCACCAGGCCAACTCGAGAGGAGGGGCGACAAGCTTGACCTTCGTGAAATGAGGAATCATCGCACGGAACATTTGAAAGGTTGAAAGGTATATATATTTATATTTCGTAAAGTATAAGTAATAAAGTAATATATATATATATATATATATATATATATATATATATATATATATATATATAGTGTGTGTGCGTGTGTATATATATGGCTCGCCTCGGGGGTGTAGTAGTTAGCGTCGCTGACTACGAATTCATCGGTCCCGGGATCGAGACACGGTGACGGCAGGCGGAGCGCAGCAAAATCCAGCTGTTCATCCTTCCACACAATAAAAAAAGAAAGTGGTTGGTCGATAAATGGGTACCCTGGATAGTTTAGTGGATAAGACATTGGGTTGCTGGTGGAGTGAAAAGCTTGACCTTCGTCACAATGAACAATTCGGGCGGAAGCAAACCAAAGGTTATATATATATATTAATATACTGCGTGGTCATTGCAGTTAAATGTACATATTCACGATTTGCGAGGGTGCCCTCTCAAGGCATTGGTTTCTGCCCTATGTAGGAGAATTACGA
The DNA here is from genome assembly GCA_023014485.1 of Bathynomus jamesi. NCBI lineage: Eukaryota > Metazoa > Arthropoda > Malacostraca > Isopoda > Cirolanidae > Bathynomus > Bathynomus jamesi. Next base: position 477,276 of record JAJOZX010002362.1, on the reverse strand, counting down.
CTTCTGACTGATCGAGGCCCGTGGTGTAGTGGTAGCATATCTGACCGGCAATCGGAAGATCCTGGGTTCGATTCCCGGGTGGTCACCTCATTTTTCATTTGTTCGTTATTTCTCTTCCTCGTGTGCAGAACACTCCTCTATACTTACGTCGTTTCTATACATTAATATACTGCGTGGTCATTGCAGTTAAATGTACATATTCACGATTTGCGAGGGTGCCCTCTCAAGGCATTGGTTTCTGCCCTATGTAGGAGAATTACGACTTCTGACTGATCGAGGCCCGTGGTGTAGTGGTAGCATATCTGACCGGCAATCGGAAGATCCTGGGTTCGATTCCCGGGCGGTCACCTCATTTTTCATTTGTTCGTTATTTCTCTTCCTCGTGTGCAGAACACTCCTCTATACTTACGGTGTTTCTATACATTAATATACTGCGTGGTCATTGCAGTTAAATATATATATATATATATATATATATATATATATATATATATATATATATATATATATATATATATATATATACAGGGTGTCCGAGAATTATCTGTACAATTTTTGGCTGTTATTAAAAGTCAACCATGAAGTGTAGAAATTCCAGTGTTGTCCCATTTTACAGAGAATCTCATTAAGTTTTTTCTGATACCACGTTTGACAAGTTTTTTAGAAATGTACGCGGGTGACAGACATTGATGATTTAAAAGCAAGAATCACAGCTGCTATTGAGCGAATTGATGTGGATATGCTGCAGCGTACATGGCAACATTTGGAGTATCGATTGGATGTTTTGCAAATCACTAATGGTGCACATATCGAATGTTTGTAACAACGTTACTTTAATAAAAGAAACTTTTGAAAATACAGATTCTAAATAATCTTCTTTAAGAATTTTACGTGTGTTATCAAGAATTTTATTAAAAGATGAAATTGTACAGATAATGTTCGGACACACTGGAATTTCTAAAAACTTGTCAAAACTTGGTATCAGAAAAAACTTAATGTGATTCTCTGTAAAATGGGACAACACTGGAATTTCTACACTTCATGGTTGACTTTTAATAACAGCCAAAAATTGTACAGATAATTCTCGGACACCCTGTATATATATATATATATATATATATATATATATATATATATATATATATATATAATAATATGATGTATATGATATATAAATAATAATACTCTTACTAATAATAAATTCTCTATCAGTCATGGCTGATAACTTGAAAATAGTCTCATATAATGTAAGGTCAGTGAGGAATTCAACTGTACAGTAGATGTTCATAAAATTTGCGACAGTGCAGATTTGATACTCCTGCAGGAGCACTGGCTACCTAAGTAAGAGCTAAAATTCCTCTTGACCATCCATGATGACTTTATGTACCATGCGTCATCAGCAGTAGACTTGTCAGATGAATTAATGTACGGTAGGCCTTTTGGTGGTGTTGCTTTCTTAAGAAGGAAAAATTTGTCAAAACATAAAATTTTTAACAAGCGATAATGTAAGGTTGTTAGGCATTGAATTACAAGTGAACAATGATTGCATATTAATTGTAAACTGCTATTTACCATATAACAACGGCAGCAATCTAGATGAATACATTGATTTGCTGTACAAAATTAAGTCATTATCAGATAACCCCAAATATTCTCACTGTATAATAATGGGGGACTTTAACGCACATGTGAACTCGGAATTCTTTGTAGAATTGGGTAACATGTGCGAGTCGGCCAATTTAAGTATAAGTGATGTACAGTAGATGTATTAGGGGTAGCCAGTGGTAATTTTACATACGTTAGCGACATGAGTGGTACCACCAGGTGGATTGATCATTGTCTCACTAGTAATAACACCGGTCTGCATGAAAATCGATTTCTTTATTTTGAGTTGTGATTCTGAAGCAGTTCGCTGCGCTGAATTAAAAAATGCTACCAGTTTTTTCTATCACCCACAGTTTTAAAGTTATTAGCAAAACAATTATGGGGCGTTTTGTAATTTTTTACCTTTTTTATCTTTAATAGTCCAGACATATTTTGTTATATTTGTGGTCGGTACGTTGTTGTAAAACAAAGGACAAATGTAACGACCTTCATTAAGAGAGCTTATTATGCTTATATTGGAATTAAATTAGGATCAAGACAAAAGTTGGGCTCCACACAAGTTTGTCTTACGTGTGTTGCGGCACTAAGGAATTGGAGCAAAGGTAAAAAGAAAAGTTTGCCATTTGGGATCCCTATGGTATGGCGCGAGCCTAGAAACCATACCGACGACTGCTACTTCTGTTCTTGCAATGTTAAAGGTTATAATGCAAAGAATAAAGAGAGCCTTCAATACCCAAGTCTTCCATCTGCAATAAGGCCGGTACCCCATGGTCCAGAAGTTCCTATTCCCCGCCCACCCGAGAGTCTGGATCAATACAATTCAGATTCTGATTCAGCTCCAAATCCAGACAATGATGATGTTTATGAATCCAACAGCTGACGAGATCCTCCTAAACCATTAACCCAAGCCGAACTAAATGACTTAGTCAGGGATTTGAATCTGCTAAGGACTCTGCAGAACTTTTGGGGTCTAGATTGCAGGAGAACAATTTATTGGCATCCGACACATACTTCGCTTGGTACAGAAATCGTGAGAAAGACTTCGTGCCTTTTTTCGAAGAAGATGGTCCCTTGGTATTTTGCAAGGACATCACAGGATTAGTGTGCAAGCTAGGCATCGAATACCAAACCAGTGACTGGAGGTTGTTTAGATTCCTCTAAAACCAGTCTAAAAGGAGTGTTACTGCACAACGTAACAAATATGCATCAATCCCAGTGGCCCATTCTACTATTTAAAAGAGACCTATGATAACATGAAACTGCTTCTGGAAAAAATTCAGTATCAAATCACAGATGGATATTGTGTGGGGATCTCAAAGTCCTTTGCATGTTACTTGGGCAGCAATCAGGATACACTAAGATGCCATGTTTCATCTGCGAATGGGATAGTCGAGCACGTGACCAGCACTGGAAGAGGAAAACTTGGCCTCCTAGAGAGAATCTTACCCCAGGATCAAAGAACATTTTACATGAACATCTAGTTGAACCAAATAAAATCCTCCTACCACCCTTGCACATTAAGTTAGGCTTGATGAAGCAGTATGTCAAAGCATTGAATAGAGAAGGTGAGTGTTTCAAGTACATTTGTTCAAAATATCCAAAGATTAGCTACGAGAAATAAAGGAAGGTGTTTTTATAGGTCCTCAGATTAGAAAGTTATTGACAGACGATCATCCTGAACACAATGACCAATAAAGAAAAAGAAGCATGGCTTGGTTTCAAAGATGTTGAAAACTTCTTGGGAAACTACAAAAGCCAAATTATGAAAGACTGGTGGAAAATATGCTTAAAAAGTTTTGCGCCTTAGGCTGCAACATGAGCCTGAAAGTTCACTTCTTATTTTCGCATCTTGACCGTTTTCCCGAAAATCTCGATGTCAGTGAGGAGCAAGGGGAACGATTTCACCAGGACATCAAAACCATGGAAAGAAGATATCAAGGAAGATGGCATACAAATATGATGGTGGATTACTGCTGGTGTCTGCAACGAGATCAGCCTAACGCACAGCACAAGAAAACATCAAAGAAGCACCGGTTTAGTCGTCATTAGTCAGATCTACCTTCGTAGTCTTAAGTCTTTGGAATAAGTCCTGAAATGTTTGCAAGTAAAGAAGGTAAATATATTTTGTTTCTTTCAGTTATTTTTTTATTCTTTCATAAACAAGCAATATGCTTGTCCAAGAGCTAGGAGCTATTTAATTCTGCTTTAATTAGGTTTTACTCTATCACCTAAAGATTTCGTGCTACAAGGGGTGTTGTAATACCTCATCTGTCCCCAAATGATAACCACCCATTGATGGGAGGGGAGAGAGTATTTTGCTGGGAACGGGACTGGTTGTTATATATATTTACCTTACATTATTATGTAAGCGTTACTGTAGTCTATAACAACAAAATTTATGGTTTAGCATGTGCAAACCAATGTTGGTGTCGATAAGATGGTTCACATTTGGGGATAAATGGGGGGATTTATGACACACCCTGTAGTAAGAAAACCATACGTGATAGGGAAAAACTAATATATTTTTGAGATCAGCGCACTCAAATTATATAGAATCACCAACTAGTTTGTAAAAATCGATCGACCAAGTTTTCAAATGTGTACTGGTGTAATCTAAAGGATCGAATTGTTAGAGTTCATATTCTGCATGATTTCCTTCTTTCTGATCATAGACCATTAGAAATATTAATTAACGTTACCAATTTATGCGCAACACGACTTAACAAGAACTCAATAGGTAAGAATAATCGCGTCGATTGGTCCAATGTTAATGCAGCAGAATAGAATACAAAGACAGAACATCACCTCTTTAATAATTTAGAAATTTTGCACCTTGCCTGTAATAATCCTTGCTCAAATGATTCTCACTGTAAACTCATAGATAGGTATTATAGTAATAATATCCCTGTTAAGAGAAGCAGGAAGCCCCTGATTAAATCTTACAACTATCATACTAAGATTATTCCTGGATGGAATGATTTTTTGCCCCCTGAAGAGGGAATCGAAAGACGCCTATGATTTGTGGTGCTTTCATGGTAGACCCAGATTAGGACCAGTATACTTGAATATGTGTAGAAGTCGGGGTCAGTATAGGCGCCATAAGGCGATGTAAACAGGAAAAGAGTCTATTCGAGCACAAGCCTGTGAAGCTCGCATAAATAACGATAACAAATTTTGGAAATTTGTTAAGAATCAAACGGGTGTCAAAAATGTCCTCCCTCCAATCGATGGGGTGTCGGGGGAGGATGAAATTGCAAAGCTGTGGAAAAACCACTATTCTAACATTCTTAACAGTGTGAGTAGGGATAATCTTCAGATAGATTGCAGCGAAACGATTGTGGGATGGACAAGGGAAAATACTTTGATATCATTTTCTGAAGTAAAGAGGTTAATTAAAGAGTTAAAGACTGGTTCTGCGTCAGGGGTAGATGACTTATCGAATGAGCACTTAAAATATGCAAATGACGTAGTATGTCTCCAATCCGACTCTCCATATATCATTGCTCCTATCAGCCATGCTTGCTCATAGCTATATCCCTGCAGAGTTCATGAGGGTATATATCTTGCCCCTGGTCAAAAATAAGTACGGAGACATTCTGTCCAGCAATAATTACAGGCCTATTGCTGTCGCTTCCTGCTTCTCGAAACTACTAGAAAAACTCTTGTTACGCCGATTAAATGATTTCCTATGGACATCTCCTAATCAGTTTGGCTTTAAAAGGTCCCACTCAAGTGACCTGTGTATCTATGTACTTAAAGAAACAATATCTAAATACATGACAGTAATTCAACTATTTATACAGTAGCTGTTTCCTAGATATAAGTAAAGCATATGATAGGGTGAACCACAATATTTTATTTGAAAAACTAGAAGACGAATGTTACCATGTGTACATATTAAATTTATTGAAATTTTGGTATTCCCACCAATCTTTCACTGTTAGGTGGGGCAATGTACTATACGAGTGTTTTGGCTCCTCTTGCGGGGTGAGACAAGGCTCCTTGCTCTCCCCTATGCTGTTTAATGTGTATATCGACGGAATAATTGCTTCACTTAATGAGGCAACAGTGGGATGTTGTATAGATAACACAAGGATAAATAACTTAGTTTATGCCGATGATATGGTGTTAATAAGTCCCTCTGTTAAAGGTCTGGATCGGCTACGAAAAGTCTGCGAAGTGTATTCGCAGAAACATGATATTCTTTTTAATGTTACAAAAACTAAGGTTATGCAATTTCATCCTAAAAGCTGTAATCAGCCAGCTGATATAAGTTTAAAATGAATGGTGAAGTAATTGAGGAAGTACAAGAGTTTAAGTATTTGGATCAAACTATTACCAGCTCCGTGAGTGATGACTCGGATATAAGAAAACAATCTCGAAGCCTGTGTGCTAAAGCGAATATGACCATAAGGAACTTTCGATTCTGTACAAGTAAAGCTAAAGACACTCTCTTTCGTACTTTCTGCAGTAATATACAGTATACGGACAGCAACTGTGGGTGAATTATAAAAAAAGGTTCTGGCAGAACTCTAAATTTGCTGTACAACAGGTCTTTTAGACTCTTACATAAATTACCCCCGAGGTGCTCAGCTTCGCAAATGCTTGCTACCCGCAATGTCCCGAGCTTCCCGGAGGTAACAAGACGTGCTCAACACAGTCTAATGCAAAGAATTAAAAAATCAACCAACCCGATCATCCAAGCTATCCATGAGTCCTGCCATTTATCCTCTAAGCTTGTTACGAAAACCTCTGTCTGTAGCTCCAATTAACTTCGCATTACAGTATTATTTCTAATCAGTTGTATATATTTCTATCCTTAGTATATGAACTGTCATTGTGTTAATAATATTTGTCATATGGACTATAGTCTGCCAATAAACCTTTTCATTTTCATTTCATATATATATATATATATATATATATATATACTTTGTTACTTACTTCATGTGAGTTCGAACGACGGCAGCATTCCGCCTCATTTGCGGGATTTGGTGAAGGAGGGAATTGGTGTCTGATTTCCTCCTGCCCTCGTAGCCAGCCGGGCATAGCTGGTCAGGGACTTTGCACAGGAATCTGTTTAGCTGGGTCTTGAAGTTATTCAGGTCGGTGTGCTGGAGATTCCTCACTTCTTTTGGTAGGGCATTGAAAAGCTTTGGGCCTTGTATTCTGAGAGTATTTTCCATCCTCGTTTTCATGGCTTCTTGTCCCACCGCAGCTGGGACAGTACAAAATCTGCCTCTTCTCTCATTCCAGTTTGTTTTTATTTCATTTCTAAGGTTAAGGATAGAGCCCTCAAGTATTTTCCATAGGTATATTATTGTGTACCGCTCGCGTTTTCTTTCGAGATAGTAGAGTTTCAGGGATTGTAGTCGAGACCAGTAGTCTTCACCTTCCGTTTCTTCTATCTTAGACGTAAAAGTCCTTTGTATAGCTTCAATGTTCACAATGTCTTGTTTTCTGTTTGGCTTGTGAGTACTGAGCAATACTAAATTATTGGTAGGACTAGACTCTTCCATAATTCTAGCATAATGTTTGCTTTTCTGCTGCGGAAGCTCCTCCAGATGATTCCATTAGTTTTCTAGCCGTTGTAATTTTGATGTTATAGTGCTCTCTGAATTCTGCATCCGACAACATGATTACACCGAAATGCCTGACTTGTGGATTTGGTGTTATCTGTTTGGCTTGCCTAGTTTTGTACCCTTTATTCTGTAGCTCCTTGTTATTACCATATCTTAGAAGTTGGATTTTTTCTTCGTTGAACTTCATATTGTTGTCTTCTGCCCAATGGAATAATGTTTCAGTATCGTTTTGTAATTTTTCTATGTCACCGTTCAATATTTCCTTGCATATCTTTGTGTCATCTGCAAAACATGATACAATACTGTCATTGGTACCTGCATCAATATATGCAATCATTATTATGAACTGCAAGGGAGCTAATACTGTCCCTTGTGGGACAGAGCTTTCTACTTCCGAGACTTCCGATTTGACTCCATTTACCACCACTCTGTGTTCTTTGCGTCAAGAAAGTAAATATCTATCTTCCTAGCTTTTCAGTAATTCCTGTATTCTTAAGTTTGTGTGCTATAATGCCATGGTCATATTTATCGAAGGCTATAGCAAAGTCAATATATATTACATCTATGATTTGTCCTCGACATAGTGTTTCCAATATTTTCTCCTTGTGGTCTAATAGCTGTGATAGGCATGATCTTCCAGTCCTGAAACCATGTTGATGTGGGTTGTAGAAATTCTTTTCTTGTAGGTAGTAGGTAGTTTTGCCCATAATTATACGTTCAAAACACTTTATAAGGTGTGAGGTGAGAGCTATCGGCATTGCTCTTTTACCACTTTTAAATAAGGGGGCAATGTTCCCGTTCTTTAATCGAAGTGGAATTTGTCCTGTATCGAGTGATTTCCTCCACAGTAAGTAAGCGGTTTGGCAATACTCTCTTTACATTTCTTCAGAAACGTGACACTCCATGTGTCTGGCCCTGGTACCGAATTGTCTCGCATTTGTGATAGAGCCTTAATTACATCTCCCTCATAGAACTCTAAGTCCATTAATAGGTTTGTGCCAGAATTTGTCCTTGGCTGATTTGCATCAATGTCGGAAAATTCGTCTGGGTTTTCTACTTTCATCTCGGACTTAGGGGTGCTAAACACAGAGTTAAATTGTTCCTTAAACAGTTCGCTTATTTTTTGGGGGTCATTTGTGTGTTTGGCTTCCCCCGTCTATCAGCGGACCAATACTCTCTTTACACTGCATTTTCCTTTTCGCAAACGTGTAGAAGTATTTTGGGTTATTTTTTTATGTTTTCTGCTACCTTGTTTTCCCCTCGTTTGTCTTACTGTATGTATGAATGTTTGCTTTAGGTCCATTTCTATTTCGCCTAGTTTCCTCTCTAGTTTGAGTCTCTTTGCATCAGTTTTGCATCTGTGGAGATGTTTTACGGTTTGCTTCCGTTGTCTAAATAGGGTCCCGATTTTTCTCTCTTTTCTTTTTTGTCTCTCTGGAACATGCTTCAGTAATATAGGTTTGGTTTCAGTGTCCAATATACTTAGTATTTGTTCTAGAGTCTACTCGTGAAGTAGCAATTCCCAATGTACTTCCTTTAAATCTTTATTTACATTTTCCCAATCTACTTTCTTTGGATTTATGTTTAAGCCTTCAAATATTCCTTCTGCCTCTCTGGGATGCGTTTTCCGACCTCTGGGTGCTAACTTCAATTGTATATCGATTAGGTTATGGTCGGGTCGGAGAAACTTGTGCGCGTTACCTTTTTATTTATTATTATCTCATTGTTATTTGTCAAAATTAAATCCAAAACGTTCTCTTTTCTAGTGGCTTCACAGATTTCCTGAGTAGCGGCGTAATATTCCATCATTTCTCATAGCATTAAGCTTGGGTTCTATCATTTTTTGTAATGTTGCCATGAAACTATTCAACATATATGACTTGGTTATATTTTTTCCATGTTATGAATGGGAAATTAAAATCTCCGCAAATTAGAATATTTGTTGCCGAATTTTCAAGTAATTTTAACATGTTTAATTCGGAAAAACACAAGGTTACAACTATTTTAAAGAATATACCAGTTACATTTCACACACACACACACATATATATATATATATATATATATATATATTACACACACACATACACAGTATACAGTGTGTGTGTATATATATATATACACACAGACACACACACACACATATATATATATACTCACATTTTAACTGCAAACAACACACAGTATAATTAATGTAAAGAACGACGCTTGTGTAGAAGAGCGTCCGTACAAGATGAGGAGAAAGTACGAACAAATGAAAAATGAGGCACCTCCCGTTCTTTCGGGACCTTTCGTTCTTTACATTAATTATACTGTGTGTTGTTTGCAGTTAAAATGTACATATGTATGGCATGAGAAGGTGACCCCTCAGGGCATTCGATTCCGCTCGTATGTAGGAGAATTACGACTTCCGACTGATTGGGGACCTTGGTGTAGTGGTAGCATGTCCGACCGGCAATTGGATGATCCCGGGTTCGATTCCTGGGAGGTGCCTCATTTTTCATTTGTTCGTACTTTCTCCTCATCTTGTGCGGACGCTCTTCTACACAAGCGTCGTTCTTTATATATATATATATATATATATGTTAAAGTCAATTTGTGAAACCAGTCATTTCACGTAATGCCTAAAAATTTCAGGCATTTCGCATTATACCTGTGACCCTTAAAAATAGGTAATACCATTACTAACCAAACCGAACCACCCTAACTTAACCTGACGTAACCTTCACGAAGTCATTAATCGCTTAATTGAATTACGCGAAATGCCTGAAATTTTTAAGCATTACGTGAAATGATTGGTTTCACAGATTGACTGTAATAAATAAATATATATATTCTATATACATACTGTTTATATAGTTTTTAAAAAAATATTATTGCACTGCTGTAAACAAATTCAAATTAACATTCAAATTTTATAGCCTAAAATTGCTTTTGACAATGATTTATAAATAAACTATAAAACAAAACAATAAATTCTGTAACTATGGTCACAGACTGACCAGAACGAATCAATCCTAAACATATATATTAGGGTGTTTCATACCTATAGGGTAAAATAAAAATGAGCTTGGAGTTTTAATCCACACGTTTCTCCGTATTCTAAAGAACAAGAAAACACGTTTGTGCAAGTTTGAACCAGATCGCGCTGCATTTAGAGGTCCCCAACTTTGACGACTTTTTGTCAGTTCATTTCTCGCCTGCCTGCAGTGAAGACGGTTTTCTTCGTCACTTGAGCGGTTCGTGTTGTATAGCCTATTGGACAACTATGGAGGTAATTATATATGCTACTAATTATCTCATTTTACTGTGGTATTGAAATTTATTATTATTTAATTTCTGTCATTTTACTGTGGTAGTGATATTTATTATTACATGAAATTAATTAGTCTGTTGCATATTGGACAACTAAGCTGGTAATTATTTATGATACTAATTAATGTAATTTTACTGCGGTATTGAAATTTATTTAATTAATGAATTGTCAAAGAGAACGTAGTGTACACGTATCAGTTTTATAAATAAAGAAAAGCAGTAACTGGGACTCGAACCAGTGTCATAGCCGTTTGGCGGCATCGCTCAAGTCGCGTACACAGCACGCTATCCACTCCCTAGATGGTGTAGTGGATAGCGTGCTGTGTACGCCGACTTGAGCGATGCCGCCAAACGGCTATGACACTGGTTCGAGTCCCAGTTACTGCTTTTCTTTATTTAATTAATGAAATTAATTACGATGTGAAATTATTTCTGTGGAATTATTTAGTTTGTTTTCTTTTCCAGGTGTCTACCAGAGCGAAAACAGAAGTGTTTCTTATTGGCCAGACGGATGCGAACATCACATCAAGTGGCCTTCCAACTCAGTTGCAAGTACTCAAAAAGTACTTTTACCACCAAAAGGAGCAAAAATTTGGACGTACTAAATGCCTGAACCTGTGCCTGGATGCCTGTCTCATATTTTGGGAGAGAGCGAGAATCCCCATGATGCGTCGAGATTCGGCCTTGAGGAAGATGGAATCCCTTCTCAAGGAATACGACCGGCTTGTGAAGCACAAGTCACATAAAGCAGAGTCCTTCCGAGTGAAGGAGGCGATGTTCAAGGAGGCAATAGCGAAGGAGATCATGGACATTGCTCATTCACAGGCTAAGGAAATGATGAAGAATCAGGAGGACATCCACTTTCTCGACATGCAGCGTGAAGATCCAAATTCCTGCAGCATGGGCCCTGTTGACATGAAGCTTCACTATAAGGAGATTAGGAAAAGGAAGAGGCTGGACAAGATTAAGGAACAACAGGAGAAGGCCAGGAAGGAACAAGGAGCTGCAGAAGATACGGGGGCTTTAGTGATTTCAACTTCGTCAGAGACTGACTCAGATGTCGTTGACCCAACCGTGGAAGTTTTTCCATCCTCCTCCAAGGGAAATACCAAGAAGCGACGCAGGAATCTGATCTCACAGGATGTGACGACTACCTACGATCGGCTGAATATTTCGTACCGCGATTCAGCTATGTCGTACGCTGCAGCGGCTAAATCACTAGGTTTTGACTTGGATGAACTGTCCATTTCTGCCAGTACCATGTACCGCACACGCAAGGCTCTCAGGAAGGTGGCTGCTGAAAGTTATCAATCCGACGAAGTTTGTCCTGGTCAGCCTCTTGTCTTGCATTGGGACGGTAAGCTCCTACCTGACAATGAGCAATGGAAGGAGAGCGTTGACCGGATCGCCGTCCTCGTCTCTGGCGACGGCAAGGAGAAGTTGCTCGGCGTTCCTAAGGTGACGTCCGGAACCGGCGAGAAGATAGCGCGAGTTTGCTTGGATTTGGTCAAGGAACACAGGATGGAAGAGCGCGTGCGGGGACTGTCTTTCGACACGACAGCGTCGAACACCGGGATTCATATCGGGGCCTGCGTCCTGATTGAGAAAGGTCTTGGCAGAGAACTCATGTACTTCCCCTGTCGGCATCACATCTATGAAGTCATCCTCAGCTCCGTCTTCAAGCGTGCATACGGCCCTTCAAGTGGCCCCGATATACCCGTTTTCAAGAGGTTTCAGGCACAATGGAAGTTCATCGACCGGTTGGACGTGCGGCCGTACGATTTTGCTCAAGTCAATGACTCTATGAGGGAACTGAGGGAGAAGTCAGTCCTGCTGGTGAGAGGGATGGTGAGCACGTCGCATCAGCGCGATGACTACAAGGAACTGCTACAGTTGGTTCTCATCTTCCTGGGAGAAGCAAAAGTGGTGGATTTCCCTCTCAGAGCCCCTGGCGCTTACCATCACGCTCGATGGATGGCGATAGCCATCTACTCCTTGAAAGTAATTCTACTGAAGAAGCAGTTCAAGATGTCGAGTCACGAGTTGGAAGCTCTGACAGCCGTAGGTCTCTTCGTGTCCCTCGTCTACATCCGAGGTTGGACTCGTGCTGCAACCTCAAGCAAGGCTGCCGCAGTTGATCTGGAATTTCTGCGTGACGCGGAAGCCTTTGCCATGTCGGGATATTCGTGTGTTAACGCTGCGCAAGAAGCCATGTCTCGACACCTATGGTACATCTCTGAGACTCTTATTGCCATGGCGTTCTTCGACGCAGATGTGGCAGATGAAGAAAAGGCTCAGATGGTCGTCAGTTTGGGTAAGCCCGCATCGAAAAAGGAACTCAAGCGACCCCAAGGGAAGAACGTCAGGAATCTTGCCTCGAAACACCTGGCGGAGTTCGTGACAGGAAAGACGATGGCTTTCTTCCATGCATTCGACTTGGACACAGAATTCTTGAAAAAGCCAGTTGCCGAGTGGACTGAAGTAGAGGGCTTCAAGCAAGCAGCGGCAACTGTTAACAAAATCTCTGTCGTCAACGATCGGGCCGAAAGAGCCATCGCGCTCACCAAAGAGTTCAACTGTTCTCTGACGAAGAACGAAGAGCAGAAGCAGTATTTGCTCAAAACTGTGATGCAGCATAGGGCGAAATACCCGAATAAAACCAAGAAGGATTTCATGGACAAATGATTCGCAAGAAGTGGTTATGTTTTTTGTATCTTTGTGAAAATGTGTAGTGAAATGGTACTCGTTTGTTGAATAAAAATTCATTGACAGATTTTTGTTTAATTTTTTCCGTTTATGATCTGCCAGAGCATCAAACTGGGGACCCGTAAACTTTAAACTATTGAATTAATACTTCGGTTTATCAGTCTCCTCAGCAAATGGAACAAGGGGATCCATGTGGATTAAAATTTTTCCAAACTTTTAATTTATGAAACACCCTAATATATATATATATATATATATATATATATATATATATATATATATATATATATATACAGGGCGTCCCAAAAAATGTATACACACTTTAAATACTTATAAAGGCAGTGTTTATTAAAATACATTTCATTTTCAAAATGTAATAGAATCTACAGACATTATTTAATTGTTTTGTCAACGCCTGTTTTCAAACTGACGTCCGTTCTGGTCCAGGCACTGCTGATAACGCGAAGCAATGGAATCGCAAACATCACGAAACATTTCGTTTGGTATTTGTGTGCATTCTCGTTCAATGGCTGCTCTCAATTCAGCGACTGTTGCAGGTTTTATAGCGTAGACTTTGTCTTTTAAGTATCCCCATAAAAAAAGTCTAGTGGTGTGAGGTCTGGTGAACGCGGAGGGTATTCTACGAAACCCCTTCGTCCAATCCACATCCACATCGTGCCAAGTACCACTCGCAATACTCCACTCTTCGGTCCGGATCATCTTCATTAATAGCATGGACTAATCTTGGAATGTAACTTTTCCATTGACAGCGCTTCAAAATGCGTTGGACAGACGATTCTGAAATTCCTACCTCACGACTCGCTTGCCGCACAGATTTTCTTGGACTTTGGTGATACGTTTCCAGTACTCTTTCTTGCTTTGTGGGGCTTGTCGATGTCCGTGGTCTTCCGGAACGCTTCTTGTGGACATTCTGAACAGTTCCATCGGCTTCAAACTTATCTCTAATTCGAGTGATGGTAAGTCGCGTTGGTGGATCTGTTTGAAACTCCCTCCTAAACTGTCTTTGCACTTCAACTGCGTTTTCACACTTCCAGTAGCATTTTAGAATGAATTTCCTTTGTTCAAAGCTTAGTCTGACTGCCATTATTAATTCTAATGGTTTAACTTGGAAAGAAAGAAACATCAATTGAGCTATCAGCTGTTAAAGTGTGTATACATTTTTTTGGGACGCCCTGTATATATATATATATATATATATATATATATATATATATATATATATATATATATATATATATATATATTATATATATATACAGGGTGGGCCGTAAGTTTCCATACATAGGAAAATTTAAACGTTTGTTTTTATGTTTAAGATACCCTAAGAATATGCGTTTGACGAAGAGCAACGAATTGAAATCATACTGATGGCTGGGTCGGGAAGCAGTCGCATGGTTGCAATGAACTTTAACAGAAAACATGGAACGAACATCACACCGACACTGTGGCAAAACTTATTAACAAGTTCCAGAAAACTGGAAATGTTGCAGATCAACCGCGAAGTGGTCCAAGACGTACAGCCACCGATGAAGACACAACAGCTACGATACTTACAGCGCTTACACGGAGTCCCAGAAAAAGTACACGACGGTTGTCTGCAGAAAGTGGTGTCAGCAGATCGAGTATCAGGCGCATTTTGAAAGCAAACAAATGGCATCCATACAAATTGCATATGGCACAGCATTTGAGTGAAGCGACACCCGGATAGACGGATGGAATTCTGTGAATGGGCATTAACCAAAGTGAACGAGGATGCAAACTTTTCAACTAAGATCTTGTTTACTGATGAAGCAAATTTTTACGTCAATGGAGAGGTTAATCGGCAAACATACGTTATTGGAGTAATGCTAACCCTAACTGGCTGAGTCCGACGAAGATGCAAGGTGCCGGTAAAGTGATGGTGTGGGCCGGGATATGGGGTGACAGAATTATTGGACCAATTTTTGTCAGTGGAAATCTTAATGCCGAAAGGTATCTTAACATGTTGCAAGAAGAGATTTTCCCATCCCTGCTAACGAGGAAGGTAACTTCCCAGTTTACTTCCAGCAAGATGGAGCTCCACCTCATTATGGTCTTCACGTGCGTCGGTATTTGGATCAGCAGTTTCCGGATGCTTGGATTGGTCGGCGTGGTCCTGTGGAGTGTGCCTCCCAGATCCCCAGATCTCACCCCCCTTGATTTCTATCTTTGGGGGCACTTGAAGGCCATGGTGTATCAGGAAAAGATACGAGACATAAATCATCTAAAGGAACGTATCACCAACGCCATTACAAGCATAACGTCACTGTGCTAATGCGTGTTCATCAACAGTGGGGAACACGTATTGAAATGTGTTTTCAAAACAATGGCAACCATGTGAGCATATTATATAAATAAAAATGGTTGTCCATAAAAAATGTTTATTTTTCCTATGTATGGAAACTTACGGCCCCACCCTATATATATATATATATATATATATAATATATATATATATCTAATATATATATATATATATATATCATTATACCAAATATATAACAATAAATGAAGCATAAATGAAACAAAGGATAGGACGTATTTAATTGGTTGTAGGCCCACTTTTTCCTTCATAACAACATCCATCTTTTGAGGAACACTTTCAATCAATTTTTTTTTATAGATTTTAGGAGGGATATTGCGCCATTAGGGCATATCATACTCTGGGTTCAGGGTTGAAATTTTGGAAAAACAAAGTGGCTAATACGTATTCCTATGTAAATATAATTCTAAGATGGGTTTATTATTTGCAACTTTTCCGAAAAATCTCATTTTCATGGTCAAAATCGCGATTTTCTGATTTGAAGGCTGCCTAACGCAGCCTCAGGGCACCCAAACCAAAGCGCGCAGCTGTTCTGCATATGATTTAGTCTAAAAACTGCTTTTCTGACCTCATCCTTGCTTTCTTGCGTGTTTCAACACCTCTGGGTGCTGAAAAATGTTTAGATTTCACGTAAAACTTAAGAATTTTAAGTTTTTCTTCAAAGAAGAGGCTTGCCACCTCCACGTGTAGGTTTACACGCCTGGTCTTCCTGGATCCCTGAAAAGCTTGGCCTCATAAGATCTTATATTATGATCTATGAGGACTTTCAGCTCTTATGAGCATTAACGATGGCTTCAGCCTCTTCATCAGCTACTCGAACCTGAAAAGCTCTTAAGTATTTCCTGCTTCGATCTGAACACTGGGAGCATTTCTCGATGGTCTATCCTGGCTCTCACCCACCCATCTCTCCTCTCGTGACCGTACACAGCTTGGGAAGCAGTTGAGACTTCCTGTACAGCTCTCTCGCAGGACTGAGTATGAACAGAGAAAGCGTCCACTTTGAGTGGAGTTTTCCTGAGATCCTCGAGCTCAGTCAAGGTCATCTTGCAGGTGAAAATAGGCTCGTAAATATTCTCTGATTCCCAGTTGATGAGATCCTCGGGTGAAGTGGCTTGCAGATTGACTTGGGGATTTTTATGGGGCCTCACTGTCGTATCACCAAAGTTTCTTCCTTCTCTGATCTTCTCTGTCTGGCTCACAGCAAAAGCTCTCTGATGCTCATCCTCACTGCACAGGAATGAAGCCAAGATGTTCTCAAGATGTGCGTGGTAAGCTCCTCTTATCACTGCAGCAGAGATGATGTTCCTGACCTCGGTAGTCTGGTTCCTCAGCAGCCTCAGGCTTGAAAAAACATGTGCAGGACCAAATTTGAGGTGGTGCTTCACTTTGATGTCGTAGTACATTTTGAAGTAGAAGTTAAGGCAGAACTTCACGAGGACCTCGAGCCTCCTCAACACCTCCCCCTTCAGTCCGTGCTCCCTCATCCACAACAGCAAGATAGCCTGTGCAGTAGTGAGCCACCTGGATTGGTTCAGAGGTCCGCACTTGAGACCAGCCAACTGTGGACTGAGACTTCCAGACTTGATGGCTTTGCTCAGAAGATAGCAGTTGTGCTGGTCTGTGGAGAGAGATTTGACTATCTCTACTGGCAGCTCTATGATATCTTCAGTTCCTTCCACTGGTTTGAAGTTGAAGTTGACCTCAAGTTCATTCACTTTCTCAAGAAGTTTTCCAATAGGCCCACTGAAGCCTGACCGGGGAGTTATAGGGCCGTCCAGCTTGATGATTAAGTGCATCAGGGGAGCTCGTTCACATTGAGCTGACAGATCATCCAGTGGCACTTGCGACCCAGCATCTTCTCCAATAGGGCTATGGCGCCTCCAGACCACCCCGTGTTGGTGTTGGTAGAGTCTCCTCCAATCATTACAAGGCTCTCGTCAGCTCCATGATCCAGAAGCCACTCATGCAGGCCCTGAGCGATCTTATGAGCAGGCTTTTCTCTTTTCTCAGGTTTCTCGGGAGTGAAATGAAAGAGGTACTTCCCTTGAGGCTCCCACGTGATAGTGTAATGCTCCTCGATCACTTTGCCAGGATGAAATCTCCATGTCACTTCGTCATATTTCAACACCTTTGTGTTCCTATCCTGCTTGCCATCAAAGAATATCCCAGAGATCTTCTCTGACCTCTGCGTGAGAGCTTCAACTGATGAGCCCATTACTTCCTCCTTGGCCCTCCAGACTTTCATGCCATCTATGACCAAGTAAGCCTTGTCTTTGGAAAGATAACCTGCCTTACCGAAAAAAATGGCGTCCACTCACTTCTACTTCACAATTATAACTGGCGTAATTGCTCAGAGCCATCTATTGAGAGAATGTTGAACTTCGCCTTCTGCGTCCAAATGGTTACAAAGATTCAAATGGAGTAGATTTTTTTTCTTATGTATGTATGTGTATTAAACCTGTGTAAGAGTTAAGCAAAGTTAATGTGTCTAAATGGCAACAAATTACGACAAAGGGTTAAAAATATGAGTTTGTGTTCAGTTGAATATTCGGTATTTCAACACAGAACAGAAAACGGCGATTTTGAACATAACACGATTTTTGGGAAAAGTTGCAGAAAGGAAACCCCTCTTAGAATTAAATTTTACATAAAAATACATATTAGCCAGAGTGAAATTCGGACTCAGAAAAGTATGATATGCCCTATTGGGCCATTCCTCCCATAGTACAGTTTCCAATACGACGAGAAGAGTTAATCTCTACGATGTTCCTGATGCACCACTCTAGTTCATCCCAGAAGTGTTTTATTGGATTGAGATCAGGGGGGCTCTGAGCAGGCCATGACATGTTAACTTTACTGATCTCGAACCAATTGGTTACAGTCCGGACTTTGTGACAAGGAACACTGTCGTGTTGGTACAGATACGGGACCGCACCCCAATATTTCATGAACGCTGAGACCACACTGTTGTCCAAAGTGTCAGACTACAAACGTTAATGACGTGAGAAACGTCTTACACTATCATATTACCGCTTTCATACTTAACGGTTGGGACAATGCACTGAGCATAAAAGAGTTCTCCAGGCTGTCGCCACACTCGAATTCTGTCATCGAATGCGAACACTGTATAGCAGGACTCCATATTGCTCCATGGGACTCGTTTCAACTGTTCTATCCTCCAGTTTCGATAAGCCTTGCACCATTGTAGTTGTCGCTTTGCATTCAGATTTGTGATGTATGGTTTGTGGGCTGTTGCGTTTCCGTAGAATACTTCTTCGTGCAGTTCCCCTACGTAGAGTAAACACATTTACCGAAAGACCTGTGCTTACGGTTTCCTGGGTGATAGATTTTGGTGTTCATCTACTCTTTTCTTACCATACGTTTCAACGTTTGCCGCGTACGGTTTGTCTTAAATTTTAGCCTGTCTGGCGTAGGTTTTATATTAGTATGTTCACCAACTTCAACAGTCCTCCATTTTTGTATATTTCTCCAGTTCAATTGGAGAACTTTAAAATCTCCAGTCTTGCGCACACTCATACCTGCGATATGACATTCAGCTATCATGCCACGTTCAAGCCCCGTCATCTCTGATCCACCTGCCATATTTATGAATACTGGCTGCAACAGATAGCAGACCATAGCTCACTATGCCTTAGACTAGGAGTTCCTAAAGTGTGTCCCTCGAGCCGTTTCTACGTGTCCCACGGCCCAATAGAACTTATAAGAAAATTAAATCAGTAATATTATAGCTTATTTGCAAGTAAAGGATTGGTCAAAGATGCTGTAATTTGTAAAAAATGTAAAATCCTGTGTAATTTATATATAAAGAATGTGAAAAAAAAATTTTGTTTTGTTTTTTCAAAAAGTTAATAATTTTATTTTGTTTTCTTTTATTGTTTGAATTCAAATGCAAATTTTTAAGAAATTGATAATATACGGACCGACACCAAGGGCTCCCCCTTTGAAATGCTCCTGCTTTAGACCATTGCTCCCCAACATTTTCTGGCTCAGGGCACCTCAGTGCCATATGTTCTTTTTTCGTGGCGTCTCGTTTCCTATTGTTCAACATCCAGTTTACCCACCCCACCCCTTCCCCCTCCCTCAACAGCACGCAACTTCAAACTGAGCATATACAGTTTTCATATGAACGTAATAAATCGCGAGCGTTTTTTGATTAATTTAAAATTTTAATATGTTCACTAACTTTTGAAATTTCAGTTATTTAAATTTGTCATGTTCATGAAATTTTACGACACTTCAATTGGGAAACGCTGCTTTAAACTACAGAGCTACTCTCTGCAGAGTAATTTATGTCTGGAACATTCGGGTATTAGCAAAGGGAAGCGTGTTAATATATATATATTATATATATATATATATTATATATATATATATATATATTCAACTGCAAAGAACACGCAGTATAAATAACGTAAAGAAACGACGCTTGTATAGAGATATTCCGCGCAAGACGAGAGAGAGAGAACGGAACAAATGAAAAAATGAGGTAACCACCTGGGAATCGAACCCGGGATCTTCCGATTGCCGGTCAGACGCGATACCATTACACCATGGACCTCACTCTTCCAAAATGCCGTAATTCTTCTACATACTCGCAGAAACCAATGCCCCAAGGGGGCACCTCCCGCATGCCGTAACATTATATACATTCAACTGCAAAGAACACGCAGTATAAATAACGTAAAGAAACGACGCTTGTATAGGAGATATTCCGCGCAAGACGAGAGAGAGAGAACGGAACAAATGAAAAAATGAGGTAACCACCTGGGAATCGAACCCGGGATCTTCCGATTGCCGGTCAGACGCGCGATACCATTACACCATGGACCTCACTCTTCCAAAATGCCGTAATTCTTCTACATACTCGCAGAAACCAATGCCCCAAGGGGGCACCTCCCGCATGCCGTAACATTATATACATTCAACTGCAAAGAACACGCAGTATAAATAACGTAAAGAAACGACGCTTGTATAGGAGATATTCCGCGCAAGACGAGAGAGAGAGAACGGAACAAATGAAAAAATGAGGTAACCACCTGGGAATCGAACCCGGGATCTTCCGATTGCCGGTCAGACGCGATACCATTACACATGGACCTCACTCTTCCAAAATGCCGTAATTCTTCTACATACTCGCAGAAACCAATGCCCCAAGGGGGCACCTCCCGCATGCCGTAACATTATATACATTCAACTGCAAAGAACACGCAGTATAAATAACGTAAAGAAACGACGCTTGTATAGGAGATATTCCGCGCAAGACGAGAGAGAGAGAACGAAACAAATGAAAAAATGAGGTAACCACCTGGGAATCGAACCCGGGATCTTCCGATTGCCGGTCAGACGCGATACCATTACACCATGGACCTCACTCTTCCAAAATGCCGTAATTCTTCTACATACTCGCAGAAACCAATGCCCCAAGGGGGCACCTCCCGCATGCCGTAACATTATATACATTCAACTGCAAAGAACACGCAGTATAAATAACGTAAAGAAACGACGCTTGTATAGGAGATATTCCGCGCAAGACGAGAGAGAGAGAACGAAACAAATGAAAAAATGAGGTAACCACCTGGGAATCGAACCCGGGATCTTCCGATTGCCGGTCAGACGCGATACCATTACATCATGGACCTCACTCTTCCAAAATGCCGTAATTCTTCTACATACTCGCAGAAACCAATGCCCCAAGGGGGCACCTCCCGCATGCCGTAACATTATATACATTCAACTGCAAAGAACACGCAGTATAAATAACGTAAAGAAACGACGCTTGTATAGGAGATATTCCGCGCAAGACGAGAGAGAGAGAACGGAACAAATGAAAAATGAGGTAACCACCTGGGAATCGAACCCGGGATCTTCCGATTGCCGGTCAGACGCGATACATTACACCATGGACCTCACTCTTCCAAAATGCCGTAATTCTTCTACATACTCGCAGAAACCAATGCCCCAAGGGGGCACCTCCCGCATGCCGTAACATTATATACATTCAACTGCAAAGAACACGCAGTATAAATAACGTAAAGAAACGACGCTTGTATAGGAGATATTCCGCGCAAGACGAGAGAGAGAGAACGGAACAAATGAAAAAATGAGGTAACCACCTGGGAATCGAACCGGGATCTTCCGATTGCCGGTCAGACGCGATACCATTACACCATGGACCTCACTCTTCCAAAATGCCGTAATTCTTCTACATACTCGCAGAAACCAATGCCCCAAGGGGGCACCTCCCGCATGCCGTAACATTATATATTCATTCACTGCAAAGAACACGCAGTATAAATAACGTAAAGAAACGACGCTTGTATAGGAGATATTCCGCGCAAGACGAGAGAGAGAACGGAACAAATGAAAAAATGAGGTACCACCTGGGAATCGAACCCGGGATCTTCCGATTGCCGGTCAGACGCGATACCATTACACCATGGACCTCACTCTTCCAAAATGCCGTAAATTCTTCTACATACTCGCAGAAACCAATGCCCCAAGGGGGCACCTCCCGCATGCCGTAACATTATATACATTCAACTGCAAAGAACACGCAGTATAAATAACGTAAGAAACGACGCTTGTATAGGAGATATTCCGCGCAAGACGAGAGAGAGAGAACGGAACAAATGAAAAAAATGAGGTAACCACCTGGGAATCGAACCCGGGATCTTCCGATTGCCGGTCAGACGCGATACTATTACATCATGGACCTCACTCTTCCAAAATGCCGTAATTCTTCTACATACTCGCAGAAACCAATGCCCCAAGGGGCACCTCCGCATGCCGTAACATTATATACATTCAACTGCAAAGAACACGCAGTATAAATAACGTAAAGAAACGACGCTTGTATAGGAGATATTCCGCGCAAGACGAGAGAGAGAGAACGGAACAAATGAAAAAATGAGGTAACCACCTGGGAATCGAACCCTGGATCTTCCGATTGCCCGGAGACGCGATACCATTACACCATGGACCTCACTCTTCCAAAATGCCGTAATTCTTCTACATACTCGCAGAAACCAATGCCCCAAGGGGGCACCTCCCGCATGCCCAGGTGGTTACCTCATTTTTTCATTTGTTCCGTTCTCTCTCTCTCGTCTTGCGCGGAATATCTCATATATATATATATATATAGTAGGGTGATCCGAAAGAAGGTGTTCCTGGAAATAAATTTTTACATAAATATGTTCACATTTTTAGTAACGCCTTATTTGGGTCATGTTGCATATATATATATAGCCCGACGTCGGCAACGGGTCACTCGCAAAGAGGTCCCATAAATATAGCTTCCCTCACCAGCTATCTACAGGATCCAGCTTTGGGACATGGATCTAGCGTTTAAAGCAGCCTAGCTCTGAAGAGTTCTTTGTTCCATGCACGGTCTGTGTGTATCATAAAAAACTCAGGGAACCATTCTGAGTTCATTCCCATCTTGAAACGGACATGTTATGTGCCTTGAAAAGTGGACGCTCAATTCTGCCAGTTGAGGTTTAAGTTTTGGTTTTTGGCTAAAAATATAATAGTTACTCCTTTTTCTTTGATGTATTCAATCTGACGTGAAGGCAGCGAGTCTTTTGCTTATATTGAGGTTCCAAATGTAGCAGAGCTAGGCTGCTTTAAACCCTAGATCCATGTCCCAAAGCTGGATCCTGTCTGCTTTGCAGATAGCTGGTGAGGGAAGCTATATTTATGGGACCTCTTTGCGAGTGACCCGTTACCCACGTCGGGCTAGCATCATGAAAAAGAAAAACTATGGTATTTGTCATTTACCATTAATTATTCGGACTATAGTGGATTTAATTATCCCAGAAGAGTTCCTTGTTCCATGCACGGTCTGTGTGTATCATAAAAAACCAGGGGACCATTCTGAGTTCATTCCCATATATATATATATTTATTTATTTATATTCTTTCATTCTGCAAAGGCCTATTTCTAATTACATTTTAAAATAATTGGAGCTATTATTAATTTATATTAGTTATGTGAATAATTTTCATTAGAGAAAAATCTATCGAGTAATCTTTATGAACGAATTTTTTTTAACATAATTAATTCATAGTTGTAAAGTTTTGAATAGTTTATACGTACCTCTTATTTTTATGCATCAGTCTTCAAAGATTAACTTGTTGATAATTTATTGGATTATTTACGAGAATAAATTATTATATATATATATATATATACCAGTATATATATATATATATATATATATATATATATATATATATATATATATATATATTAGTGGTGCACCGATTAATCGGTATCGGCACCTGGCATGCCGAGATTAGGAAAATACCTTGCATTGCCGATTAATCGGCATTTGCCGATACCGATTAATCGGTGCACCACTAATATATATATATATATATATTTTCTGTTATCTACGTGTACATTAGAGTTGCAAGGTTTAATGCTAGTATTACGCGCGCGCGCGCGCGCACACACACACACACACACACACACACACACACACACACGCGTGAACTCGAACTCGAGCTGTTTTTAGCTCTGCATTTAAGAGGCCATGTTGCTAAAGAGTTTGTTATACATTCATACATACATACATACATACATGCATACATACATACCAGTGGTGGGCACCTTTAACCAAAAAGTTAACTTCGATAACGATAATCCGTTAACCCCAATTTTTAACTCCGATAACGATAATCCGATAATTTTACTACAAAGTTAACGGAAGTTAACGATAATCCGTTAACGATAACTATTTCTTTACTAACATTTTAAAAAATCAAGGAAAAAAGCTTTAAAACCCATAGAAAATGTTTATTTATGCAAAATCCAACAATAAATAGGTATTTAACTGTATTTTTATAAAGTTTTGCAACTTTTTTGCTTAATAACTTTTTTTTTTATTTTTAATAAAAAATGTACTGATTACATGTTTTGAAACCCTTGTAACCACTAACTATTAACTAAATTTTAATTTACCAGATAATTATTATGGCGGGAACTGAAAGGTAAAATTAAATTTTAGGCACATTTATTAAAGACTATGACACAATGTGCTGGTTGCCCTTCAGAAAGACCAACTTCTCAAAGTTAGGCCCAACTGCCAGTCTTGACCTCTTGGGCCTCAGGATGTCCTTGCCGAGAGAGAAGAGCCGTTCCACTGCGGCAGAGGACGGAATTGTCAGACTGAAGTTATGGCGGTTTGAATTCATTCGCGGAGCGGTGATCTTCCGTGAATGACTCCTCGCAGTTAACGTGTTAACGGACTTTAATAGACTAAATATCGAGTTATCGGAAGTTAACTGGTCCGATAACGATAAATGGAAATTAACTTCCGTTAATAGTCCGTTAAAAAAAGTTAACTTCGTTAATTAACTGTTATCGGATTAACGCTTTAGTGCCCAACACTGATACATACAAGAAATTAAAGAATTCTATGAATAAAAGGTAATCGATTATAGTATAATTTGATTTGGATCACCTGAAGATCCGTCACCCCAGACTTTTTCAGTTAGCTTTATAAGGCTAACTAACGAAAATATCACGACCTAACCTAACCAATCGTCAAGGGCGTACAGTTGACCTAACGACTGGTTAGGTTAAGTCGTGATATTTTTGTTAATTAGCCTTATAAAGCTAACTAAAAAAGGCTTGGGTGACGGATCTTCAGGTGATCCTTAAAATCTACATTAAAAGACGAAATGGAAAGGCTAAAATTAGTGTGTGTGTGTGTGTGTGTGTGTGTGTTTCGTTTCTATCTGGTGAAGAAAAAATGGTGTTCTTAAAACTATCCGTTCGGACGATGCAATCGAATTAAAATAGGTTGTCGTTTTTTTTACCTTTGTTGTAGACGATCAATCCTGACGTGAATGTTCTTTTGGAAGATAATTATGGATTTGGTGTTTTATAAGGATGAGCTCATTTACTTATTGTTAATTCATTATCACTCGAATAATCTTTACACTGACATTTTTTTTTTAGGTAGGATGGGGTTCTCGCGTGAAAAGTTCCGTTATGGTTGGTTCTTAGATGTTGGTTAATTTAGAATTTGGTGGTTGGTTGGTTGTTCCATTTTACATCTTTCGTCCAATTCAGGGCGGTCAGACGGCGATACCACTGCCACCAATCGGGAAAAATAAGTTTCCTTTTAAAAGGCGAACTGGGTACCAGACAAATTCGTTACGTGCAGTGGGCTTGTCATTGCAACCCCTTCCCCATTACTCACACTGGCTTGAGATGGTCCCTAACTGGGTTTTATGATTTGAAATGAAAGAAAGATAAAATGTGGTATGGACCAGCATGTAATCCGTATAAAGACAGATTTGGCTGGTTATTTAATTACTGATTTGTTGGGAGGAAACAAATGCTTTGATGTTAGATTACTCTAACTGGGTTGGAGAGATGAAGCATCAACATATTGTATCTATCCAGCTGCTACAGTAAATTAAGACACGTGCTTTGTGTTTACAGCATGTTCAAATGTTAAATATTGTTTAATTACGTGTGAAATTCACATGAAAATCTATTTGAGGGTAATTTAACTGAGACGTACCCTTAATATTTTTTGTTCGTTTGTTTGTTACTTTTATAAATATTCGAAGTATAAAGAATCTAAAATATTTTAAACTTTTTTCCACATTTAAAACTTTATGAGGGGGTCTCGTAGAGGAATAGTCAACCTGCTCCAGGTCGAAAGGTCCAATCTTATTGAAGTCGATGTGATTCACGTTATATCAGTTTAAATTAGGCTAGGTTAGTCATTTCCGTTTAAAATCTGAAAGGAATATATTGCTTAGACACTTTCATTTGAAAATGTCATACAAACTTTTTATTTTCATTCAAATCTTATAAGCGTATACCTGCATTGGAATAAGGTCGTCGTTATGAAATTTGACTTTGTTCGTATAATCCCTTCTTGAATAGGTCGTCAAAATGAATTTTTTTACTTGATATTGGTAAGAATTGTTTGTGTAAAAGTGTTCGCACACCACGTTTGGTACATTGGTTTAGCAATGTTTTTTAACACAATTGACTTTGTAGGTAAAGGGATTTGAATTGGTGTCTAAACGTGTGTGAGTGGATTTGATGTTATTGTTGTTTTGTCTCGAAAGATAAATACATGACAGAGGTAATGCAAAGTAAAATTCCATTTCCTTCGAGGAATCCTATATTGGGATGTTAATCATTTGAAAGAAAGCTGTTTGCTTAATTGCGCCCGTAAAAATAAGGTCGGTGTTGAGAACAGATTATTTTTAGCAATTTCTCTTCATATCAACAAAGTTTTAATTCCAAGTTCATCTGACACTCTAAATTTTATGGACATGCGTATACAGATATACAGTTTGTCGATAATGGAAATGTGATAGATGTAATTTAGGTGTCAAGAGTACAGTTGTATATGTATTACTTAAAGTAGTCCTTAAAGACCAAATTTAAAATGCATAAACTGTAACCAACATACAGTTTTCGGTTCTGTTGCGTTTGTCGATAGCATGTTTTTTACTCCTAGTAAATGCGATGATATGTACAGTTGCCCGCATATGTAATGTTCCTCGCCTCACAGGCGACTCCGTACATGTAGCAACGCCGCAGTGATAGTCAAGGTACCCCAACTGGGGGAAGGTGGGGTGGAGGGGGACAACCGAGTCCAACAACATATAACATTGACATACAGGTAATTATAATGTAATGTATGCAGTGGCGTACTAAGGGGGGTGCGAGGGGGCGGTCCGCCCCGGGTGACAGCCAGAGAGGGGTGCCATCGGGAAAGTTGAAATACCAGTACATGTTTTCAAACCAAATGAAAAATTCGCCAAAGTAAGAAAAAAAATGTTAAAATGTTCAAACTATTACAACAGCTTAATGTTAATTTCCACTATAAAATAAATTTTTATTTTTATTGGCAATACAAAATTTACAAACGAAAAATTAAATATTTGATAAAAATGGAGGGATATTTTACATCGCCTCTTGGACGTAACCTCGTTTCTGGTTCACCAGAATCTTCCTTTTCGTGGTCACAAAGAGGACATGTCATCAGCAAACAAAGGAAACTTCATGGAATTGGTAGAGTTGCTGTCAAATTATGATCCAGTTTTGAAAGAACATTTTGTAAGGATTAAGCATTCTATTCCATCTGGGAGGAGAATGGCTTCGTATTTATCTCCAAAGATTCAGAATGAGTTCATTTGCCTTTTGGGGAATTACGTCAAAGAGAAAATAGTGGCTGATATCAAGAAAGCAAAGTATTTTGGGATTCTTTTTGACAGCACTCCTGATGTGTCCCACACTGATCAGATGTGTGAAGTGATCAGATACGTCCATATTGAATGTGACAAAGTTGAAGTAAAGGAATCATTCTTGGGCTTCTTTCCTATTGCCGGAAAGACTGCTGCTGAGCTCACAGGGGATATCCTGAGACATCTGGAGAGAGATGGACTGGACATAAACCTGTGCCGTGGTCAAGGATATGACAACGCTGCAACTATGGCTGGGATTCATGGTGGTGTTCAGTCAAAGATCAGAGAGATTAATCCCAAAGCTTTGTTTGTGCCTTGTGCAAATCATTCTCTGAACCTTTGCGGAGTGCACTCATTTGGAAGCGTTTCTTCATGTGTGACATTTTTTGGAACCTTGGAGAGAGTATATTCCTTCTTTTCAGTCTCAACTCATCGATGGGAAGTGCTGATGGAGAATGTAGGTATGACAGTCAAAAGACTTTCCCGGACAAGATGGAGTGTTCATTATGACGCTGTGAAACCAGTGAAGGCAAATTTTGAAAAGCTGACCTCAACCCTTGAAGTACTGTGCGATCCCAAAGAAAATGTGGACACAAGAAGATCAGCTCAGATTTTGCTGTCTGCTGTATGTGATTTCTCTTTTTTGAGTTACCTTTCTTTCTGGTGTGAAGTCCTGGAAGAAATTAATCTCACACAAAAGTATTTGCAAACAGTTGGAATCAGCCTTGAAAAGTGCATTGTGAAGCTCCAAGCTCTAAAACTGTTTCTTGAAGATCAGCGCAATGAAATTGTGGAGAGGGCCATTCATTATGCAACTACAAAGTGTGAGGAAATGGACATTTCTATGGAGAGAAGAGGGAGAGTAAAGCTCCGAAAAAGGATGCCAGGAGAGATGGCAAAGGATGCTGGTCTCACATTGCCAGAGGAAGTAAAAAGGGCTATGTTTGAATGTCTTGATCGCTTTCATCAAGAATTGGAGATTCGTTCTAAGGCAATGGATCAAATTCTGTCAATCTTCGCTGTTATTCAGCCAAACACTTTGGTTGTTGCAACAGAAGAAGAACTTCGGAAGTATATTCCAAATTTGACTCAGATTTTCGATGAATTCTCTGATGAAGATATCAGTGTGGAAATTAGACGACTTCGGAGGCATTTGGAAGCTGCCAAAATCAGCGTTGAAGAGGCAAAGAAATGGACAGCATTGCAGTTTCTGGAGTTAATTGTGAAATGGGATTTTTGTGAATCTTTGTCAAGCTTGTCACTGTGTTTGAGATTTTTTTTTGACTGTCTGTGTGTCTATTGCTTCATGTGAAAGAAGTTTTTCCAAATTGAAATTGATAAAAAATTTCTTTCGCTCGACCATGAGTCAGACAAGATTGACAAATTTGGCTTTACTTTCAATTGAACATGAATATGCAAAGAAGGTGAATTTTGATGAGGTCATTGATCAATTTGCAGAAATTAAGGCTCGAAAGCAGAGCCTGTGAATCCTTTCTATTTACTTTTGAAGCATAGGCTGAGCGTTGAGCCTGGATTTCCTGTGTTTTTTGTATAAAATAACATGCAATATTACCTGTTCACTGAATTTTTAATGTCCTGCATTTTTCTTATTTCCAATTTGCTTATGACAGTACTGTACTGTTTAAAAATTTACTTGCAAACATAATATATTTTTCTGTGTGTTTAAATTTTAAAATTATTTATGGGGGGTGCCAAAGGAAGGATCCGCCCCGGGTGCCAAATACTTTAGGTACGCCCCTGAATGTATGTGTTCATAAAGATAAACAATTAATATGATCGTGAACAGCGTTGAACTCTATGTAGTTTACTAGTCTTATACAGTAATAAAGTTCCATTATGATCAGTAGCGGATCTAGGATTTTCGAAAGGAAGGGACGGACCTTTAGAGAGGCGTCACGTATACCATCATCTTATTACAGGAAATACCACGAAGTGGGAGCGGAGCGAACACTGAGCATACAATTAGTAGGTTTAGGGGAGCACTGTGAGCTCCCCATGCAGGGTCCAGAACGGAGCCCCGGTAGCCGAGCGATATTGGAACATTTTCATTAATTATGCATAGAAATCGAGCTCTAAGTATCTGTATTTGTAACCAGTGCAGTACTTGATAATTTACTCATAAATGACGATCAACAATTTATGCAGGCGCAGACACTCCTCATCAACACACACACACACACACACACATATAATATATATATATATATATATATACGGGGCCAGTCCTAGGCGGGGTGGAGAACCAGGACATTTGTTCGGTGTTCGGGCCTCGCGCTTGAGGGAAGCCGAGGAAGGTGAATTTTAGAAAATGAGCTGAATATAAATTATATAATATACAATAACAGACTGCATAGCATTGTTTAATATGTATTTTGGATTGTAAACCATCTGATATTTAGGATTGTATTTTGGATTAAATGTATTTTGGATTTTAAACCTTCTGACATTTTGATGTTTTGGATTGTATTTTGGATTGTAAACCTTCTGTAAGGTATTTTAAAGATATTCATGAGACCAAAATCAGTGTTAAGAGTATTAATTAATGCTGTGTTAAGATAATGCTGTATAGGTCTAAATATTGACACCAAGTAAACGTATAAGCATGAAAATAAAATTGTATGTATTAAATTTCTCTTTTATTTAGATATCTCAATTAGTTGATATTTTTGAGGGGACCCCGCACAGGTTGATTTGCCCCTGGTCCCGCACCCCCGTAGGACCGGCCCTATATATATAAAATAAAATATATATATAATTTATAGAGAAAAACGAGACAAAATCTGAAAGCATATAAGAAGGCATTATTTTACAAATAATAATAGTAATTATTTATATGAAATTAAAACAAACTTTTTTCACCAAAAAAGTTTATTAGCACAATTGAAATTCCAATAAATCTGATAAACATATTAAATCCGTAAGAAAGTACTAACATAATATATCAATATATAAAAAATAAAGCATTTGGAAGGGGTGCCAAGAATGACCAAAAGGGGCGTCAAATTGACCAAAGGTTCCCCGCCCCCCCCGTAAATCCGCTAGTGATTATGATTACTGCGAGTTTATATGAACAGCTACCACAATACAATTTTTTTATACTAGTGAACTTGAACAAAAAATAGACATTACACAACCAACCTGTAGGTAGGATGTAGTTAACGGTGTCCCTCAGGGTTCATTGTTAGGCCCATTGCTATCCGTAATCTACATTAAGGACATAGATGTAGGCTTGACCAGTAACGTGTCAAAATTCGCGAACGATACTTAAATAGGCGGTAAAGTTCTTAACGTGGACGATAGAAATAGGCTCCAAGACGATGTAAATAGGATTATGGAGTGGACGGATAAGTGGCAGATGCAATTTAACGTAGACAAATGTAAATTTTTGCATATAGGTTCTCGTAACAAAAAATTAATTACACGTACACGATGGACGATAGACAGTTAGCGAGCGTTGACGAGGAAGTAGATTTAGGCGTACGCTTATCTAAGGATTTAAAAGTTAGGAACCAGTGCCTGGAGTCTTGCGCAGAAGCTAATAGGATGTTAGGCTTCATAGCGCGTAATTTCGAATTTAAATCGAAGAATATTATATTGCCCCTTTACAAGTCCCTAGTCAGCCCTCACTTAGAATATGCCGTTCAGTTTTGGTGCCCGTATTTGCGTGAGGATATTGATAGGTTGGAAAGGGTTCAGCGACGTGCCACGAAACTAATTCCGTCATTACGCAACAAGTCTTACGAAGATAGGATTAAAGAGTGAGACTTGCATTCACTCGAGACTAGGAGATTAAAGGGGGAGCTTGTTGAAGTTTTCAAAATCGTTAATAAAATCGATCACGTAAATTTTGACAAATTGTTAATTTTCGATAATAGCAATACTCGTAATAACGGATTTAAATGACGTGGCAGACGTTTCATTACTAACATCGTTAGAAACTTTTTTACGTTTAAAGTAATTGATAAATGGAATAATCTTCCCGCGTCCGTCGTGAACTCTACCACCGTTAATATGTTTAAAAACCGTTTAGATAGGCATTTTAAAAATATTAACGTTGTTTAAAATAATATAACAATTAGCAACAGGAGTTCTGGGGGTAATGATCGAGGTTTGAGTCTGTTGACGATTAATGCCAGCTTGTGGTGTGCCAGCGTGTGATATGCCAGCAATAAAACTATATTATTAAAAAAAAAAAAAATTAGACTAACACGAACTTAGATGTAGCATGTAACGTAAACTAACCCACTTTTTTGTTATACTCTTCATACTTTTTTTTCTTTTCTCATCCTCTTTACTTGCATGTCTCTAGTTTGTATGGTACGACAGTGTTTCTTTGAGTTAAGACTGTGTTTGCATGGTTTGTAAGCGTTCTTATTTTACTTCTTTTCATCTTTCACCCCTTTCCTATTCTCTTCGACTATTTTCCCGACTTGTCGGCAGTGGCCGGCGGATGATGATGGTGAGTCTTTCTCTCTCTCTTTCTGAATGAATGTTAATCCACGAATGATAGGTTTTGCTACTTAATTAACCCCTTATTCTCATCTTTTAATTCACTATTCTCTTCTTTTGACCCCCTACTCTCTTTCCCTCGGGCTAACTTTAGAGTGGATCTTAGGGTCTTTGTTTGCCTTAGCGTCTGTAGATCAGTAGAACCTTATACCTGCATTGCAATAAGGTCGTCGTTAAGAAATTTTACTTTGTTCGTAAATCCCTTCTTGAATAGGTCGTCAAATGAATTTTTTTACTTGATGTTGGTAAGAATTGTTTGTGTAAAGGAGTGTTTACACACCACGTTTGATACATTGGGTTTAGTAATGTTTTTTAACACAATTGACTTTGTAGGTAAAGGCTAACCTTAGAGTGGATCTTAGGGTCTTTGTTAGCCTTAGCTTCTGTAGATCAGATCTGTAGAACCTCCACATTCCCTCAATCCCCTTCCCCACCCACCAGTCTCACGTATATTAAATCATTATGTAACAATACAAATAAGTTGTTTGTAAAGTCCATGTGCAGCTTTGAACCTTTACTAACTTAAGAATGTACACGATTATATAAATTTTACTGTATATGTATTGACATTGAGCGAGAAAAAGATTGAGACAATGTGAGAGAGGGCGAGGTAGAGGGGCAGAGAGAGTTAGTGGGAAATGGCTTATTAATGTTACATCAACAACTTGTTAACAGTTTTGATCTGAATAACATAAATGGCTTATTAATTGTTATACAAACAACTTGTTAACAGTTTTGATCTGAATAACAGTAACTGATTATCAAAATCACATAAGAATAATCCACGGTTATACTGGCATAAATATATTTATATATACTTCTAAATTCACACAGTATTATACTAATGTTTGTGAAATGATGTTCATGGGCCAAACCGTGGTGTTGACATGGTTACTTGCGGTCGCCGTCCAGGAGAGACTACACATGGGCGCAGGGTTGCCATTTTGACCGATTTTCGGCAAATCTGAGAATTTTGGCCATTTCTGAAGATGTTTGGCCATGAAAAACGTATTTGGCCGATTTTTGGCCTTTTTTATGCTCATTTACAGACTACCCTGCAGGATATCACCACGGATTTGAGGCTGATGCCAATTATAGTAATAGTGTTTTCCATATTATATTTGTATTATTAATGTGGAGAGATGATGATTTAATCACGATGGACAGATAAACCCATTAATGTTTTCCAGATTTCCTGTTGCATTATCAATGTGCAGATATTATTAGATATGCGCAGATATATATATATATATATATATAGATATATATATATATATATATATATCAGGCGCGTGCGGTGAGCTAGCGATCGGGTACGCTGCTGCCTATATATATATATATATATATATATATATATAAGCAACACCGGACAAAAATTAGTCACCCCTCTCAGAATGTACCTAATAACGTGTGACGGCGCCTCTGACCTTGATAACCGCACGAATCGGCGAGTTTAGTATACGGAGGTACGCCTGCTGGTTCAAATTCATCGTCACTGGAACGAGAGGGCCCATTTCGTGGTACGAAAAACATCCCCAGAACTCACGGAACCACCCCAGCCTGAACAACACTTCGACGCATTCAGGATTAAAGGCTTCATTGGACCTGCGATGTACTCGTCGCCTCCCATCATTGGAGAACAAACAAAACGGGACTCATCGGACCAAATTACACGTTTCCAATCTGCCGCAGTCCAGTTTTTGTGCCTCTGAGCCCATTTATAACGTGCCAAGTTGTGACTTGCTGTTAACAGCGGCCTCTTCCGTGGTACCCTGCTCCAGATGTCCATCGCATGCAGTTCTCGTCGCAATGTCCGTTCGGAAATTGGTCGCGGAGAACATCATTGGTTTCTTGGAGCAATTGTTCTCTGGTTGAAAACGATTTGCAGTTACTAGACGAGAACATGCGGCGGCCCCTATTGTCGAGAATTGTTTTCCGGCCACAGTTACGCCGTCGATTTTCAGTTGATTGCGAACTACACCACTCTTTGTAAACTCGCTGGACAGTACGCGTTGACACACCAACAAATTGGGCTACTTCAGACATTTTGTGTCCGTGGGCTCTGCAAACACGATGGCTCCTTTTTGCCACTGAGTAACGTCTGCCTCACGACCCATTTTGCAGACTATATCCAACACACACTTTGTTCTTCACCACCTCACGAAACAGATCTGATCCTGTGTGCTACGTCACCGCTACTTGTCACTTACCAATGCTACATCAGCGCCCTCTGTGTGACCTTGAACTTCCTACTATCGGTGCTAGTAGGGGTGACTAATTTTTTGTCCGGTGTGCTTATATATATGTATATATATAATTTTATTATGCAAGAATTTTCAAGAAATAACGATGATATAAATTATGACCTTCGTACGGTAGTAACGATACTTACCAAATCTGGATGACGGGGTGGACGCTGGATATGGTATATATTTAACTGTTTATTTGCGACAGCGCGATTTTACAATCAATTTTATAGATAATGCCTGAATTACACTAGGCAACAAATTTCAACTTTTTTTTTGTTACAGACACGTGAACTACTGATTCCTACTAAAGCGGTGATGCTGATTTCAGATCTGATATCAAAATTTCTCTATCACGTCCAGATTTTGTGTAACCGAAAACCCCTATTTTTCATTTTTTTTCTCACCCGCTCCTATTACGAAAGCCGTCTAAGCTACTTTTCCGTGCCACGTTTTATGTTAAGCATACTTAAATAATTAGTGAACAGGGATGTATTCCTCCTTTATTCTGGCTTAAGACAGACAGCGGAATTCCGCTGGCGGAGTTACCACCCCTGCGCCCAACCATCCACCAAAGCGCGTTAGTATTTTGTTGTTACTACTGAAAGGCAAATTCCTGTTCTTAAGTGAAACTTTGGTGTGTCCTCTTCCTTTGTCGCTTGTAGGATGACGAGCTCTCCTTCTGCAGGAACCACAATAATCTCCATCATATTTGGGTTGAAATTACCTTGGTATCTGTTTTCCATAACTGAGATCTGTTGGTGGAGCGCTCACCATGCTCGTCACTTACAGCCCCAAGTTGGCCGGGAGAAGTCAAGATGAGAATGTAAAAATGAATTTTCAAAGACATTCTGCATCCCATTATTTCATAAGATTTAAGCATGTTTTCTACGAGTTTACGGTGGTTTTCAGCTTTGTGGTTTCCAAGAAAATTTTGACAACTTCAACGAAAGATGTCCATGCTCCTAGTTCATTCTCATTTAGGTTAGATGGAACGATGAGTCGTGGATGACACTGCGGATCTGTGGTCCAGTGAAAACTCCAGCTTCTAGCTTAGCATCTGTCAATATTCCTTTGAATTTATCCTTTAAATATTGGAAACCACTACCTTGATGATCCATACCCTTCACGAAATTTTTCATAAGGCCAAGTTTAATGTGAAGTGGTGGAAGATGTACTTTCTGAGGGTCAATAAGTGCTGGGGTTTCACATTGTATTTACCAACAACATGTTCAGTTCTAGATGGCCAATCGTTTTTTAGTGGTTCTTGTCATCTCTGCTGTTCCATAGACCAAAAAGCACATATGCTTTGTGTAGCCCAACTGTAACCCAAGAAGTATGATACAACTTTAAGGTCGCCACAAATATTCCATGTGTGGTCCTTATATTTGATGAGTCTTAGCAGCAGTTTCATCGATTCATAAGTCTCATTAAGGCCAGTGGCATGTGCTACAGGTATTGAAGGTTTTTCATTGCCGTTGTGCAGTAATACAGCTTTAAGGCTAGCTTTACTAGAGTCAATGAACAGTCTCCATTCTTTTGGATCATAGCGACAGCCAATCCCTTGCATCAGACCACTGATATCGTGGCAGAAACAAACGTTTTCTTCCTGTAAGTAAAATGATGAAAACTGCAAATGGCGATGGCGGAAATGGGAAACTTTGGTGTTTGGTTGGAGAAGATTAAATTCTTGAAGTCTTGAACCAAGCAACTCTGCCTTTTCTTTTGGTAATTCCAAATCGCGCACTAAGTCATTTAACTCCGCTTGACTTAACAAATGTGGGGAAATATTTGCATCTGGAACATATGCCATCTTTCCCTGTTTCTATATCACTAGCAGAATCTTCAGATGAACTGCTGTCTGTTATCGTTGCTGGTGGAACTGGTGGTGGATTTGTTTCATCATGTGGTACTGGTTTCATTGCTGATTCGCAGTTTGGGTACGTGATCTTTGATTTGTTTTTCTTTGTGAAACCAGCAATCTTTGTCAAACAAAAATAACAATCATTGAAGTGATTTTTCGGCTCACGCCAAACCATGGGACTGAGAACGGCATAGCTTTTCTTTTACCATTCATCCAAGCTATTAACATTGCATTGCACTGTGCACAGCAAATATGTGGTGCCCAGTCCCTCTGTTGGTCTCCTAACTTACAGTCAAAATAACACTTGTAGGCAAGTTTAATCTTTGTTGTTATGTTTCTACGTTGTGGCTTAGGTGTATATTGTCCACAGACAAAGCAGAAGTTGTCTGGGTGATTTACACAAGCACGTCTAGCCATTTTGAATTACCATACAATATCTGAAAAAACGTAGAAAGTAATTATTACGATGTGCAAAATAAAAGAAATACACACCGTAGTACAAAACAATGCTATAAAAACACACAAGTCACCACAACCTGTCACTTGCTCATCAGCAGAGAGCTTCAACAACCGTTCTGCTTGACTGTCACGTAGCGACTGACCGTTGGGCCGTTGCCCGTTACTATGCTCTTGACTCAGTGTTGCCAACCCGGGATAAATTTTATTTATCAAAATTGTTCGAATTTGTATATAGTTGGCAAAAAAAATTGCTTTAACCTTGAAAAGCAAGTTTCATATTACTGGCATTAAGCCGATTAAAACCAAAATCTGGACGTGGTAGAAAATTTTACTAAAAGTGATTTGCATTTTACACAAAATCTAGACGTGCTAGAAAAAATCTAATTATAGATTTGAAATCTGCATACCGAAATTAGCTAGGAGCACCTATTTGGTCTTCTGTAACAAAATCTTTGTTGCCTAGTGTTATATATAGGTCGCAAAAAATAAAAAAAATAAAAATAAATTGAAAAATAAAAATTGTAAGAGGAGCATACAAATTTATAAGGGAAAACTACTCCGGACATGACACCCCCATTAAGAAGGCCATATGTTCTTCAATGTTTCTCCGCGCTCTTAGGATCGCCAGTCCGGAATACATGGATGCCGAATTGGAAAAAGTCAACGGTATTGGAAGTGATCTGTGCAACCCACCTGCGTTTATGGAATCTTGTCTTAACAAGGCAAAACGAACCTTCTATCGCGTGAATAATAACACTCGCACTTTGTCAAAGAATAAATGCAAAAAAAAAAAAACTTCACTTTTCTACGTGAAGGTCAAAATATGATAATAAAAACCCACTCTAATAGACAGAGTTTATTTCCACAACAGTTTCGATGACCACTGGCATCCTCTTCGGGTGGATACAGAAAAACGAATTAACTAAAAACAAGAGAGAAAACAGTCCAGTGCAGGGACCATTAAGAAATTCGCACCTAGGTTAGATCCCGTTCTCCCGACACCGGAAGGACATTTTATTAAAGGGTCCAGCTTATAAGTACATACGTACAAATTTAAAACTATCTACTTGTTCTATACATACAGATTTTATTATTTTGTACATAATTATTACATTCATTACATTTATTATTGCATTATTATTTATTACAGATATTATAAATTTATTATTACATTGATTATTACATTGTTGTTTATTATACAGAAGTTATAAACCGAAAAACGAATGAAAAAGGCGAAAAGGAAACAATCCAGAGACCATTAAGAAATTCGCACCTAGGTTAGATCCCGTTCTCCCGACACCGGAAGGGCATTTTATTAAAGGGTCCCGCTTATAAGTACATTCGCACAAATTAAAACCATCTTGTTCTATACATACATATTCTATTACTTTGACATAATTACTGCATTTATTATTGCATTTATTATTACATGTATGTTTTTAACATTTATTATTATTACCTTTATTATTATTTCCACATTTATTACTTTTATTATTACATTTACATTTATTACTATTACGTTTATTATTCCATTTACATTTTACCGAAAAAACGAATGAACCAAAAGTGAGTAAGGAAACAATCCAGAGACCTTTAAGAAATTCACACTTAGGTTAGAACCCCTTCACCCGACGCCGTAAGGGATTTTTTGAACGAGAATCTCATTAGAGGGTTCAGCTTATAAGTACCTTTGCACAAATTAAAATTATCCACTTATTCTATCCATACAGATTCTATTATTTTTCGTTTGACATAATTATTGCATTTATAAAGTAACTTACTTGATTCCCAATCTCTAGCATGATCATTTTGGCTGGCGTGACAAAAAATTGCATTATTAGTTTTACAACTTCTGAAGGCATATTTATGTTCTTTAATACGGGTTTCAATATTTCTTCCAGTTTCGCCTACGTATACTAAATCACAACTTTTACAGGGAATGCAGTAGACACAGGCTTGTTCCTGTTTTGCAAAGTTATTCTTAACCAATTTACTTTTTACAGTAGACGAATATTTGAAAGCCAAAGCAAACTTAAAATCTTTCGTCAAAGGTTTTACTCTTTCTAAGCCGGCAATGTAAGGCAAACTCACATATTTGTTTTGGTTAACTGAAGGTTCCCGAGGGACATAAAAAGATTTTCTGAGTACTGAGTACATTATACATGGAATATTATGAGTCGGAAATGTTGCAAACAATATGTCCCAGAAATCTAATTTGGTTTCGTTATGTAGATGATATTTTCTCATTTTGGCCTGACCACTGGAACAACTTTGACACTTTCTTTTAGTCATTAAATAGTCTTGTTCCCTCTATTAAATTTAAGTATGAATGGGAGAACGACAACAATTACCTTTTCTAGATGTTTTGGTCATTAACGAAAGCGGAAAGCCGAATTTCACGGTCTATAGAAAACCTACTCATTGTAATTCATACATTCATTATTTTTCATATCATGATGAAGGAGTTAAAAGCTCAATTATTTCTTCAATGTTTCTAAGAGCACTCAGGATTTGTAGCCCACATTTGTTGAACCCGGAAAATTCAAAGATTTGGAACATTTTTAAGGATTTAAAATATCCTGAGTGGTTTATCAGAAAGGCGTATTTTAAAGCAAGAAAATCTTTTTATGCCCCTCGGGAACCTTCAGTTAACTAAAAACAATATGTGAGTTTGCCTTACATTGCCGACTTAGAAAGCGTTAAACCTTTGACGAAAGATTTTAAGTTTGCTTTGGCGTTCAAATATTCGTCTACTGTAAAAAGTAAATTGGTTAGGAATAACGTTGCAAAACAGGAACAAGCCTGTGTCTACTGCATTCCCTGTAAAAGTTGTGATTTAGTATACGTAGGAGAAACTGGAAGAAATATTGAAACCCGTATTAAAGAACATAAATATGCCTTCAGAAGTTGTAATACTAATAATGCAATTTTTTATCACGTCAGCCAAAATGATCATGCTAGAGATTGGGAATCAAGTAAGTTACTTTATAAATGCAATAATTATGTCAAACGGAAAATAATAGAATCTGTATGGATAGAACAAGTGGATAATTTTAATTTGTGCGAAGATACTTGTAAGCTGGACCCTCTAATGAGATTCTTGGTCAAAAAATCCCTTACGGCGTCGGGTGAACGGGTTCTAACCTAAGT
Organism: Bathynomus jamesi; assembly: GCA_023014485.1. Classification (NCBI taxonomy): domain Eukaryota; kingdom Metazoa; phylum Arthropoda; class Malacostraca; order Isopoda; family Cirolanidae; genus Bathynomus; species Bathynomus jamesi. The sequence goes on along the minus strand of JAJOZX010002362.1, from coordinate 437,214 downwards.
GTGAATTTCTTAAAGGTCTCTGGATTGTTTCCTTACTCACTTTTGGTTCATTCGTTTTTTTCGGTAAAATGTAAATGGAATAATAAACGTAATAGTAATAAATGTAAATGTAATAATAAAAGTAATAAATGTGGAAATAATAATAAAGGTAATAATAATAAATGTTAAAAACATAAATGTAATAATAAATGCAATAATAAATGCAGTAATTATGTCAAAATAATAGAATCTGTATGTATAGACTAAGAAGATAGTTTTAATTTGTGCGAATGTACTTATAAGCGGGACCCTTTAATAAAATGCCCTTCCGGTGTCGGGAGAACGGGATCTAACCTAGGTGCGAATTTCTTAATGGTCTCTGGATTGTTTCCTTCTCGCCTTTTTCATTCGTTTTTCGGTTATAACTTCTGTATAATAAACAACAATGTAATAATCGATGTAATAATAAGTTTATAATTTCGGTAATAAATAATAATGCAATAATAAATGTAATGAATGTCATAATTATGTAAAAAATAATAAAATCTGTATGTATAGAACAAGAAGATAGTTTTAAATTTGTGCAAATATACGGGGCTCCAATAAACCTTAGCCCCCCACGCCCATTGCCTAAACCATTAGAGGTACAGTAAAACTAAATACCTTACAAAAGAGAATTTAATCCTGCATTTTGAGAAACAATTAAAACTTGGTGTTCCCGCCATTGGCTTCCAAGACAGCCTGAATTCGCTTTGGATAGCTTGCCAAAAGTGACGTGAATAGATCTTGATCGTTACGCAAATTTGCTAAAACAGTTTCAATGTGTTGCGTCATTGTATCCTTCGAAAATCGATTTGCTGCAGGTTCTTGAAACAAGAGACATTCAACCTTGTCCTTTATAAGTGATCCAATGTGTTCACAGACGTTCAGGTCAGGAGAATTTCCTGGCCATTCTTCATTTCCAAAGAAATCGATCTCATGGTTCCGCAACAACTGTTGAGTGGCTAATGCCTTAAAGCAGGGGGCCTTATCGTGCAGAAGTGTGACCTGATCGACATCCATAACATTGTTTGGGTTTCTTAGAAAAAGAATGACATGCTGGGATAGAATAATATCACGAAAATACTGTCCATCCCAACTCTAACCATTTGGCTTCAGCATCCACATGAGCTTCTTTGCAGTGAACAAAACAAACACATCAATACAGTCTGGACTTTTTAATAATTCGCGATAATGTTCATTGTCATCGATTTCATCTGGTGTTGTGGCCCACACTCGATTATTTTGGTAGTTAGGCCGACGTGTTACGTAAACAAAAAGTTCATCGGAGACAGCTAAATGCATGAAATCATCCACATCCCAATCTTCAAGATAATGGACAAACCACATTGTGTCATCGATGTTAAGTTGAGTTTTTCTTGGTTTTGGAAGTTCATGCCAAGGCTTTAAACCTTGCCTATGACGGTACAGTCGAATGATCTCACCACTAACGATCTTTCCTCTCAACACTTCGATCTCTCTAGAAAGTTTAGCACAGCTGTTTTTCCGCTTATGCGTACCGCTTTCAATGATGTCCTTTGTTTCCTGAGAGAGTGGCAAATTTGGGCGCCCAGATTTGGTTGTATCCATTTCACATTCATCCAAAGTTTTATTCCAATTTCTTTTGACGAAGTCCTCACTTCTTCGCAACTTTTTGGCAAACCCATGAACGTGTTATAAAGGTGGCTCCAGCATCACGAGCTTCCCGAAATGTTATTGCTCGTATGCGATCTATCACACGTTGCCTCTCCGAATCACCAGTTAATTGAGAAGCCATTATATTATCACTTTATCAGCTAAAGTAATTTTAATACCTGCAATAAATAAAGAATTTGATATATTTTTATAATCACTAAAACTATTTCGATATATGTAAACATGTAAGTGGCAAATGGGGGGGGGCTAAGGTTTTTTGGAACCCCTTACTTATAAGCGGGACCCTTTAATAAAATGCCCTTCCGGTGTCGGGAGAACGGGATCTAATCTAGATGTGAACTTCTTAATGGTCCCTGGACTGTTTTCCCTCTTGTTTTTGGTTCATTCGTTTTTCTGTATCCACCCGAAGAGAATGCCAGTGGGCATCGAAACTGTTGTGGAAATAAATTTTGTCTGTTAGAGTGGGTTTTTATTATCACTTGTCAAAGAATATTTTAGTACTTTCATTTTTCCCAGGCTTTTTAGGCATTGCTAATGGACTTAAACTTTTTAATATTAATGAAGTATTTTCATATAACAATATTGTGAAAAATATCATAGTTAAAAATATCCCTACCAATGTGATTCCTTTTACATTGGTCAAACGGAAAAAGATTTGCACACGTGTGTAAAACAGCATCAGTATTCCGTTAGAACGGGACAGTCGTCCAGTGCCCTTTTTATCCATTTGTCAGAGTTATCTCACTGTATTGATTGGAATAATGCTTGTTTTGTTTCACTCTAGCAACATTGTTAATAGAAATATTCTTGAGTCTGCTATTATTCAACTTACAAATAATTTTAACATTAGCCAGGGTCTTTTTCCACTTGATCCTATTGTTTTGAATTTGTTCAGAATGGATTTAGACAAGAAGGGCAAAATGCTAAAACTTTGGTAGTTTTCCCTTATAAATTTGTATGCTCCTCTTACAATTTTTATTTTTCAATTTATTTTTATTTTTCTTATTTTTTTAACCTACATATCATTCAGGCATTATCTATAGAATTGGTTGTAAACAATCCACTTGATCCTGTTGTTTTGAATTCGTTCAGAACGGATTTAGACAAGAAGAGCAAAATGCTAAAATTGGTAGTTTTTCCTTACAAATTTGTATGCTCCTCCCACAATTTTTATTTCTATATTTGTTATATATATATAATGTAAAGAACGACGCTTGTGTAGAAGAGCGTTCCGCAGATGAGGGAGAACGAACAAATGAAAAATTAGGTACCACACGGGAATCGAACCCGGAACCCGGAGCGGAACGCTCTTCTACACAAGTGTCGTTCTTTACATTAATTATACTGTGTTGTTTGCAGTTAAAATGTATATATGTACGGCAAGCGAAGGTGCCCCCTCAGGGCATTGGTTTATGCTCGTATGTCGGAGAATTACGACTTCTGATTGATCGAGGTCCATGGTGCAGTGGATAGCATATCTGACCGGCAATCGGATGATCCCGGGTTCGATTCCCGGGTGGTACCTCATTTTTCATTCGTTCGTTCTCCCTCCTCATTTTGTGCGGAACGCTCTTCTACACAAGCGTCGTTCTTTACATTAATTATACTGTGTTGTTTGCAGTTAAAATGTATATATGTACGGCATGCGAAGGTGCCCCCTCAGGGCATTGGTTTCTGCTCGTATGTAGGAGAATTGTGACTTCTGATTGATCGAGGTCCATGGTGTAGTGGGATAACATATCTGACCGGCATCGGATGATCCCGGGTTCGATTCCCGGGTGGTACCTCATTTTTCATTTTTCGTTCTCCCTCCTCATCTTGTACGAAACGCTCTTCTACACAAGCATCATTCTTTACATTAATTATACTGTGTGTTGTTTGCAGTTAAAAAAAAAAAATATATATATGTTATAATGTTTAATGTTTCAGACCAACAAAGACCCTAGGATCCACTCATGGCTGGTCCACCTAACTGTGTTCGTGTATTGGTATGTCCTCCGTGGTGGCGGAGGGGACCTACATTTACGTGGGTTCCGAACCACAAGAACATAAGAAATTTATGTAAAAACTGCCTTTCCTTCGTGGTTCTTTTCACCATAAATATTTTTCACGTGTTACTTTCGTGAAATAATTTTCATAATATATATATATATATATATATATATATATATATATATATATATATATATATATATTATATATATCCATATACTACTGTGTGTATATATATATATATATATATATATATATATATATATATCCATATACATACTGTGTGTGTGTGTATATATATATATATATATTATAATATATATATATATATATATATATATATATATATATATGAAAATTATTTCACGAAAGTAACACGTGAAAAATATTTATGGTGAAAAGAACCACGAAGCAAAGGAAACACATAATGGTGCTCAAGCTCTTTTGTCTAATGACATCCTCAGGAACACAAGTAAATGAAGCGTTCGAGATTATATATAGGTCACAAAAAAAAAATTATATGTATATATACACAGTGTGTATATACACACACACACACACACACACACACACACACACACATATATATATATATATATATATATACATACACACACACACACACACATATATATATATATATATATATATATATACACATACACACACATATATATATATATATATTATTATATATATATATATATACACATACATATATATGATGAATAAAACCACGAAGGAAAGGAAACAGAATGGTGCTCAAGCGCTTTCGTCTAATGACATCCTCAGGAACACTGAAGTAAATAAACAGTTCGAGACTATATATAGGTCATAAAAAAATATACATATATATATAATAAATATAGAAATAAAAATTGTGGGAGGAGCATACAAATTTGTAAGGAAAACTACCAATTTTAGCACTTTGCCTTTCTTGTCTAAATCTGTTCTGAACGAATTTAACACAAGATCAAATGGATTGTTTACAACCAATTTTATAGATAATGCCTGAATGATATATACATAGGTCACAAAATTTTTTTAAAAAAATTTAAAAATAAATTGAAAAATAAAAATTGTAAGAGGAGCATACAAATTTATAAGGGAAAACTACCAAAGTTTTAGCACTCTGCCCTTCTTGTCTAAATCCGTTCTGAACGAATTCAAAACAACAGGATCAAGTTGAAAAAGACCTTGGCTCATGTTAAAGTTATTTGTAAGTTGGATAATAGCAGACTCAAGAATATTTCTATTAACAATGTTGCTAGAGTGAAACAAAACTGAAGCATTATTCCAATCAATACAGTGGGATAACTCTGACAAATGGACAAAAAGGGCACTGAAAAATTTAGTAATGTACGCACTGAAACCATCGATAGATTGATCAGTTTTAACGTTTGTTTATTGTTTACAAAAGTGCTGATTGACGATATGCTTGACTTTCTCTCCCGAGAATTACATAAGTACGACCTACCACTACCTGTACACATCGTTTTGGAACTTATTAAGCTTTGCATCAAAGACTGTAAATTCGCTTTCAATAGCGAGTATTATCAACAGGTTTTTGGGATGGCCATGGGCAACCCCTTGTCGCCCCTCCTCTCCAATATTTATATTGAGTTTTTCGAAATTACTTACATTCCGAGATTCCTGGGGGTTGGCATCCCATGGTTGCGGTACGTCGACGATATTTTGTGAATCTGGCCCATGAATCGTGACCTGGATGACTTCCTCCTTCAGCTAAATGATCAAATTCCCTCCATTAAGTTTACTTTAGAAGTGGAACAAGACAACTCAATCCCGTTTTGGGATGTGCGTGTACATAGGGAAAGCCCAGGTTTTAAGTTTAGTATCTATCGGAAAAAAAAAAACAATTTGTCCTACGTACACTTTTACTCTGGATATGACACCCCCATTAAGGCCATATTTTCTTTAATGTTTCTCCGCGCTCTTAGGATCGCCAGTCCGGACTACATCGATGCCGAATTGAAAAAAAATCAACGGTATTGGAAGTGATCTGTGCTACCCACCTGCGTTTATGGAATCTTGTCTTAAGGCAAAACGAACCTTCTATCGTGTGAATAATAACACTCGCACTTTGTCAAAGAATATTTTAGTACTTCAATTTTTTACGGTTTTTTTTAGGCATTGCTAATGTACTTAAACTTTTGGATATTAATGTAGTATTTTCATATAACAATATTGTGAAAAATATTATGGTAAAAAACAGCCCTACCAATAATTCATTTTAGGCATTACCTATAAAATTGGTTGTAAACAATGTGATTCCTTTTACACTGGTCAAACGGGAAAGGATTTGCACACGTGTTTATTGATTGGAATAGTGCTTCAGTTTTGTTTCACTCTAGCAACATTGTTAATAGAAATATTCTTGAGTCTGCTATTATTCAACTTACAAATAATTTTAACATTAGCCAGGGTCTTTTTCCACTTGATCCTGTTGTTTTGAATTTGTTCAGAATGGATTTAGACAAGAAGGGCAAAATGCTAAAACTTTGGTAGTTTTTCCTTATAAATTTGTATGCTCCTCTTACAATTTTTATTTTTCAATTTATTTTTATTTTTCTTATTTTTTGTGACCTATATATCATTCAGGCATTATCTATAGAATTGGTTGTAAACAATCCACTTGATCCTGTTGTTTTGAATTCGTTCAGAACGGATTTAGACAAGAAGAGCAAAATGCTAAAATTGGTAGTTTTTCCTTACAAATTTGTATGCTCCTCCCACAATTTTTATTTCTATATTTGTTATATATATATATATATATATATATATTAGGGTGATGCACAAATCATGACCATCGTGGATTTTTAGGGATACCCCCTCATTTGTTCCAATTTGTCACAAAAATTTGAATTTGTTCTTATTTTTGTTGCAGGTTTTGTGCAGGTTTGCTGCAGGCAGAGTGGTAGGTGATGCGTACATGAGCAAACAGCAAACAGCAAACAGCGTTCAAGGAAATCGGTATCGCAGTGTGCTTGTGGCAGTGTCCGGGAGAGGTGCTATATCAGTGAGTCTCTCCGCCTCAATTTCTCTTCTATTTCCTGTATCTTAATTGTGACGAAAATGAGATCAAGAAGCTCAACAGATATCTGGCTGATCGGTCAACAAATAGATAAATTGAATCAAAGTAAGCTTCCATCAAAGAAAGAAGTAATTTCCTTATTCATGAATTATAAACATGTCAAGAATGAAACCGTCAGAGAAGCATTAACTTCAACCGTTAATGATGTATTGGAAGTGTGGCAGAAAGCAGGAATACCAACAACCCAGAAATGTAATGTTGTGAAGAAATTAAATAAACTATGATGAGTGGCAAGGGCTGAAGAAGAGCAAAGGAGAAAATCGAAGTTTTCAATAGAGAAAGAGAATACATGGAAAGAAAAATTTGATGGACTCTTTGATATTGCGCATGCAAATGCTAACGAGTTAATACTATCGAAGAAGATAGAGAGTTTCTACGGCTACAAAGGGAAGGTCGAAAGAGTAAAATGATGGCAGTTGATAAGGATGAAGAAAAACGTCGAAAGGAAGCTGCGAAGAGACATGAAAAAATGGATAAGAAAAGGTTACGTGAATCAAGTGCATTTGATGAAACGTTGTTCTTGCAAGCAGCAGCAGTTCCTGCAGTGATTCACCTGCATCTACGGAAGAAGAAGTACATCTGGAACAGCCCTCAACATCCAAAAGAGGCCTTCCAAGAAAAAATTCAAGATTATGAATGAAAATCTGCTTTCCTCATTGGATGTTGCTAAGATCAGCGACCGATCAGCCTCTTTAATAATTATTCCAACGATCGCAAATGTTGGAAAAGATCCAGAGAATTACAATGTTAGCTACTCATCGATTCGCAGGGCAAGACAGAAATCAAGAAAGAAGTTCAGTGAAAACTTGAAAGAAGAATTTCAAGCTGACAAACCCTTGATTGTTCAATGGGTGGCAAACTCCTCGAAGACATTAGTGGGAATGAGGTTGTTGATCGGTTGCCAGTCCTAATCTCTGGCAGTGGAGAATCAACTGCTTGGAGTGCCAAAAATAGATCATGGCACAGGAAAGGATACTGCAAATGCAGTACATCAGGCGATCATTGATTGGAATCTAATAGATAAGGTAAAAGGCATGTGTTTCGATACAACTGCATCGAACACAGGTCGTAAAAAACGGAGCTTGTGTCCTAATTGAACAGAAAATGGAGAAAGATTTGTTGTGGTGTCCTTGTCGACACCATATCCTTGAAATCATGTTGGAAGCAGTGGTATCCCCTGCATTACAGGCTTCCTCAGGCCCTGACATTCCAGTTATTGAAAGATTCAAAACAAACTGGAATAAGATTAATCTAACTTCATACGATAAATTAGAAAATTATCCACAAAAGGAAAAAGAAAATCATCAACTTTGCAGCAAAAAAAATCAATGAAGATCAACCTCGCGACGATTACAGAGAGTTATTGGAACTGACAATCATCCTTTGCTTGGCGGTACTCAACGCTGGAATAAAATTCAGGAAGCCTGGGGCTTATCATAGAGCCCGTTGGATGGCGAAAGTCATTTATTCGATGAAAATCTTTATGTTCAAAAGTCAGTTCAAAATAACAGCAATAGAAGAAAGAAATCTAAAAGAAATTTGTTGGTTTCTGTTTCAATTTATATTAAGCATTGGTTTTCAGCACCCTGCGCAGCAAGTGCTCCACGAAATGATCTGAGTCTTCTCAAGAATCTTCACAGCTACAAAAGCACAAATGAACAACTAGCAAATGCTGCTTTAGAAAAATTCAAGAATCATTTGTGGTATCTCTCAGAAGAGTTGATCGCATTGGCTTTCTTTGATGATAAATCAACTTTGACACCAAAAGAAAAATGAAGGAAGCTCTTACAAAATCTTCGGAGCCAGATCCTCCAAAGAAGACACAAATAGACATCAAAACTATTGACAATAAGCAGCTTGAAGATTTTGTAACTGCTAACACAAAGTCCTTCTTCAGTATACTCGGATTGTCTTCAACGTTCTTGAGCAAACCAGTAGAAGATTGGCTTCTCGATGAGAGTTATTGGGTTGCAAAGAACGTAGTGAATCATATGAAAGTTGTTAATGATATTGCTGAAAGAGGAGTGAAATTGATTGAAGATTATAACAAATTAATTACCAATGATGAACAACAGAAGCAATATCTACTGCAAGTTGTATCAAATTATCAGAAGAAGCTTCCGGACAAAACTAAGAAAACTCTCGTATCTTTGACGCAACAGTAAAATTACGAGTATATCCATTCTATGTATCTATTGTAAATATCTATTGTATTGTATCTGTTTTATGAACAAATGGAAAAGAGGAAGGTGGTATGATAGGCCTCCTGGGGAACTTCCACTCAAAAAAAAAGTAACGTGACGCTTGCTGTACCTCCTGGGTGTCATGGAAATCAGCAAATTTTCAAATGGCGGGCGCGACCTCCAAATATTCGAATTTTGACCCGAAATTTCCCCAGGATCATTTTTCCACCAAATCAAATCAAATGAGAGGGTATCTCAAAAATTTGAAACAAAAAAATTTTACTCCCCCACTTTTGCATCACCCTAAATGTATATATATATATATATATATATATATATATATATATATCGGGTGGCCCAAAAAAAGTTCTCATTTTTCAACTAGTCATATCTCAGTAACCCGTGGACCTATATAGACGATATTTTAACACAATTTACACCAAAGCCTTGTCTCACTATGGTTACAATTTGAAAACGATATCATTTATGCTTTTCTCACAATTTAGAAAATAAAAACTCGTGTCAAAAAACAAATATCATGAATATTTTATTTATTTTAGCCAATTAAATGATCGATTGGACCACCGTCCTGTTGACAAACTAATCGGAGTCTCTTCTTCCACACAGAGATGCTTCGTTGCACCTCATTATTGTCAATTTCCTGCCATGATTGTAGTATTTTGTCCTTTAATTCACGTTCAGTAAATTCTTCGCGCTGCCCACGATAAACTTTCTCTTTCAGCAACTCCCAAATCGAATAATCCATTGGGTTACAGTCCGGGCTTTGAGGCGGCCACTCATTCTTGGTAATGAATTTGCGCGTATTATCATTCAGAAATGCCTGTGTGGCCTTGCTTGTATGTGACGGTGCCCCATCTTGTTGAAAACAAAAATCATTTTCTGGATAGAGACGACGGCAGTCTGGCAACAACTTTGTGTTTAAAAGTTCCATGTAATTACGGAATTCACTTTCGTCGTTTCGGTATCAATAAAATGAACGTCAGTTTTACCGTTCCAAGAAACGCCTGCAGATATCATCACTTTTTTGAAAATCGCGATGTCTCATGATACAGTCTATTCACCGGAATATCGCGTTTTCGACCACGTCCGTAGACAACGTCATTTTGAGGATTTCGTGGAATTTCCAGTGTAAAATCCTTCTCATCCGTGAACACTCTTCTTAACACCATCAACTGAAAATTTATTAAGCAACTGTCTGCACCTTGTTTTTCTTTTATCCTTCACATTTTCGTTTTTTCTAGATGTGGGAATCCTTTTGAATGGTTTTAGGTTCAGCGATTTTACTACACGTTGCACAGAACTCCTACCAATACTCAGATTTTTGGCAATTGTCCGTTGCGATAAATGAGTCCCTGGTTCATTTTCTTGAGAGCAGATTTTATCATTTATGTAATCCACGTTTTCTGGTGTTGTTGCTGTTTTTGGCCTGCCACTTCCTGGTTTCCTGGTGGTGGTTCCTGTATCGCGAAGCTTCTTTAACAGTTTGTCTAGTGTACGTCTCTTCCAACCTCTCCCTGGAAACTCTCTTATTAATCTTCCACTCTTCCATCCTTTGTCAATGTAGCAAGCTTTAATGAGAGCACAGTCTTCTTCTGACAACGTCATGATTGCGACTGAAGGACTGAAGGATATGTAGTCTGTAAGCTCGTAAACTCTGAAACGGGCGTAGCCTACGCATGGCCTAAAATTCGCCAAAAGGCCGAGCATAGACTACAATCGATATTTGTTTTTTTGGACACGAGTTTTTATTTTCTAAATTGTGAGAAAAGCACAAATGATATCGTTTTCAAATTTTAACCATAGTGAGACAAGGCTTTGGTGTAAATTGTGTTAAAATATCGTCTATATAGGTCCACGGGTTACTGAAATATGACTAGTTGAAAAATGAGAACTTTTTTGGGGGCCACCCGATATATATATATATATATATATATATATATATATATTATATATATATATATATATATATATATATATATATATATATATATATATATATATATATATATATATATATATATATATATTAGGGTGGCCCTTATTTTTCAACTTTTGAAATTACTTGCTCCCAACCCCTAATCTTCTTCCAATATAAAAAAACTGCTCTGTGCAAAATTTCAGCTCAATTGGGCTATATTAAGGTGGCCCCCAAAGGCCCTAAAGTTTCAAAATTCACCGATAATTGGTATTTCTAATATAAACCTTTATAATTCATTTGCAAACTTTGTTTGGGAAAATAATCACAAAACATAATCGAAAGTGAATTTTATTTACAACAAATAATTACGCCGCTTATATAGGCCGCAGGCGCAGAACTTTCTAGAACCTTCCAGAAGCGGTTTTTTACGCACTTATGATACTTTTCAATTTCCGTGAATATCTCGTCCAATTTGGTTTTAAGTAAATAATGGTTATAACTAAATTTATTGTAAATTGAATTCTCTTTTGATCATATTCTATATTTCTTTCGAATAAAACACTGTAAAGAAGATAAAAAAGGTTTTATATGAAACAATATCAATATTGTTAAAATCTGAAACTTTAGGGCCTTTGGGGGCCATCTTAATATTGTCTGATTGAGCTGAAATTTTACACAGAGCATTTTTACATGGATTAGAACAACTATGAAGGTTGGGAGATGAAAAATATTTCATTTCAGAAAATCACATACAACTAAGGGCCACCCTAATATATATATATATATATATATATATATATATATATATATATATATATATTGTGACATATATATAGTCTTGAACTCTTTATATACATCAGTGTTCCTGAGAATGTCATCAGAAGAAAGCGCATGAGCACGATTCTTTGTTTCCTTTCCTTCGTGGTTCTTTTCATCATAAATATTTTTCACGTGTTTCGTGAAATAATTTTCATATATATATATATATATATATATAATATATATATATATATAAAATGTAAAGAACGACGCTCGTGTAGAAGAGCGTTCCGCAGATGAGGAGGGAGAACGAACAAATGAAAAATTAGGTACCACCCGGGAATCGAACCCGGAACCCGGAGCGGAACGCTCTTCTACACAAGCGTCGTTCTTTACATTAATTATACTGTGTTGTTTGCACTTAAAATGTATATATGTACGGCATGCGAAGGTGCCCCCTCAGGGCATTGGTTTCTGCTCGTATGTAGGAGAATTGGGACTTCTGATTGATCGAGGTCCATGATGTAGTGGATAACGTATCTGACCGGCAATCGGATGATCCCGGGTTCGATTCCCGGTGATACCTCATTTTTCATTTGTTCGTTTTCCCTCCTCATCTTCTGCGAAACGCTCTTCTACACAAGCATCATTCTTTACATTAATTATAGTGTGTTCTTTGCAGTTAAAAAAAAAAAATTATATATATATATATATACATACATCTATATATATATACATACTGTGTGTATACATATATATATATATACACATGAAAATTATTTCACGAAATTAACACGTGAAAAATATTTATGGTGAAAAGAACCACGAAGGAAAGGAAACACAGAATGGTGCTCAAGCTCTTTTGTCTAATGACATCCTCAGGAACACAAGTAAATGAAGAGTTCGAGATTATATATGGGTCACAAAAAAAAAATATATGTATATATACACAGAGTATGTATATATATATATATATATATATATATATATATATATATAGATATATATATGATGAATAAAACCACGAGGGAAAGGAAACACAGAATGGTGCTCAAGCGCTTTCGTCTAATGACATCCTCAGGAACACTGAAGTAAATAAACAGTTCGAGACTATATATAGGTCACAAAAAAAAATATATATATATATATGTAATATATATATATATATATATATATATATATAATATATAATAAATATAGAAATAAAAATTGTGGGGGGAGCATACAAATTTGTAAGGAAACACCAATTTTAGCACTTTGCCTTTCTTGTCTAAATCTGTTCTGAACGAATTCAACACAAGATCAAATGGATTGTTTACAACCAATTTTATAGATAATGCCTGAATGATATATAGGTCACAAAATTTTTTTTTTAAAATATAAAAATAAATTGAAAAATAAAAATTGTAAGAGGAGCATACAAATTTATAAGGGAAACTACCAAAGTTTTAGCACTCTGCCCTTCTTGTCTAAATCCGTTCTGAACGAATTCAAAACCAAGGATCAAGTTGAAAAAGACCTTGGCTCATGTTAAAGTTATTTGTAAGTTGGATAATAGCAGACTCAAGAATATTTCTATTAACAATGTTGCTAGAGTGAAACAAAACTGAAGCATTATTCCAATCAATACAGTGGGATAACTCTGACAAATGGACAAAAAGGGCAATTTATTTTTTTATTTTTTTTATTTTTTGTGACCTATATATCATTCAAGCATTATCTATAAAATTGGTTGTAAACAATCCATTTGATCTTGTGTTGAATTCGTTCAGAACGGATTTAGTCAAGAGAGGCAAAGTGCTAAAATTGGTAGTTTTCCTTGCAAATTTGTATGCTCCTCCCACAATTTTTATTTCTATATTTATTATATATTTATATATTTTATTTTTTTTTGTGACCTATATATAGTCTCGAACTCTTTATTTACTTCAGTGTTCCTGAGGATGTTATTAGACGAAAGCGCTTGAGCACCATTCTGTGTTTCCTTTCCTTCGTGGTTTTATTCATCATAAATATTTTTTAAATGTTACTTTCGTGAAATAATTTATATATATATATATATATATATATATATGAGGGATGTGCACCGTACAAAATTAAGCGTGCGAAAGTAAACAACAGGCCCTTGTGGTTTACTTCTAGAGTAGGAGACATTACAAAGAGTAGAGATAGGGCTTGTAGGCTACATAAGTGCGATAAAGACAATTTGTGGTTACGAAACAACTACATATCTCTAAGGCGTGAAGCGAAAAGTGTAATAAAAAAGTTCAAGCGCGAATATCTCCATAGCTCGTGACGGTAAAGAAAACCCCAAGCGATTCTTTCAATACGTCAACAATAGAAATCCAGTAAAAAGTGTCTTGGGGCGGTTGAAAAATGTTAATGGAGAGCTAGTTTCTGAAAACAAGGAAATGGCTACCTTGCTATACTAATTTTTTTACATCAATTTTTACTGTAGAAGATGTACCGAATATCCGTACGGTCATAGACATAATACCTTTTGATAATGGTAATGTTTTAGATAATATTGTGTTAGTGAAAGGGAGGTAATGCGCTATAGAATAACCTTTATTAATAATAATAAAATAAATAATTTTTTTCAATTTACAATGACATGAATAATTATGAAGCCCGACTATTTATTTTATTTAATTTGGCCCTTAAGCTTTAGGCTTTACTGGGCTCTTATTAAAAATAAACAGCTACTTGATATAAATTAATAATAATAAATAAATAAATAAGTAAATAAGTATTATTAATAGTTAAAACATGTATTACAATATTAAATATTATTAATGGACAATATTAAACAATATTAGTGGACATTAATCCTAGATTTTTGTTAGTATGCCATTATTAATCGGGATTTCAACTTGGTTTTAAACAAATTTACATTCACAATATTTTTATATCGGCATGCAAGTCATTCCATAGTTTCAGTCCAATGAAAATGGGTAGTTTTTGAGATGAAGACAATCTAAATTGAGGTATAACAAGCTTTGATCTATTTCTGGTCTGATACGAGTGAATTTCTTGATGAGTTACAAAATATCTATTTACCCATTGCAAATTAATGATTTTGTTCTTACACTTGTAAATAAAAATAAAATGTACCAGTTTGGTTATATCGTTGAGCTTTAGTAGGTTTAGCTCTTTAAATAATGCACTAGAGTGATCAAGGAAATCAGCATCAGACCTTATTGCTCGTTTTTGGAGGACAAAGATACCATTTAATGCGTTGTTAGCGGAGTTTCCCCAAACAAGGGTGTAGTATGTTATATAAGGAAGAACAAGAGTATGATAAAGAGTCAATAAAACGTGTTTAGGGACTACATTTCTAAGTCTAAACATGATAGCAACGCTCCTTGAAATATTTTACCCGATATAATTTACATGATCACTTCATTGCAAATTCTTATCCAGCATTGCACCAGGAAATTTTGTTACAGTACACTCCTTTATAGCGATTTCATTAACATTAAGTTCATCAAGATATACATTTCTTTTATTAGTAAAAATCATGAAATTTGTTTTACTGGTATTTTGGAAGAGTTTATTGGTGGTCAACCATTTCATTACACTGATGAATTCTGAATGAAATATATTCTAAGCTGTATTAACATCTTTGCAAGAAAAAGAGGCAGTTGTATAATCTGCAAACATTATGAAGTTCAGTATATGAGATGAACGTGAAAGGTCATTTATATAATTATAATAAAAATAACAGTGGACCCAGAACTGAACCCTGTGGCACACCATGTTTGACAAGCGCTTTAGTTGTGCAAACCTTATTTACTGATACAAAATGATATCTAGTGGACAAATAACTTTCGAACCAATCACTGATTGCTCCTCTAAGCCGTAACAATATAATTTATTAAGTAGAATATTATGTTCTATTACATCAAACGCCTTACTCAAATCCATAAATATTGATATCATTATTTCTTTGTTCTCCTGAGCTATATTTACATTTTCCATAAGATTTAAAATAGCCATTTCTGTTGTTTTATTATTACGGAAGCCATATTGATTTGGAGATAATAAATTGTAGGATTCTAAATATTGCTGCATTCTACTTTTTACAATTTTTTCAAAAACGTTGCTGAACACATAATGAACACAACGGCCTGTAATTTGTTGCTAGTGTAGGATCACTCCTTAAAAAGGGGTGTTATGCAACCAGTTTTTAGCATTGAAGGGAATATTCCTTTGGAAAAACTTTCATTGATAATTTTAGCCAAAGTTACAGATATCTTATCTTTAACAAGTTTCAATATAGGTATAGGAATGTTATGAATGTTACTTTTTGTATTTTTTAATTTAACAATAATATTCTGGACCTCAGTAGAGGTAGCAGGAACAAATGAAAATGAATTTAGTTGGCTGGGTGGCATATATTCTAGAGGTGTGTGATCATTATTTATTAATTGTGAGCGAAGCTTATCCGCTATTGAAGTAAAATCTGCATTTAAAGAGTCTGCAATAGCAGTCTCATCAATAATTTCTTTATTATCAACATTTAATTTCTCTATTGAGTTTTTCTTAATTTGTTTTCCGAGAAGATTGTTTATGGTTGTCCAAGTGTTTTTCATGTCTCCTTTATGTTTAGAAAATTGATTGTTATAATAGTTATAGTTTGCAATTTTGATTATTTTAGTTAATTTATTTCTGTATTGAGTATATTGTATTTTAGGAATTTTGATCTGCAATTGCAATTTGAATAATTTATCTCTGTTCTTTATTGAAGTGATAATTCCTGGAGTGATCCATGGATTTGCAACACTTTTCGGCGAAACTGTTTTTCTCCTTAAAGGAAAGCAAATATTAAAAATATAGAATAAGGTGTCATAGAAGAACTGAAACATATGATCTGGGTCATTTAAAGGTTCGTCACAGTCAAGTCCATTTTTTTCTACAGCCCCAATAAATTTTCTTTTGTTAACCTCTGAGAATATTCTGCAATCAATAGTTGTTTTGTCCGCAACCTGAACAATGTTATTGAATATAGCGTAAGTAGGAAAATGATCACTGATGTTAGTGGTTATAATTCCAGAATTTACGAGGGCATTGCTATTTACAAATATATTATCAATCGTAGATTCTGTTATTCGATTGCCATAGCTGCAGACTCGAGTGGGTTTGGTAATAGAATGACTAAGATAGAAAGAATTCATTACGTTTAAAAATTTATGAGAGATTGTTTCAGATTGCAAATTGATGTTGAAGTCTCCCGCAACTATGGCATTCGATTTATGAAAGTTGCATAACATGTTATCTAAGTGAATTAAAAAACTATTGATATTAGTATAAGGTGCATGGACAGAATATACATTACTTTTGTCTTTTATATTCACAATCAGGTTTTCATTGTCACTATTACATAGAGAAAATACTTCGTATGATAAGCAACGTAATTATCTACATTATATAGGTTTTTAATACTACTATTTAACCAGGTTTCCGTGAGAATTATAACACTAAATTTGACCGTAGAAGTTTTCAAAAGGGCCAATAAGTAGTTGTTGTTCCTAGTAAGCTTCGAATGTTTAGATTTAGCACTGAAAGATTTTTATAAATATCTTTTTGTAATATCAGGTCATTCCATAAGTAATGTCGTTTTTTACGATAGATTAAGTTTAAACTAGTCCTACTCGGTTTAAGCATAAATTTTCCGAAGGTTATATCTAAGAGGAGATCTATCGTGTTTCGCTACATACTTTACAGACCTTGACCAGTGAAGACGTGTGTTTTGCTTTATGTGAACCCCTCTTAAACATGGCGGTATCAGAAGAGCATATCAGGCATATAATGCTTTACGAGTTCAAAAAAGGGAATAGTGCTACTGAAGCAACGCGAAACATTCAGGACGTTTATGGCAACGATATTCTGCATGTGAGGAAATGTCAAAGATGTTTCAAAGTTTAGGAATGGTGACTGCTGTTTGACAGATGCAGCACGCTCTGGACGCCCTGCTGAGTTTGATGATGATCTGCTGTTAGCCGCACTTGAAGAAGACTGTTCAACAACTGTCGAAGAATTGGCCCAGAAACCCAATTCATCCCCGTCCACCATCCATCGACATTTGCAACAACTCGGGAAAGTGCCTAAGTTAGGAAAATGGGTGCCACATGAATTGTCGGTCGACAATCTGAGGGTGCGGGTAAACATTAGCACAGCTCTTCATTCCCGTGAACTCCAATCCGTTTTTGCACCGTTTAGTGACTGGTGATGAAAAGTGGATACTGTACCAGAATGTTAAGCGCCGTCGACAGTGGGTTTGTGTCGGAGAACCAGCGACACCACAGCCAAAACCAAATCTTCACCCTCGGAAGGTGTTGCTTAGTGTTTGGTGGGATAAAGGTGGTGTAATGCACTTTGAAACCTTACCACACAACCAAACAATCACCGCTCAAGTCTACTGTCAACAACTGGATCGATTGAACACTGCACTAAAAGAAAAGAGACCTTCTTTGGTTAATCGGAACGGAATCGTGTTCCACCACGACAACGTACGTCCTCATACCGCTCGGATCACTTCTGCAAAAATTGAGGAGCTTGGGTGGGAAAAACTTCCACATCCTCCATATTTTCCAGACCTTGCGCCTTCAGATTTTCATCTCTTCAAGAGTCTGAAACTATCTTGACGAGAAACAGTATACTTCTTTAGATGACCCGCACACCAGTCTTTGTACGTTTTTTGCTCAAAACCGCCTGAATTTTATAAACATGGCATTGAAAAGCTTGTAGGACGTTGGCAGAGTGTCATTGATTCCGATGGAAAATATATACTAGATTAAAAAGTTTCAGTTGAGTTTTTTTTTGTCCTTCAAATTCCGATCTAAAAAACGACATTACTTATGGGATGACCTGATACAAAGGCATTAAACTCCTCTATCGATGAGACCATGAAATTGCCTACACTAGATTTTTGTTCTAGATTCTCTAAACTGGATTCAGAATTTCTTGGTAATGAATTGAAATTATTAATATCGGCACATATACTATGAAAGTCTTTATCGATGAAAGCCATTTAACAGTAGTTAAGTAGCTATATTGATAAAATGAAAATGCGTAAATCACCGGGGCCGGACTCCATATATCCCATACAACTAAAAGAACTAAAGAAAGCATTGTTGTGCCGCTAACAAAGATTTTTAATGCGTCTATTTCTGAGGGGTGCGTACCAGATAATTTCAAGTTAGCAAATGTAACACCTATCTTTAAGAAAGGCGATAAAGGTGCGGTGGGAAATTATAGGCCAGTCAGTTTAACGTCTTGTAGGTAAGCTACTGGAATTAATAATTAGGGATCGTATCGTCGAACACTTAAATTGCATAACTTGGTTAGAAATACACAGCACGGTTTTAGGCGAAACAAATCTTGTTCAACTGATCTTTTAGAAATTTTTCAAAGCGTGGTTGAAGTTTTCGATATCATCGGGCGGTTGATGTAGTGTATTTAGATTTTCAAAAAGCGTTTGACACCGTACCGCACAAAAGACTCATTGAAAAAAAACTAAGGTTCATGGAATCAGGGGTGTAGTAATAAATTTGATAGAAGAGTGGTTGCGAGGTAGGAAACAGAGGGTGGTCGTTGATGGAGCCGAGTCATCTTGGGCTAATGTAGCGAGCGGCGTTCCTCAGGGTTTTGTATTGGGCCCCTTGCTTTTTCTTATACAGTATATATTAACGATTTAGATGTCGGCCTAGTCAGTACAGTTTCAAAGTTTGCGGATAACACGAAGTTGGGTGGTAGGGCGATTAATGATGAAGATAGAGGTAAAATCCAGGAAGATCTGAATAAAATCGTTGACTGGTCAGTCACATGGCAAATGAGATTTAACGTCGATAAGTGCAAAATTTTACATATAGTTCGCGTAACGGTAACTTTGCATATAGTATTGTCAGGGAAGGAGTTAGCAAGCATAAAGCAGGAAAAAGATTTAGGAGTTATAGTCACTGGTGATTTAAAAGTAGCAAAACAAAGTACAGCAGCGGTCAATAAAACGAACAAAGTGCTAGGTTTTATAGCTCGGAATTTTGAGTACAAATCGCGCGATATTATTGTTCTTCTTTATAAATCATTAGTTAGACCCCATTTGGAGTACGCGATCCACTTTTGGAATCTGCATATGCGTAAAGATATAACAAAATCGAAAGAGTTCAAAGACGAGCAACTAAGATGATTCCGTCGCTTAGGTCGAAATTGTATGAGGCAGGCTTCAGGAGTTAAAATTGACTACACTCGAGATTAGGAGGTTAAGGAGTGATCTAATCCAGGTTTTCAAAATTATGAATGGGTTTGATAATGTAGATAGAGATAGCTTTCTCGAAATTTCTCAATATAATAGGACTAGAAATAACGGGTTTAAGTTGACAAGTAGAAGGTTCGAGACAGCAGTTGCAAAAAACGTTTTTACGCAAGAATAGTAAATAGGTGGAATAGTTTGCCGGTAGAAGTAATTAGTAGCACGTCTATAAACATATTTAAAAATCGATTAGACGCATATGTTGATAGATTGAGTATAGTTTAAGGTAGTAAAATTAAGGCTTATGGTTCGGAACCCACGTAAAATTGTAGGTCCCCTCCGCCACCATGGAGGACATGCACAATACACAATTACGAACACAGTTAGGTAGACCAGCCATGAGTGGATCCTAGGGTCTTTGTTGGTCTGAAACATTATAACATCATAACATTATATATATATATATATATATATATAATATATAATAATAATAATAATAATAATAACAATAATAATAAAACACCAATTCTTTATTACAACAAATATGCAATGGTTGAGACTGTCTTACTAAATAGTTTATCATGCAAAATGCTCACAATTTGCCATAGATTAACATAAATGGCACAGCTATACCCGGTTCATAGTTAGTACTTGGTCCATCCGCCATTATTGTCTATTACATTTTGTAATCTGTGTGGCATAGATGCAACATGGTTATGTATGATGTGTAGGTTCCATCGGAACCTCCCACTCAGCATAGTGTGATCCAGCAGCTGGCGGCTGGTCCGCTCCTGCCCAGGCTCCCACGAGTTCATCACATTCCCCTACACGTTCTCAGTGGGGTTGAGGTCACACCCCTTACTAGGCCAGTCCAGTAGTTCTAGATTTCGCTGCTCCTCGAACCACCTTCTAACAATCCTGGCGGTGTGGTTGAGAGAGTTGTCCTGCAAATGGATTTTAAATATTAAAAGTAGAATTATATCTCATCCATACGCTTCATAAGTAACCCACTATTCGAGATAGGTTTTAACCCCTATGTATTAGAGGTTTCTCTCAGCTAAGTGTGATTATGTGCTGTCATACAAATAATACAGTCTGCAGTTATCCAGAATAAAATCCTAAAGTGTTGTCATAGTACTGAAAGAGTTAAAAAACAATTTTATGACTGTTATTTGTCCATGTAAATGTGGAAACGAGACATACAAATGCATGTAGTACATAAATCTTACTCTAGTAATAGTATAGTATAATCTATAACACACAAATGCAACATACCTGCATAAAGATAATCTGCTCAGGATAGGGGAAGGCATACGCCCGTACAGAAGGCATCATCACCTTCTCCATGATTCTATATATTGATCTGTCGTAAGTCTCCCGTGGATCTCAATCAGCTCTCCTAGTCCTTGCATTGCATGTGCATCCATCCCCACACATTCGCCGTTACGTGCCCACTCCGTGTCACTTCGTAAATATTTTGGCGGGCATATCTCGTGTTGTCCTGTCGCCAACACCGAAGACGGCCGTGAGTTGTAGACGCAAACGTCTTCTCGTTAGAGAAGATAACTCTGGTCCAGTATGGGAGCTGGACACGGACTCTACAAACAGCTTTATTAGTATTGTCATAATGATTTAATATACGTGAGACTGGTGGGTGTGGAAGGGAATAAGAGAGTGTGGACATTGGTTGTGTAATGTTTATTTTTGGTTCAAATTCACTAGTATATAAAAAGTTGTATTGTGGTAGCTGTTCATATGGACTTGCAGTAATCATAATGGAACTTTATTACTGTATAAGACTAGTAAGTAAACTACATGGAGTTCAACGGTGTTCATGATCATATTAATTGTTTATTTTTGTGAACATAGACATTACATTATAATTAACTGTATGTCAATTGTCCTTTAGATATATTGTCTGTGTTATATGTTGTTGGACTCGGTTGTCCACCCTCCACCCCACCTTCCCCCAGTTGGGGTACCTTGATACCTTGACTATCACTGCGGCGTTGCCACATGTATGGAGTCGCCTGTGAGGTGAGGAACATTACATATGCGGGCAACTGTACTTTTGATACACGGTTTGAAGTGAATTGTTTCACGAAATAACAACAGAACTGTTCCAGTTAAAACTGTATAGGCCCATATTAAAGTATGATATTTTAAACAAAATTTGTTTGGTTGAATTGTTGAAGAAACAGAATTTTCATTAATGATGTGAAATACATATTTTTAAAAATTAAAAACAAAAAATGTAAATCTTTTCTCTTAGGATCAAGAGAAAAGTTGGGCGGCTAAATTTTTCCGAGAAGCCAAACCGTAAAACCCATCTTAATATGACTAAACTCGTAACCACGGGTCTGTGTGCGATGAATCACATAATTTAGACGCAGACATGCTAATCTTATAAAAAATAGGAGCAACTTTCTCCCTAAAAGCCATTTAGACGATAAGATTATCACAAAATCTTTTTAACTTCTAAACTGTTTACCTGCACGGCTCTCCATTTTCAGTTGCAGGAGCAATTTATCTTATAAAATTTCAGAGAAATTATTAAAATTTCATTCGCGTATTAAAAGGTTCGGAGGACTTCGGAAATTTTTAGATAAATTTTCTGTTCTTGAGTCGTATAACTCACGAAGAATAATTTTATGAGATAATTTGTTCCCAAAGCCACCGAGCTATATGGAGAGCGCATTATAGAGTTATAGAGATTCAACAGAATAACGAAAACCCGAAGGTCCATCCGAAGTTAGCCTAGAAAAAGATGTCGTTCAGAGTAGAAGAGAAGAGGACGGATGATTATAAAGGAAACACATCTCGCATACAATGTTTACATAGATTAATTTTAGAATATTCAGTCAGGAAAAGTAGGAGTGAAGTATAGGGCAGAGAGGTACCCTTTCTCGCTTCCACCAGCCACTGCTTCCGAGAAAAAGTGTTGTATAAGAAAGTTAAAAAAAATTAAAAAGATATGCTGTATGATACATTTATACGTAGGCCTATTCGTAGTCGTATCTCGAGTATTTAGTTACCTGTTACGGTAAAACTAACGTTGTACGCTGTTTTCAAGGATATTCTTAATTATAGATTTATTTTCAAAAGGAACATTAGTTCACTTACACACACACACACACACACACACACATACAATATATATATATATATATATATATATATATATTATGCGCCTCGGTGGTGTAGTGGTTAGCGTCGCTGACTACGAATCCATCGGCCCCGGGTTCGAGACCCGACGGCAGCCGGCGAGCAGCAAAACCCAGCTGTTCATCCTTCCACACAAAAAGAAAGTGGTTGGTAGATAAATGGGTACCCTAGGTGGCGTAATGGTTAAGACGCTGGGCTGCTGATGGGGCGTGGTTCGGATTCCACGTTAAACTGTAGGTCTAAGGTGGAGTGAAAAGCTTGACCTTCGTCAGATTGAACAATTCGGGCGGAAGCTAACCAAAGGTTACCAAAGGTATATATATATTAGGGTGGTTCACTTTTATATGGAAAAATATAAAACTGTAAAATATGATTCTCCTCAAGGCCGCCCATGTTCCACTATGGTAAAGGAAGTCACAGTAAAAATTTGAACGCTTTTGAAGCATATTTAAGGGTTGCTAGAAACTAACACTTTTCCCATGTGGCGCGGGAGGAGAACAATTTGCAGGAAATGTGCTTGTTCGTTACAATCATTTATGCAAAGTACTGGCATGAAGCACCAATGGCAATAAAAGCCCCAAGAAATGATTTAGCTCTTCTATCTTCATTGGGGGACTATCCCAATAAGCCACTTGCTGATGTTGTTAGTAATTCATTCAAACAACATCTCTGGTATTTATCAGAAGAAATTGTGGGACTTTCGTTCTTTGACAAACGCGTAGCTGTTAATGAAAAACTAAAGATGGTTGCAAACCTCACTAGACTAGCAAAAGCCAAGTCACTCAAGCGCCTAAATACAAAGTGTTTCAAACCAGAAAATACTCTATCGTTCTGTGTGACAGAGAAGACATCAGACATTTTCGACGTTCTGGCTAAAAATGGAAAAGAACTATCACAAGAATTTCTTCAGAAACATCCAAACAACTGGGAGAGCAGCAGTGCCTACAAATATTGACAAGGAAAGGCGATTGAGATGAAAGTTGTTAATGATTGCGCAGAGAGAGGCATAGCATTGATTAAACAGTTCAACTCTACACTTACAAAAGATGAACTATATCTTACATCCTCTAAAGCAAATTTTATGCAGTACTGTGTCTTTATGAGTCCCATCATTTGTATTCGATATTATTTTTGTACCAGTTCATCAAACAGGTTGTTAGTGTCTAAGTTTATTAATGAATAGGAATTATGTCATTTTTCCTGCATGATTTATATACTGTATATTGTTCATATTCTAGCAAACCTCTAAATATACTTCGATTCAGCTGAGATTTGGTGTTCATTTCTTTTAGTCATTTGAAACGAGGCAAGGTTGAGGAAAACGGAAAACAAACTATCATATTTTTGAACCACCCAATATATATATATAATATATGTGTGTGTGTGTGTAATATATATATATATATATATATATAAATATATATGGCTTAATATATTATGCGATGTTTGGGACGATAGCATAAATACTAAAATGTCTTAAGTTTGTGTAACTTCTGATCATTAAATTTTGTCTTAAAAAGAGTTTTAATATCAATGTCCACGTGATGATTTAAACTGAGGTGATTCTATATTCATATTAGATTATGGTGAAACATTTAGTTAGCTTCAACATGTGGCGCCAACCAAGTGTAAATTATTGATTGCAGTGGAATTAACATTGAAAAGTTTTATATATGAAAGGTGTAGCCACTAGTGAAGGTGATATATATATATATATATATATATATATATATCTATATATATATATATATATATATGCAATAACGGAGAAGTAAAATAAAAAATAAAAATTAAAAATTAAAGGATTATCATGAGGCTAACAGATTTGTAAGGAAAAATATCGATTTTTAGCACAAGATCGAATGGATTATAAAAACAAATTATACTGGAAATCTGCCCGGTTTTAACACTCTGCCTATGGTCAGGTTTCGATATATATAAAAATAAAATGCAAATTAAAAGTTAATAAAGTAGCAGACAAGTTTACCAAAGATTTAGTGTTCTACCCTTCTTATCTAAATCTGTTTTGAAGGAATTCAAAATAACAGGATCGAGTTGAAAAAGACCTTTGCTTATGTTGAAGTTATTTGAAAGTTGGATAATGGCAGACTCAAGAATATTTCTATTAACAATGTTGCTAGAATGGAATAAAACTGAAGCATTATTCCAATCAATACAGTGGGATAACTCTGCAAATGGACAAAAAGGGCACTGGACAACTGTCCTGTTCTAACGGAATATTGATGCTGTTTTATACGTGTGTGCAAATCCTTTCCCGTCTGACCTATGTAAAAGGAATCACATTGTTTACAACCAATTTTATAGATAATGCCTGAATTATTGGTAGGGCTATTTTTTTTTACTATGATATTTTTCACAATATTGTTATATGAAAATACTACATTAATATCCAAAAGTTTAAGTACATTAGCAATGCCTAAAAAGCCCGGAAAAATGGAAGTACTAAAATATTTTTTGACAAAGTACGAGTGTTATTATTGACACGATAGAAATTCGTTTGCCTTGTTGAGACAAGATTCCATAAACGCAGATGGATAACACAATCACTTCCAATACCGTTGATTTTTTCCAATTTCGGCATCGATGTATTCCGGGCTGCGATCCTAAGGGCGCGGAGAAACATTGATGAAAAAAATGGCCTTCTTAGTGGGGGTGTCATGTCCCGAGTAAAAGTGTACGTAGGACAAATTGTTTGTTGTTTTCCGATAGATACTAAACTTAAAATCCTGGGCTTTCCCTATGTACACGCACATCCAAAAATGGGATTGATTGTCTTGTTCCACTTCTAAGTAAACTTAATGGAGGGGACTTGATCATTTAACTGAAGGAGGAAGTTATCCAGGTCACGATTCATGGGCCAGATACACAAAATATCGTCGACGTACCGCAACCAAGGGATGCCAACCCCCAGGATTCTCGGAATATAAGTAATTTCGAAAAACTCCATATAAATATTGGAGAGGAGGGGCGATAAGGGGTTGCCCATGGCCATCCCAAAAACTTGTTGATAATACTCGTTATTGAAAGTGAATTTACAGTCTTTGATGCAAAGCTTAATAAGTTCCAAAACAATGTGTGAAGGTAGTGGCAGGTCATACTTATGTAATTCTTGGGAGAGAAAGTCAAGCATATCGTCAATCGGCACTTTTGTAAACAATGAACAAACATCAAAACTGATCAATCTATCCTTAGTTTCAATACGTGCATTATTCAATTTTTCAGTAAGATCCATGGAATTTTTTACATGTAAATCAGAGATAGTTCCGAGAATGGGGGACAAGACTTTGACAAGCCATTTGGAGAGTTTATAAGTAATAGAGCCCACCGAGCTAATAATAGGGCGCATAGGGTTGCCAGGTTTGTGGGTTTTAATAAGACCGTAAAGGTAGGGCAGAGCAGGTGAAGTGGACATGAAAAGCGGAATTAAGTCCTTATGATCTTTGAGAATGCGTTTCAAGCCACTATTAAATGATTTGATGACGTCATCCTGCGGGTTCTTCCTAAATTTGCTGTATGTGGCGGGGTCCTGGAGAAGCTCGTTCATCTTTCCGCCACATACAGCAAACTTAGGAAGAACCCGCAAGATGACGTCATCAAATCATGTTAATAGTGCTTGAAACGCATTCTCAAAGATCTAAGGACTTAATTCCGCTTTTCATGTCCACTTCACCTGCTCTGCCCTACATTTACGGTCTTATTAAAACCCACAAACCTGCAACCCTATGCGCCCTATTATTAGCTCGGTTGGGCTCTATTACTTATAAACTCTCCAAATGGCTTGTCAAAGTCTTGTCCCCCATTCTCGGAGCTATCTCTAATTCACATGTAAAAAATTCCATGGATCTTACTGAAAAATTGAATAATGCACGTACTGAAACTAACGATAGATTGATCAGTTTTTGATGTTTGTTCATTGTTTACAAAAGTGCCGATTGACGATATGCTTGACTTTCTCTCCCAAGAATTACATAAGTATGACCTGCCACTACCTTCACACATTGTTTTGGAACTTATTAAGCTTTACATCAAAGACTGTAAATTCACTTTCAATAACGAGTATTATCAACAAGTTTTTTGGGATGGCCATGGGCAACCCCTTATCGCCCCTCCTCTCCAATATTTATATGGAGTTTTTCGAAATTACTTTATTCCGAGAATCCTGGGGGTTGGCATCCCTTGGTTGCGGTACGTCGACGATATTTTGTGTATCTGGCCCATGATCGTGACCTGGATAACTTCCTCCTTCAGTTAAATGATCAAGTCCCCTCCATTAAGTTTACTTTAGAAGTAGAACAAGACAATTCAATCCCATTTTGGATGTGCGTGTACATAGGGAAAGCCAGGTTTTAAGTTTAGTATCTATCGGAAAACAACAAACAATTTGTCCTACGTACACTTTTACTCGGGACATGACACCCCACTAAGAAGGTCATTTTTCATCAATGTTTCTCCGCGCCCTTAGGATCGCCAGTCCGGAATACATCGATGCCGAATTGGAAAAAATCAACGGTATTGGAAGTGATTTGTGTTATCCATCTGCGTTTATGGAATCTTGTCTCATCAAGGCAAAACGAACTTTCTATCGTGTCAATAATAACACTCGTACTTTGTCAAAAAATATTTTAGTACTTCCATTTTTCCCAGGCTTTTTAGGCATTGCTAATGTACTTAAACTTTTGGATATTAATGTAGTATTTTCATATAACAATATTGTGAAAATATCATAGTAAAAAAAAATAGCCCTACCAATAATTCAGGCATTATCTATAAATTGGTTGTAAACAATGTGATTCCTTTTACATAGGTCAGACGGGAAAGGATTTGCACACACGTATAAAACAGCATCAATATTCCGTTAGAACAGGACAGTTGTCCAGTGCCCTTTTTGTCCATTTGTCAGAGTTATCCCACTGTATTGATTGGAATAATGCTTCAGTTTATTCCATTCTAGCAACATTGTTAATAGAAATATTCTTGAGTCTGCCATTATCCAACTTTCAATAACTTCAACATAAGCAAAGGTCTTTTTCAACTCGATCCTGTTATTTTGAATTCCTTCAAAACAGATTTATATAAGAAGGTAGAACACTAAATCTTTGGTAAACTTGTCTGCTACTTTATTAACTTTTAATTTGCATTTTATTTTTATATATTCGAAACCTGACCATAGGCAGTGTTAAAACCCGGGCAGATTTCCAGTATAAATTTGTATTTTTATAATCCATTTGATCTTGTGCTAAAAATCGATATTTTTCCTTACAAATCTGTACGCCTCACTGATAATCCTTTAATTTTTAATTTTTAATTTTTTATTTTTACTTCTCCGTTTATTGCATATATATATATATATATATATATATATATATATATCGGGTCCGCAAAAAAAAAAAAGGAGCATGACGAAAATTGCTCTCACGCCCGCATTTTTTGCCGGACCGTTAAATGTTATATATCTAGCTAAAGATAAAATAGCCCAGAGTTGTATAAAACAAATTTCATCAAAATCGGTCATAAAATAAAGATTTTATGGCCACAAACGTGCAATGACTAAAAAAAGTGAATTTCCGCGTAAAAAATTAATGTTCTTCTCATTTTAAATTATTGTTTTCAGATGCCTAAATAATTTTAATCAATAAAAATGATAATATGCCCGTATCTAAAGAAGATAAAATATTAATAAAACATATAGACTTGATAAAAATTATGGCGCAATAAAATTATTACAAGAGTAATTATTACATATTATTACAAATTATTACATATCGAACAATTTTTTTAGTCTTATAATTTCGTTTTCTTTGGAAATTGTAAAATTATATGACATGTTGTAGTAAAACTTTTATATTTTCTTTAATTTTTGACGTATTGACATGAAATTTGGTACTAACTTAGTTTATGTGTTGCTTATTTGCCTAAAATAAGTTATTTGTCATTATGTGTAAAAATAAATGTACAGTAAACATTTTCGTCATGCTTCTTTTTTTTTTTGCGGACCCTTGTAATAATTTTATTGCACCATAATTTTTATCAAGTCTATAATGTTTTATTAATATTTATCTTCTTAGAAAAGGGCATATTATCATTTTTATTGATTAAAATTATTTAGGCATCTGAAAACAATAATTTAAAATGAGAAGAACATTAAATTTTTACGCGGAAATTCACTTTTTTTAGTCATTGCACGTTTGTGGCCATAAAATCTTTATTTTATGACCGATTTTGATGAAATTTGTTTTACAACTCTTGGCTCTTTTATCTTTAGCTAGATATAACATTTAAGGGTCCGGCAAAAAATGCGGGCGTGAGAACAATATGCTCCTTTTTTTTTTGCGGACCCGATATATATATGTATATATAGATATGTATGTATATGTGTATATGTGTGTGTGTATGTATGTATGTTATTTATTTTTTCTTTTTTTCTTTCTGTAACCTATATATAGGCTGTAACCCTTTTATGTACTTCAGTGTTCCTGAGGATGTCATTAGACGAAAGCGCTTGAGCACCATTTTGGGTTTCCTTTCCTTCGTGGTTTTAATCATCATAAATATTTTTCACGTGTTACTTTCGTGAAATAATTTTCATATATATATATATATATATATATATTCTCTCTCTCTCTCTCTCTCTCTCTCTCTCTCTCTCTCTCTCTCTCTCCTCTCTCTCTCTCTCAAATTTATATAAATGTCATGTAAGGTCTCATTGTCATTTAATGAAAGCATGGATATAATATGAAGTCACGTTGACATTTCCATAATATGACAACCGGCCTCAGAATAGAATTCCCTCAGTGATGATTTGGTTCCTCCCAAATTGTAAATAATTATCTACAACAACAAAAAAAATACTAAAGTTTCTCATTAAGAATAAAACAAGAAAGAAACTCGTTTTATGCCGTTTTTAATTGTTTTATTCCGTTTTACGTTGAATAGAAACTTTAATAATTAAGTATGCATAATAGTGGAACCAATTAAGAGAATTGCCTTATGGTCGCTCGCTCTTTGCAACCAAAACAGGCGAGAGTTGTTTTATAATTAAATGTTCTAAACACGAATTCAACCACTACTGAAACTCCTTAAATTGGGCATTTTTCTCGCCTTTTAGATAGGATGCAACCTTTCTTCTATGCCACGTAAACATTAAAGGATCACGACGTTCGTTTAACTAATTCAAAGTAAATAGTTAGACATTATTTGAAATAGAGTTTTGGGGTATCTAATTTATCCAGTCAATTTACGTACAAATTCCTTTCTTAGAACATACAAAAATTTTGCTTCACGAGACTGTGTGCTTAATTTGCTTTATATATATATATATATATATATATATATATATAATATATATATTATATATATATATATATATATATATATATATATACACAAAACATTGGTTTTTCTTCCGCCCAAATTGTGTTTGTCACTCCACCTTAGTCCATTATTATATATATCGAATTACAATCACACACACATGCGCATATATATATATAATATGTGTGTGTGTGTGTGTGTGATTGTATTCCCACATATGTTTTCAAATCACACTTGAGGACATACTTAATTTAGTAAAAATATAGTTTTTAATAATGTACTACAGTGAATTACTTAAAAAGAAATTCTTCAGTTAGCTGAACTTAGGCTGAACCTAAATGTAATTAAAACAAGAAGAAACAATAGAAGTTTAAAAACTTTATTCATTTTTGATATTAATTAAAAGTTGTCGCTGCAATGAGAACTTCGATTTCAACGGTGTCACTACAAACCACGAACGCGTTCCTTGTTCGCTCGTTGAGTTGATTACGTTAGTTTTGCGATTCCGAACGAAAAGAGTCGAGAATGAATGATGTTTTGTTTCTTTTATTTCCTATTTGGTTTTCGACATTGGATCTCTCTCTCTCTCTCTCTCTCTCTCTCTCTCTCTCTCTCTCTATATATATATATATTATATATATATATATATATATATATCAGGGATGAAAAACTTATAAATTTTTAAGTCCAGTTATCGATTTCAGTTTAAGTTTGCGAAAATATCGATTTCAGTTTTTTTTTTTTTTTTCGATTTGAGTTTATTTTTTTATTCAAGTTTTATATTTTTTGGTTCGATTCATTTTAAATTTCGATTTCACTTTTTTTTTCAGATTTCTTTAAGAATTTCTTTGTACTGATGTTTATATTAGTTTTTGGAGGGTACCCTATTGACAAATTCAGATTTAATTTTATATTTGTATTTGCATTCGATTTCTGTTTTTCAAGGAGAGAATTTGCTTTAGTAACTCTTTTTACTTTTGTATAATTAAACATGTAAACATCTACAGGGTGATTCAAAAGTCAGGTTACATAGGGAAATACTGTATTATGTAATGATACAGGGAAATGGTCACATCACACGTTCGATATGGCCACCGTTAACGGCAATGCACTCGTGCAGCCAGCTAGGAATATCACATCAATGCGCTCCTCCTTCGATAACATCTCATAACTCATTTACCTGCAAAGAAATGGAAAAGCCCTATGTAACCTGACTTTTGAATCACCCTGTATAGCCAACTGAATCAGCACGAAACACTTTTTTTTTTTTACTTATTCGCTTCATTTCTTTCACATAAAGTTTTATTTAACAAAAAACTTTTAATTCGAAATTTTAAATTTTAAAGCACACGACATGTATTAAATATATAAATCATAGTATTAGAAAGGGGAATAAAACAATTAAATGCACCTCTCTTTATTATATACAAAATACAAATACTTTGTAAACTCACATGTTAAAATTAGAGCGAACAAGATCTCACCTAGGTGTGAATTTCTTAATGGTCTCTCGCCTTCTAGAATGTTCCTTACCTTTCCTGGATTGTTTCCTTACTCACTTTGTTCATTCGTTTTTCTGTATCCACCCGAAGAGGATGCCAGTGGGCATCGAAACTGTTGTGGAAATAAACTCCGTCTATTAGTGTGGGTTTTATTGTCACAACATTCCATAGGATTAGCATTTGAGTTGAAGTTTGGTCATTCCCACGGATTATAGCTATAATCGAACTGAAAAATTTAATGGTCAGAAAAAACTGAATGCGTCCTTACCGAGTGATTAAACTTAGGTCAATGAAAGGAGCAGTCATAACTGAAAAGTATTTTGATATGGGAAAAAAAATTTTCCTCCCTAATTCTTTTTCTTTCATTTTTAAAACCATTGTCTCTAATACTTTCAGCTGCGTTATATTCTACATCGAATTAAAGGATAAATGGATATTTTAAATCCTTACAAATGTTAAGTCACAAAAAAAGGAAAATAATTCACGTTATTTATATTTTTTTGCAATCGAAATGCTCCTCAAAACTGAAACGCAAAACTGTTATTTTTAATCTATTCGAATTCAGATTTCAGTTTTTGATTGTTTTTCAATTTCAGTTCGAATTTCGATTTTAGTTGTCAGAATTTTTTTCAGTTCGAGTTTTTTCCGATTTCAGTTCATAAAATAATGAGTTTTATCAGTTTATCGATTCCGGTTCGATTCAGTTTTCCATCCCTGATATATATATAATATATATATATATATATACAGGGCTATTCAAAATAATTCACCTGATTTCAAATGAGAATATTTTTTAATGTTACAAATACAGAGTGATTTGTGATACATCAACCAAAAGAAAAACTGTCCAAATTTTGTCTCTCACCTCATAAATGCTCTATGTGACTTCCCCTAGTTACACGAGCAACGTCGACACGATAGTCGAATTCCTCCCATACTCGCTCCAGCATGTCCGTTGTCACTGACTCTACGGCAGTAACAATGCGAGTTCGGAGCTCATCCAAAGATGTGGGCAACGGTGGCATGTACACAGTATCCTTAACGTACCCCCAAAGGAAGAAGTCGCACGGTGTAAGATCCGGCGACCTAGGGGGCTCACGCTGCACTGTGACTACCGATTTACAGCTCGAAAAATGCAACACACAAAACGCCTTCTGCTGTGCGGACGCCATTTTCACACTGACTGTTTGTTGCTAGGCTAGGCCACGGCGTGACTTTGGAGCCCTCTCGCGGTAATCTTGTAAAACTCGGAGATTTCCTCTTTCATGTGGTGCATGCCCAGTTGATGCACGGTTGATAGGTACGGAAGTATTCTCAGTTGAAATCGGATGAATCATTTTGAATAGCCCTGTACAGTGTATATATATATATAATGCAAAGTGCAAACCCACCAGGAAAAGGAAAAAAATTATTCAAGGCCTTTCGTCTATTCAGCAGTACACCCTGACGAGGTGACCCTGCTGAATACACGAAAGAACTTGGAATAATTTTTTCTTTTTCTTGGTGGGTTTACGTCATTCATTCATTTCACGTGTTTAATTATGAAATTCATCCCATATATATATATATATATATATATATATATATATAATATATATATATATCTTCTGATAGGTAAGCCTGTGCGGGCCTACATTCAATTTTATCAATAACTGTACAGTATTAACCTAACGTGTGTGTATTTTTTTTATGCAGGAAGAAGAGACCAAGGGCAGAGATTGAGTTGTGTGTTGTTGAAGATAAGGGAATAGTCGTGTGGAAGATTGTGACGAGTAGACAGATGGAGGAACTGAGTTTTTGAAGCATTGAAAGCCACAAGGTTTTCTCTGCCCCAATCAGATATAGCAGAAAGATCAGAGGTCAGGTGCTCCATAGCCGTACTACACGAATCAGGGAGTGACTGTTGAGAGGGATGCTTTGGGAAACGGGTGGGGAAGTGAAGAGTGGAATTATTGGCATAGGAGTGAACGGGACAGGAAGTGCGAATTAAAAGACCATTAATAAATAAAAGGAAAAGAGTGGGTGACAGGACAGAACCCTGAGGAACACCACTGTTAATAGCTTTAGGAGAAGAACAGTGGTTATCCACAATTGCAGCTATAGATCGGCCAGAAAGGAAATTATAGATGAAGGCACATATAGAAGGATAGGAACCGAAGGAGGGCAGTTTGGAAATTAAAGATTTGCGCCAGACTCTATCAAAAGCTTTTGATATGTCTAGCGCAATAGCAAAAGTTTCACCGAAATTGCGAAAGGAGGATGACCAAGAGTCAGAGATATATTCAAGAAGATCGCCAATAGAGCGTCCCTTGCGGAATCCATACTGACGATGTGAAAGAAGATCGTGAGTTGAAAGGTGTTTAAGAATCTTCCTATTAAGGATAGATTCAAAAACTTTGGGAAGGCAAGAAATCAACGCAATTGGACGATAGTTGGAGTGTTGAGAGCGGTCACCCTTCTTTGGGACATGCTGAATGAAAGCGAACTTCCAGCGGGAAGGAAAAGTACCAGATGAAAGACAAAGACGAAAGATTTTGCCTACATAGGCAGGGTGTCAGCACAGAAGCACAGTTCCTAAGAACAACAGGAGGAACACCATCAGGACCAGATAGGGCCCAGATAGGGCAGAAAAAATATCTTTAGAAGAGATTCTAATTTCAGACATAATAAAGTCAGAGGTTGGAGGAGATGGAGGAACAGCACCGGAATCGTCCAGGTTTGAATTGTAAGCGAAAATTTGAGCGAAGAGTTCAGCTTGTATATATATGTAAATTAGTTTTTTCACTTCAGTACCGGAGAATGCTTATCCGATAATTTTTAATATGTAGAGTAACCTTTGTAAAACTCTACGGGAACTTCAACTAATATTTAAATATGTATAATTTTTCTCGTATCTCTTTTTTTTTAAATGTGTGAAATTTTCTATTCTGTCGTTATCATATATATATATATATATATATATATATATATTATATATATATATACACCTTCAACTGCAAAGAACACGCAGTATAAATAACGTAAAGAACGACGCTTGTATAGGAGATATTCCGCGCAAGACGAGAGAGAGAGAACGAAACAAATGAAAAAATGAGGTAACCACCCGGGAATCGAACCCGGGATCTTCCGATTGCCGGTCAGATGCGATACCATTACACCATGGGCCTCACTCTTCCAAATGTCGTAAATCTTCTACAGTACATACTCGCAGAAACCAATGCCCCAAGGGGGCACCTCCCGCATGCCGTAACATTATATACATTCAACTGCAAAGAACACGCAGTATAAATAACGTAAAGAACGACGCTTGTATAGGAGATATTCCGCGCAAGACGATAGAGAGAGAACGAAACAAATGAAAAAATGAGGTAACCACCCTGGAATCGAACCCGGGATCTTCCGATTGCCGGTCAGATGCGATACCATTACACCATGGGCCTCACTTCCAAATGCCGTAATTCTTCTACATACTCGCAGAAACCAATGTCCCAAGGGGGCACCTTCCGCATGCCGTAACATTATATACATTCAACTGCAAAGAACACGCAGTATAAATAACGTAAAGAACGACGCTTGTATAGGAGATATTCCGCGCAAGACGAGAGAGAGAGAACGAAACAAATGAAAAATGAGGTTACCACCCGGGAATCGAACCCGGGATCTTCCGATTGCCGGTCAGATGCGATACCATTACACCATGGGCCTCACTCTTCCAAATGCCGTAATTCTTCTACATACTCGCAGAAACCAATGCCCCAAGGGGGCACCTCCCGCATGCCGTAACATTATATACATTCAACTGCAAAGAACACACAGTATAAATAACGTAAAGAACGACGCTTGTATAGGAGATATTCCGCGCAAGACGAGAGAGAGAGAACGAAACAAATGAAAAAATGAGGTAACCACCCGGGAATCGAACCCGGGATCTTCCGATTGCCGGTCAGATGCGATACCATTACACCATGGGCCTCACTCTTCCAAATGCCGTAATTCTTCTACATACTCGCAGAAACATATTTGCAGTTGAATGTATATAATGTTACGGCATGCGGAAGGTGCCCCCTTGGGGCATTGGTTTCTGCGAGTATGTAGAAGAATTACGGCATTTGGAAGAGTGAGGCCCATGGTGTAATGGTATCGCATCTGACCAGCAATCGGAAGATCCCGGGTTCGATTCCCGGGTGGTTACCTCATTTTTTCATTTGTTTCGTTCTCTCTCTCTCGTCTTGCGCGGAATATCTCCTATACAAGCGTCGTTCTTTACGATATATATATATATATATTATATATATAATATATATATTACTAAATTTTCTTGACTCGCTAAAAATTCCTTCATCAGACAAAAATTGAAAACTTATCCATTTCTAATTGTTCTCGTTCTTTCTGGCATCTAACCAAGAAACTCTCCGACAACTTTACTTCTTCTTTCCCTCATCTTTTCCATTCCGACGACTCAGTTGCAGTTTCTTTTCCCAATAAAGCTGAACTCTTCGCTTAAACTTTCGCCTCCAATTCTACCATGGACGATTCTGGTGCTGTTCCTCCATCTCCTCTTCCTCCGACTTAATTATGTCTGAAATTAGAATCTCTTCCAAGGATGTTTCTTCTATATTTGGGCTTAACTCTAGGAAGGCATACGGTTCTGATTGTGTCTCGCCTGCTGTTCTCAAGAACTGTGCTTCTGTGCTGACTGCTGACACTCTGCCTAGGCAAACTCTTTCGTCTTTGTCTTTCATCTGGTACTTTTCCTCACTGTTGGAAGTACGCCGCTTTCATTCAGCATGTCCCAAAGAAGGGTGACCGCTTTCAACCCTCCAACTATCGTCTAACTGCTTTGATCAGGGCCGGATTAAAGGTTTCGAAGGCCCTGGGCACTTTTCTATCGTCGCCCTTAAATTTGCCGATGCACCGTCTATTTATGTGCCTTATTTTAATTTAGACCCAAATTGTTCCCTTGTGAATGTGCTTGTTCTCTTAGCACTATAGCTAACAAAATTAATTATAAAACATTACATAAACATTTAAAGGTGTTTGTGGGGCAAGTGAAGATCATGAGTTTTTCAATACCTCACAGTACTATGGGGGGCACCGCTCAGCAGAGGAATCTCTTTAAATGGGGTGTGTAAGGACAGAGAGTATCCCCTAACCCAAGACGCTGCCTCCCTATATCCCACAACACTTGTGTTGAGCTGTGGGATCTATCCCGACAAAGCCTTAATTTTACAACCTTAAACTATACCCAATCTATCAACATATGCGTGTGTCCCCGAGGGGGGCACCTTTCGCATGCCGCACATATATATACATTTCAACTGCAAAGAACACGCAGTATAATTAACGTAAAGAACGACGCTTGTATAGAAGAATATTCCGCGCAAGATGAGGAGGGAGAACGAACATTGGTTTCTGCGCGTATGTAGGAGAATTACGACTTCTGATCGAGTGAGGACCATGGTGTAGTGGTTATCATATCTGACCGGCAATCGCAAGATCCCGGGTTCGATTCCCGGGTGGTTACTTCATTTTTTCATTTGTTCGTTCTCCCTCCTCATCTTGCGCGGTATATTCTTCTATACAAACGTCGTTCTTTACGTTAATTGGTAATTATTCGTTTTTTGACCCAGTCTCTTTTTATAATGAGAGCAAACTTTTCTGGTCAATTTTGAGGTGCACTGCACGAATCTGCCATCCGTTTCCTGTGCAAATGCGTAGTTTTCGAGATATCGTTATCTTGAAAACTACGCATTTTGCACAGGAAACGGATGGCAGTTTCGTACAAAACACCTCAAAATTAACCAGAAAAGTTTGCACTCGTCATTTTCGTTTAAACTAATGAATTTAAACGAAAATATCATGACTTAACCTAACCAATCATCAAGGGCGTACAGTTGACCTAACTGGTGTAACGTACTGAACTGTTCGCAAAACATTAAGACCGATCAATTTGTGATGCGTGATCTTTACGGGGGCTCCGCCCCCGTACCCCCGAGACCTAAATTCTACAAATGATAATGTAATAACATGTGCCAATCTTGCATGGGTAGTCCGCTAAATTTCGCGTGCCCTTAAACTGAAATGACACACGGTTATTTTTAAGATTTTTTTACGGCACCTAAAGACCTTCTGGTCTTTTGTTAAAATACAAGCACTATTGCATTTAGGGCAGGTCACGGATGTCTTAATTATTCTGTGATTGAAAAAAAGGTATAAACTCTTATCTTCATCGAGGGCAATATGGCGGATCACGTCTTAAAAATCAAATATGCATAACTGACACGTCATACTTCGTCACAAAAAAAAAACTGAACAGACGAAAAATTGCTAAAAATGATTTACTTGTAAAACAGGACAAATTGAATTACGAAGTAGCCAGAATCACCAAATATAAGAAATATTCACCAAATACTCGATATATATTTTGAAAAAACACCAAAAATAGGAAATATATTTTAATAAAAAAACATTTTATACAAATTTGCACAAGATAATATATATATATTTTCTTATTCAGTTTTGATTGGTTATTCAATATATATTGTTGTTATAGCTGGGTGTGACTGGGTCAAAAAACGAATAATAACCCGTTAATTATACTGCGTGTTCTTCGCAGTTGAAATGTATATATATATATGTGCGGCATGCGGGAGGTGCCCCCCCTCGGGGCATTGGTTTCTGCACGTATGTAGGAGAATTACGACTTCTAATCGAGTGAGGACCATGGTGTAGTGGTTATCATATCTAACCGGCAATCGGAAGATCCCGGGTTCGATTCCCGGGTGGTTACCTCATTTTTTCATTTGTTCGTTCTCCCTCTCATCTTGCGCGGAATATTCTTCTATACAAGCGTCGTTCTTTACGTTATATATATATATATATATATATATATATATATATATATATATATATATATATAACAATATTGCGTACAGCCTTTCAATGTACTTTGTAGTTGTGGCCATATTAAAAAAAAGGACATATACTGTATATATATATATATTTATTTATTTACTGACAATTATGACAGAAATATGAAAACTAACACATGATGTGAAGGATTTAAAGAAATCCTTTATTTAAGGTACTAAAAACGCAAGTGTATTTTATTGAATACATGCTTTTATAGGATTACTAGTGGGCCAAATGGTCCACCACTATATATATGCTAAAAAGAGGCCTGCAGTATTTCAGATTGGTTGTGTACAATATTTTCATATTATTCGTAAACTTCTGAATAAGATTTTCAGAGTTCAGCGTTAAAATACAATGTTCCGTTTTCTTTGTAGCAATATATAACGAAGAAGTGATATACCGATTTAAAGGGGTGACGGTATGAATTCAAAATTGATGGTAAAATGTGAGCTAATATTATTATTATCAATGAACTATCTTGTATTAATTGCTGCATCTAGCGTGTTTCGACCCTTTTTAATTATAATAAGGTTATTTATTAAAAATTACTTTTACTTATGCGTTATTACCACGAATTTTGCAGCATGATGTACTGATATCTTTCATCATTTAAAAAAAGTCATGACGCATGGTATTTTAAAATCTAATGTAGCTAATTTAAAGTTATATTGCACAGAATTTGGTGTAAGTAATGAGTTGATACATAAGTTTGATGCTAGCACATCTTAAGTTTTATTTTACAGACATAATATAACCTTGAATAACAGTTAATACAGTTTAGCCATCTGAACTATAGGCCTATAGCAATGAAGAAGTAGAAAATTTAGTTTTTGTATTTTTTCTGAAACATGAAATGTATATACTCTGTGTATATATATATATATATAATATATATATATATATATATATATATTTCTTCACCCAAACAGATTTGTAGAATCGCCTCGCCCTTTTATGTCAGAAATACAACAATAGTTACTTGTATTATTGTATAATAAAAGTTATGAAGACAATTTAAGATAAATAATTAATTATGATAATAATAATAACAATAATAATAATAGTAATAATAATAACAACAATGATTATTATTATTATTATTATTATTATTTTTATTCATTGTTAAAAAAATAACTTATTTACCATTCTGAAATCAGCTAATGTGACAGAAATGCCATATATATATATATATATACACACATATATATATATATATATACACACAATATATATATATATATATATATAGCTATAATAATGATAATATTTGCTGATCATGATGATTGTCACCTCGATACTATACGAATTTTACCGGATTGAAATATATAAGCTACCCCTGGATTAGATAAATGAAATGTAATTAAAATGAATTTAGTTAATATTTTCTGGATCTCTTTCGTAATACAAATATTAGAACAAAACAAAATTTGTTTATGAGTTGACTGTATTTATTCTAATTTTGTTTTGTATGGTAGCGGTATTAATTAATATATTAAGCTGAAGCGATGAATCTAAACATAGTTGGCAAAGAACTATTTTTAAGGCTTTTTGTGAAGATATTGGCGTTCCCAATCTCTGCTGTATTTTTTGAGACCTTACACATCTTCATGTAGTTCTATTAGAATAGGTTGTCTTTCGGGTAACTATTAACCCTTTCATGCTTGAGTTATTGAATTTTATTTTAACGTTTTTACTATTTAAGCCAAAATAATCTCTAATATTGAGATTGCAAGGTTCATTTGTCAAGCTCATGTTGCCACAAGGCCACGGTCGGCGTTAAAGAAATCTTTGCTATTTTTCAGACACTATAGTTCTTATATACATAATATATACGCTGTTTCCATTTACTAGTACAGTATATATATATATATATATAATATTTAAGAGAAATCCAATGACAAGGAGAAATGTAAATGCCATGAAAAGTCTTCTTTATTGCGCAACGTTTCGAGCAATACGCTCATCTTCAGGCTGTTTAATAACAATGTGAAATTAAAATCAATATTGAATGAAAAACAAAACAGAAAATTTCTATAACCTATTCGTAAAGACAAATTTTAAAAGACTGAGAAAAGAGGGTTAAATTCTAAGTTATACAGATTTACATATAAAAATTAAGAAGTTATTTTTAAATACATGGAGTAAATGTGAAATTAATACACTGGAAAAATTACCAATAGTACACTGGAACAATGGAGCTATCTACCTTACACAGCAGTATCCGAGGCCGACTAATTTGAGCAGAGGCAGAGGCAAGGAACGGAAACACGAAAGATGGCGAGGGAGATAGGGGAAGGAGGGATTATAAGGAATTGGGGAAGGAGGAGGGATCATAGCAAATTGAGAGGGACGGACGATGAGTCAACATTCAGACTAGGGGACAATGCTTTAATGAAAAGGGATTCTAAAATTCTTAGTGAGTTGGGACAAGTATTACAACCAAGAATTTTAAAATTGTCTAAAGTGACATCAATTTTGCATTTAATGCTATGTTCACGAATACTGGAGGCTTCCTTAGTTTTTAAAATTTTACCTGTTCGGCCACTTATTCCCATATCCGAATAAAATCTAGCCCTGAGAGAGCGAACAGTGCTGCCGATGTAATTCCCAAGGAGACACCTGGGGCAGGTAAATAAATATACAACACCGCTACGCAACGAGTCAG
Organism: Bathynomus jamesi; assembly: GCA_023014485.1. NCBI lineage: Eukaryota > Metazoa > Arthropoda > Malacostraca > Isopoda > Cirolanidae > Bathynomus > Bathynomus jamesi. The sequence continues at coordinate 395,725 of JAJOZX010002362.1, read as the reverse complement.
GGGTTCGATCCTTCGCTGAGAAAAGCTACCTAAAGACGTTTTATTAATAAATATGATGCGGAAATCAGTATGATAAAAAAAATTTCCTTAACAATTTTGTAAATTTAAGCTTAAATTCCTTATTCAAGGGACCCATTTCAGGTACCAAGAAATATTTTATATCCTTCGGCACAGTAATACATGGAAGTTGAGGGCTATAAACATTATTTAAGAAGGATCTAATTAGTTTGTCTACAACGTGAACTAGAAAAATTTCACTCTACCATCTTGGAAACACATGAACGTAAGTTAAAGGCTTTGGGAATGAATTCACCAAATTTTTTCAATTCAGAGAAGGTAATTTCGAATCTTTCTAGTTACACACTCTCCCCTCGGGAAAAGTTTTTACTGTCACTTGGTTTGCAATTTAAGCTTCCGTTGTTTCAAATATATAAGCCTTCGTTTTTTCTTTACTTTGAAAAATTTTTCAATGGCTTGAAAAATGTTCCCCATGTGGGGGATTTCAATAATTTCAAATGTCAGTTCTCATATTTAACTCAAGAATTTTTTCTAAAACTTAGAAATCTTAAATTTCAATCTTTCATATTTAGGAAGAGTGATTTGCAGTGTATTAAGAATTTGGCAAAGAACCAGGAGATTGTTGTGACTAGACCGGACAAGGGTAACGGAGTGGTTATTTTGAATAAATCGGACTACATAAACAAAACTAATGAAATCCTAAGTGATCTTACTAAATTCAAACAAATTCTAGAACCTGTAAATAAAGTCATTGTAAGGTTAGAAGACCAGGTTAATAGATTTCTGTCACGACTAAAGTCCTTAAAGATAAAAAAATGATACTTACACTCAGTTGTTCGCATCTGGTGCTAATCTTGCTCAATTATACTGTCTGCCTAAAATCCATAAAGCTGGAACACCTCTCGTCCTATTTTAGCTTCGTATAACTTACCCACCTTTCAATTGGCAAAATTTGTTGTTCGTCTCCTGTCCCCCTTTGCGAAAAATGTTACACTATAAATAACTCGTTTGAATTCCAAAAAGAACTCCTGGGTAAAAACTTCGATTCAAAAAAGTTTTTTGTCAGTTTTGATGTAAAGTCACTTTTCACAAATGTACCTGTATCTGAAACTATTGCCATTATTTTAGATAGGGTTTTTAGCTCAGTTGATAATTTTCATGGTTTTTCATTGTCTCATTTGAAGGAACTTTTAGAATTGGTCTTCAAACAATGCTATTTCACTTTCAACAATAAGGTTTACCAACAAATTGATGGGGTAGGGATGGGATCACCAGTCGGACCGTTAGCAGCTGACTTTTTTATGACTCATTTAGAAAGTGCAATTTTTAGACAATCTCCCACTCATCTCAAGCCAATTTTCTATCGACGCTTCGTTGATGATTCGATAGCAGTCTTTGATAATGCGGTACAAGCGCAACAATTCTTTAACTTCCTAAATTCTTTGCACCCCAATATAACGTATACAATGGAAACTGAGCAAATGGCTCCCTCCCCTTCTTAGATCTTTTAATTTCGAAAAACGGTGATTCTATTACTACATCAGTTTATAGGAAACCCACTTTCACTGGTTTGGGCATGAATTTTTTTAGTTTTACTGATTTCAACTATAAGATGTCTTGTATTAAAACTCTCCTGTTCAGGGATATAATTTGACCTCTAATTTTACCTTACTTAATGATGAATTTAATAATCTAAGATCATACTTTACTAATAATAGTTTTCCTGTTCAATATGTAGACAAACTAATTAGATCCTTCTTAAATAATGTTTATAGCCCTCAACTTCCATGTATTACTGTGCCGAAGGATATAAAATATTTCTTGGTACCTGAAATGGGTCCCTTGAATAAGGAATTTAAGCTTAAATTTACAAAATTGTTAAGGAAATTTTTTTTATACTGATTTCCGCATCATATTTATTAATAAAACGTCTTTAGGTAGCTTTTTCTCAGCGAAGGATCGAACCCCTGACTCGTTGCGTAGCGGTGTTGTATATTTATTTACCTGCCCCAGGTGTCTCCTTGGGAATTACATCGGCAGCACTGTTCGCTCTCTCAGGGCTAGATTTTATTCGCATATGGGAATAAGTGGCCGAACAGGTAAAATTTTAAAAACTAAGGAAGCCTCCAGTATTCGTGAACATAGCATTAAATGCAAAATTGATGTCACTTTAGACAATTTTAAAATTCTTGGTTGTAATACTTGTCCCAACTCACTAAGAATTTTAGAATCCCTTTTCATTAAAGCATTGTCCCCTAGTCTGAATGTTGACTCATCGTCCGTCCCTCTCAATTTGCTATGATCCCTCCTCCTTCCCCAATTCCTTATAATCCCTCCTTCCCCTATCTCCCTCGCCATCTTTCGTGTTTCCGTTCCTTGCCTCTGCCTCTGCTCAAATTAGTCGGCCTCGGATACTGCTGTGTAAGGTAGATAGCTCCATTGTTCCAGTGTACTATTGGTAATTTTTCCAGTGTATTAATTTCACATTTACTACATGTATTTAAAAATAACTTCTTAATTTTTATATGTAAATCTGTATAACTTAGAATTTAACCCTCTTTTCTCAGTCTTTTAAAATTTGTCTTTACGAATAGGTTATAGAAATTTTCTGTTTTGTTTTTCATTCAATATTGATTTTAATTTCACATTGTTATTAAACAGCCTGAAGATGAGCGTATTGCTCGAAACGTTGCGCAATAAAGAAGACTTTTCATGGCATTTACATTTCTCCTTGTCATTGGATTTCTCTTAAATATTAAATTGAAGCTCTGTAGAAGCAACCCGCATAATTATATATATATATATATATATATATTAGTAGAAACCTCATGCACCAGAAATGCATCTTCTGCACGAACGGTTCCAGAAGTTTTAAGATAAAACTAACGGGGAGCGCGAAACTAGACACGGCGGAACGCTCCAGAACGCTGCGTAAAAAGAGCCATGAAATTATTTTCCTACTCAAATCAAGCTTAGATTAGCCTAATCTATCCCCGACTTCGGGAATGTTTTTTTCCCTTTTTTTATTTTCTTAAACAGCTCTCATGAAGGACCGTGAAGCCTCATAAAGGTGAAGAACGCGAGGAGGAAATTCTCAAATTGATCCATTCTGCTTGTTTTTCCTGTTTTTTCCAAGGACGGGGGACTTGCTGACCCCCCCCTCAAGGGGCAACCCCACAAATGCCCCTCATTAAATACGGTAAGGCCTCAACGCGGTGAGGAACTTAAGGTAGGGGCCCCCCTCACAACGGAGGCGAAAGCCTCCAGGGGCCAGTTTCAAAGCGCCCAAAATTCCTCTACTCAAATGCGTGCATATTACTAAAGCCATTGCATCAGCCTTCGTGACGGCCATCGAAAATTGGGACCTCACTCACCAGATCAGAGGGCTGTTCTTCGACACCACTGCCAACAACATCGGACAGAGAGGAGGTGCATGCGTCCTGATCGAGAAGAAGTTAGATAGGAATCTTCAGTATCTGGCCTGTTGCCATCACATGCTGGAGATCATGGTTGAGAAGGTCTTCAACAGCCTCTTCGGGCCCTCAACAGTCCCAGACGTTGCTCTTTTCAAATAATTCCAGCGAAACTGGGCTTCCATCGACAATGAAAAACTAGAACCAGCGACCGATGACGAAGTTAGCTTAAAAGTTTCTCAATGGAAAGAGGAAATTATCGAATTCGCTAGGAAAACCCAAGAAGAACGCCACCCAAGGGATGACTACCGAAAGCTCCCTTGATACAGCTCCGGAATTTCTGTCCTAACCTGCCTTTCCCGACCTCACTTTCGAGACTCGTCGACTCGCCTTCTCCATTGTTCATGCTTTGTCATTTGTGGATTATTGCGGGGGAGCAAGGGGTACTTCAAAGTAAATGATATCGTAACATGATAGCTTTTATAACGAATATATATATATATATATATATATATATATATATATATATATATATATCTGTTATACATAAACAATCGCCCATCTGCAAAATGCCCTCACGTGAACCAGGACTCGAGAAGCAAGAAATCATTCACTTGCAGCTCGTGTGCTTTGCCCATTTGCCAGCCCTGAATGGCCCGTTGTATCCTCACATCCGCCTAGGAACTCGGCTCGTCTGGACACAGCGTGTTTTAGCCTTGAGAACCTCGCGCTCTCTTGCGTCTCACGCGGTTCAACGCCCTTCTGACGCATGTGAAAATGGAATTCTCTGTGTAAAGGAGGGGTCCGAATCTTCGAGACTCAGATTCAGAACGGGCTAGGCTGAATGCCCAAGAAAGGGTCTCCGAAGGTGATGGGCGCATTTCACCCCGTAGGAAATTGCTTTATATTGGAAATTCGGGTTTGATGATCTGACTGAAGGAAATGGCAGTAGACCCAAACAATAGTTAACGTAATTTTAAATCAATCTTAGAGTTAAGAACTAAACCATTATAAACTTTATTACCTTTGTTGGAGAAATCATTTTATGAACTTTTGGGAAGAAAATTTGATTTGCTGAAATTGTTTAATCACCGTCTTACCTAAATTCAATTAAAATCATAACTTCCGACGTATTTCAATTTTTCGTTGACTTTTGGGGACTTGTAATAAGAATTTTCTACCCAGTAACCCTTAAACGGATTTAATTCCGGCGTGCTCTGTAGCGAGGGTTTCACCAGACATTGAGACGGTGATTCCCATGCAGGAGTACATAATATTATACCCTCTTGGATTAAGTCAGTTTTACCCGACTCCTCCGAGGGGCTGTATATATATATATATATACAGGGGTTAGACAAAATAATATGAACACCCGCCGATTTCACCGGTTATCTTTACGGACTGCTCAGACACAAAGTAAACGGTCAAATGACTGGCAAACCTATTTAAATGCGTAACAACGTGAGGGTTATAACAGTGTATACGTCATGTTATAACCCTCACGTTGTTTTTACAGATCTGAGTGAATTATGAATTAGCAGTTATGGAAGACCTGTCAGACTTCCAAAGAGGGCAAATTGTCGGAGCGCGGATGGCTGGTGCATCGGTGACGAAAACCGCTCAGATGTTCAGTGTATCCAGAGGAACTGTCTCTATGGTCATGTCTGCATACCAAAACCATGGAAAGACAAGCACAAACAAATGCAATAGTGGACGCAAGAAGAATTGGTCAATGGACCGGTGGAAGAATGTAGTCTACTCTGACGAATCCTCCTTTACGCTATTGCCATGTTCCGGTCGAGTTTACGTCTGGAGACAGCCTAAAGATGCTTATGACCCCCCTGCCTGACCCCAACCGTTAAGCATGGAGGCGGATCTGTGATGGTTTGGGCAGCAATATTGTGGAATACTCTTGCCCAGCTGTAGTACTGCATGGTAGGGTTAACGCCCAGGTCTATCTGTCAATATTGGCTGACCAGGTCCATCCCATGGTCCAAACGCTGTTTCCCAATGGCGGCGCCGTCTTCCAGGATATTAATGCACCAATCCACACCGCTGGGGTCGTTAAAAACTGGTTTGAAGAGCATGTTAGTGAAGTAGAACGCTTGGATTGGCCTCCACAATCCCCGAATCTTAACATTATCGAGCATCTGTGGTGTCAGTTGGAGCAGCAGGTCAGAAGCCGATTCCCACCGCCGGCGTCTTTGGAGGAACTGGAGCAGGGTTTGCTCGAAGAATGGCTCAGGATTCCTCTAGCCACTGTCCAAAAGCTGTATGAATCAATTCCCCGACGCATTGCAGCTGTTATTGCCGCTAAAGGAGGACCAACTCCATATTAAGAATAAAAACCGCCATTTATCAAGGTGTTCATATTATTTTGTCTAACCCCTGTGTATATATATATATATATATATATATGTGTGTGTGTGTGTGTGTGTAGTGTTATGTGTCTTTTAGAAGTGACACACCAAACGAAAGAAGCATAATATATCTTAATATTAGTCTTCAACAAAAAACAAAAATAAAGTAAAAATAAATAATATAAAAATAAAAATAAATAAAAATTGCTATAAGAAAAAGTAAAAATTCATACTTTGAAATTTTATTGGAAAATTTTCCCCCTCTTCTCAAAAAAGTTTCTCTCAATTACGATAATTTATTAATAATTGCAATTTAAATACGAACTGAACTGTAACCCTAATTAATGATTAATATCATAACTGATAATTTGTGCTATAAATTTAGTTTTGAAAAAAGATAATACGAACTAATTATACCGTTTCCAGAGAGTTTTACAAAAAGGGTATTTGAAGAATTTTTTCCCTCAAAATATTGCGGGTGATTTAATCTAATTTACGACCCGCGATTTTGACTAAATGTTAAAAACTTGCTCTCTATATAGACGAAATCCAGAATGACGTACGTGAAAAGCATAATTACGAAGGGTAATATTCATGAGCAAGATCGAGGCATCAAAGGTTGTTAAGGTATAAGCAAAGTAATTAATATTTCGATATTTTAATTATATAATATTTAATAATTATATTTTAGCTCTAATATCCAAATAAATACGAAGGTATATTTTAGCTGAATACATTTATGTAATTATGTGCAGTTATGTGAGATCGTCCCCCCTAAAGCGTCTTTCTGCCGAATTCAACAAAACCATCAGGAACTTATTAAAAGATGTCCCGGCGATTGATCCTAAAAGATTTCTACAGATTAACCCCAAACTCCCCCACATTTACGGCCTACCCAAAACCCATAAGATTAATATACCACTCCGTCCCATTATTTCACACAGGGGTTCCTTTAGTTACAGGTTATCTAAATTTCTTGCAGATAAATTATCCCCATTAGTTGGTAAATTTTCAGGCTCGCACATCACTAATTCCTGTGACTTTATTAACAAAGTTATGTCCTTAGATTTAAAACGGGGAAGAATGATAAGTTTTGATGTTGAGTCCTTGTTTACGAAAGTTCCCATTGATGATGTACTTAGTTTTTTAGATAGAAAATTGCCAACATGTAACGTAGAACTAGGCATGCCCACATCTGTATTTTTAGAACTGATAAAACTCTGTGTCACCAATAATGCCTTCTCCTTCGGTGAAGAATTTTATTTGCAACGTTTTGGTATGGGAATGGGGTCCCCTTTATCCCCAATACTGAGTACATTATATATGGAGTATTATGAGTCGGAATTGTTGCAAACAATATGTCCCAGGAATCTAATTTGGTTTCGTTATGTAGATGATATTTTCTCATTTTGGCCTGACCACTGGAACAACTTTGACACTTTCTTTCAGTCATTAAATAATCTTGTTCCCTCTATTAAATTTAAATATGAATGGGAGAACGACAAACAATTACCTTTTCTAGATGTTTTGGTCATTAACGAAAGCGGAAAGCCCAATTTCACGGTCTATAGAAAACCTACTCATTGTAATTCGTACATTCATTATTTTTCATATCATGATGAAGGGGTTAAAAGCTCATTATTTCTTCCATGTTTCTAAGAGCACTCAGGATTTGTAGCCCACATTTGCTGGATCCGGAAAATTCAAAGATTTGGAACATTTTTAAGGATTTAAAATATCCTGAGTGGTTTATCAGAAAGGCGTATTTTAAAGCCAGAAAATCTTTTTATGCCCCTCGGGAACCTTCAGTTAACCAAAAACAATATGTGAGTTTGCCTTACATTGCCGGCTTAGAAAGAGTAAAACCGTTGACGAAAGAATTTAAGTTTGCTTTGGCGTTCAAATATTCGTCTACCGTGAAAAGTAAATTGGTTAGGAATAACGTTGCAAAAGAGGAACAAGCCTGTGTCTACAGCATTCCCTGTAAAAGTTGTGATTTAGTATACGTGGGAGAAACTGGAAGAAATATTGAAACCCGTATCAAAGAACACAAATATGCCTTCAGAAGTTGTAATACTAATAATGCCATTTTTATCACGCTAGCCAAAATAATCATGCTATAGATTGGGAATCAAGTAAGGTACTTTATAAATGTAATAATTATGTCAAAAGAAAAATAATAGAACCTGTGTGTATAGAAAAAGTAGATAATTTTAATTTGTGCGAAGGTACTTATAAGTTAGACCCTTTAATGAGATTCTTGGTCAATAAATCCCTTACGGAGTCGTGGGAACGTGTTCGAACCTAAGTGTGAATTTCTTAAATGTCTCTGGATTGGAATGTTTCCTTACTCGCTTTTAGTAAATGTAATAATGGAAGTAATTAATGTGGAAATAAATATATGCAGTAATTATGTCAAAACATTAGGATCTGTATGTATAGAACAAGAAGATATTTTTAATTTGTGGAAATGTAGTTATAAGCTGACCCTGTAATAAAATGCCCTTCTGGTTTCGGGAGAACGATATCTAACCTAGGTGCGAATTTCTCAATGGTCTCTGGATTATTTCCTAATCGCCTTTTTTCATTCGTTTTTCGGTTTATAATTTCTGTATAATAAACAACAATGTAATAACCAATGTAATAATAAATTTATAATTTCTGTAATTAATAATTATGCAATATTAAATGTAATAAATTTAATTATAAATGTAATAATTATGTAAAAATAATAGAATCTGTATGTTTAGAACAGGAAGATAGTTTTAAAATTTGTGCGAATGTACTTAATGAAAATGCCCCTCCTGTCTCGAGAGAATGGAATCCAACCTAGGTGCGAATTTCTTAACGGTCGATCCCTGAACTGTTTTTTCCCTCTTGTTTTGTTTCATTTGTGTTTCTGTATCCACCCGAGGAGGATGCCAGTGGGCGTCGAAACTGTCGTGGAAATAAACTCTGTCTATTAGAGTGGGTTTTTATTCTCATATTTTGACCTTCACGTAAAAAAGTGAAGTTTTTTGCATTTACTATGTTTTTAGCTTACACCAGATAATCTCCATGTACTTCTCTTTGCCTCTATATCTTTAAAGCTCGTGTACATAACTTCACTACTCCTCATTATCTGTCAAGATTTACCATACAACTCAATTCTGCCAATAAAGCATAGAATTTGCTTGTTAATGGCAGCTCTATGCTATGTAAATATATACCGTATACAGCCTAGGCCAAAAGTATTAGCCACCCTACTTATATGGGTAATAGTGTTATTCCTGTCTTTTGAGGTTAGAAAAAAATATAAAACAAGAAGAAAGTTTATTCTGAAATATTTTAATACCTAGAACACCCACCATTTGCCTTTATTACAGCTTGTGAATGCGTCTTGGCATCCATCGAATAGACTAATTTTTTGTAAGTTTCAATATGCATTTTTTCCCATTTTTCAAGAAGCTTAGCATGAAGTTCAGCTTTAGACGAAGACTTATGTCTCTGGATAACCTTGCTTAATACTGCCCACGGGTGTTCTATGGGATTAAGGTCTGGGCTTTGGGGGGACCACTCCAAAAGTTTGATTCCTTTCGCGTCAAGCCAATTTCGAGTTGCTTGAGATGTGTGGCAAGGTGCATCATCTTGCTGGAATGTAATGTCACCTTTGCTTACTCCTGGGTAAAGCTTTTCCATAGATGGGTCCAGAACTTGCTCTAATATGGCACTATACAACGAGGAATTCATCCTTCCCTGGCACAAAAAGTTTTCTAATTCCTCTAAAAGACATGCAGCCCCAGACCATTATGCTACCACCGCCAAATTTTACTGTAGGGACAATACATTCTGGCTTGTATGCTTCGTCTACTCTTCGTCTTACAAATGTTGCACTAGGAGAGCTGAAAATCTAAAAGAATCCAAGAGAAATCAAACTTTTTATGATTCCCTATAAAATCCAAAAGGCAGGGTATTTGTCAATTTTGATGGCACAAGGAAATAGAAAAAGGGTTTTACTACTTACCTCGAAGTTACTTTTGTCTGACCAAAGCACTTTTCCCCAATCTTCGGAGGTCCAATGTTGGTGTTTTTTTGCCTATTCAAGTCTCTTTTTTCTATTTGTCTCAGACAGCCATGGTTTCTGGCTTTTCGTGCCTTGAAATCAGATTCTACAAGCCTTCACACTGTTCTACATGACAAGCTTTTGTTTTTTGCTTGGGATAGCTCTGCAGCTAGCTCAGATGATTTTTTTGGCGATTTTGCAAAGATGAGAGTTTCAAGAATCGATCCTCCCTAGCATTAGTAATCCTCTTTCGCCCACTCCTTGGCTTAGATGCATGGCTCTTGGTGTCTTGAAGACAAACAGCGCACCTTGAACATTTAAATTTTCTTGCAATTGAAGCTTGCAAAAATCCTTGAGAATGAAAAACCTCGATTTAGCCCTTTCAGATTTGGTTAACTCTCTTTTCTTACCCATTGTTCGAAACTTGATGTATTCAATCCGACGCGAATGCAACGAGTCTTTTACTCATATTGGTTCTGGATATACTGTAGTTATAATGTTATAATGTTATAATGTTTCAGACCAACAAAGACCCTAGGATCCACTCATGGCTGGTCTACCTAACTGTGTTCGTAATTGTGTATGTCCTCCGTGGTGGCGGAGGGGACCTACAATTTTACGTGGGTTCCGAACCACAAGAACATAAGAAATTTATGTAACAACTTCCTGTACACTGTGTACATTGGCAACGACCAATTTAGCAAAACTAATTAATTATCGATTTAAAACTAAAGATAGAATCTCTGGATCCAGAGGATCACGTCATAATAGACTACTTTCCACAAATATGTTACACTCTATATCTATTTATAACCGACATGCAAATATTCAGATCCAGAGAATCCAGTCAATTTCATTACGGTATCCATCAATACTAGTACCTTGTCACGAAAAATAAATCACGGTCCATATCGATTGTGGACCAAGTCAAAATTTACAACCATATACATTACAATATATACACTTAGGAGGAAAAGTGTAGGTGTGGCTGTAAAGACTGTAGTAATGTAGAAATGTGTGTGCACCCATCTTGGGTCTCCCATTTAAAGGTGTTTGTGGGGCAAGTGGAGATCATGAGTTTTTCAATACCTCACAGTACTATGGGGGGGCACCGCTCAGCAGAGGAATCTCTTTAAATGGGGTGTGTAAGGACAGAGAGTATCCCCTAACCCAAGACGCTTCCTCCCTATATCCCACAACACTTGTGTTGAGCTGTGGGATCTATCCCCACAAAGCCTCAATTTTACCTTAAACTATACCCAATCTATCAACATATGCGTCTAATCGATTTTTAAACATGTTTATAGACGTGCTACTAATTACTTCTACCGGCAAACTATTCCACCTATTTACTATTCTATGCGTAAAAAAGTTTTTGGCAACTGCTGTCTCGAACCTTCTACTTGTCAACTTACACCCGTTATTTCTAGTCCTATTATATTGAGAAATTTCGAAAAAGCTATCTCTATCTACGTTATCGAACCCATTCATAATTTTGAAAACCTGGATTAGATCACCCCTTAACCTCCTAGTCTCGAGTATTGTCAATTTTAACTCCTTAAGCCTATCCTCGTACGACTTTGACCTAAGCGACAGAATCATCTTAGTTGCTCGTCTTTGAACTCTTTCGATTTTGTCTATATCTTTGCGCATATGCGGATTCCAAAATTGGACCGCGTACTCCAAATGGGGTCTAACTAATGATTAATAAAGTGGAACTATAATATCGCGCGATTTGTACTCAAAATTTCGAGCTATAAAACCTAACACTTTGTTCGCCTTATTGACCGCTGCTGTACTTTGTTTCGCTACTTTTAAATCACTAGTGACTATAACTCCTAAACCTTTTTCCTGCTCTACGCTTGTTAAATCTTTCCCTGACATACTATACGCAAAATTACCGTTACGCGAACCTATATGCAAAATTTTGCACTTATCCACGTTAAATCTCATTTGCCATGTGACTGACCAATCAACGATTTTATTCAGATCTTCCTGAATTTTACCTGTATCTTCGTCATTAATCGCCCTACCACCCAGTTTCGTGTCATCCGCAAACTTTGAAACTGTACCGACTAGGCCGACATCTAAATCGTTAATATATATAAGAAAAAGCAAGGGGCCCAATACAGAACCCTGAGGAACGCCACTCGCTACATTAGCCCAACACGACTCCACTCCATCAACGACCACCCTCTGTTTCCTACCTCGCAACCACTCTTCTAGCCAATTTATTACTACACCCCTGATTCCATGAGCCTTAGTTTTTTCAATGAGTCTTTTGTGTGGCACGGTGTCAAACGCTTTTTGAAAATCTAAATACACTACATCAACCGCCCGATGTCTATCGTAAACGTCAACCACGCTTTGGAAAAATTCTAAAAGATTAGTTAAGCAAGATTTGTTTCGCCTAAATCCGTGCTGCTTATTTCTAACTAGCTTATGGAATTCTAAGTGTTCGACTATACGATCCCTAATTATTGATTCCAGTAGCTTACCTACAACAGACGTTAAACCGATTGGCCTATAGTTTCCCGCCGCACCTTTATCGCCTTTCTTAAAGATAGGTGTTACGTTTGCTAACTTGAAATTATCTGGTACGCACCCCTCGGAAATAGACGCATTAAAAATCTTTGTTAGCGGCACAACAATGCTATCTTTTAATTCTTTTAGTTGTATGGGATATATGGAATCCGGACCCGGTGATTTACGCGTTTTCATTTTATCAATCTAGCGCATTACTTCCCCTTCACTAACGACAATATTATCCAAAATATTACCATTATCAAAAGGTATTATGTCTATGACCGTAGGGATATTCGTTACATCTTCTATAGTAAAAACTGACGTAAAAAATTCGTTTAGCAAGGTAGCCATTTCCTTGTTTTCAGAAACTAGATCTCCGTTTACATTTTTCAATGGACCCAAGACACTTTTTACTGGATTTCTATTATTGACGTATTGAAAGAATCGCTTGGGGTTTTCTTTACCGTCACGAGCTATGGAGATTTCAAATTCGCTCTTGGACTTTTTTATTACACTTTTCGCTTCACGCCTCAGAGAGATGTAGTTGTTTCGTAACAACAAATTGTTTTTATCGCACTTATGTTGCCTATAAGCCCTATCTCTACTCTTTATAATGTCTCCTACTCTAGAAGTAAACCACAAGGGCTTGTTGTTTACTTTCGCACGCTTAATTTTGTACGGTACACATTCCTCATTTATAGTCCTAAATACTGTTTGAAACGATTCCCACATTAGTTTTGCGTTGGAGTTCCCCATCACGTTTTCCCAATTGACGTGTGACAATTTATCTCGAAATTTACAAAAGTCTGCGTGCTGGAAGTTAGGAATTTTAGTCGAGTTAGTTGGTTTCGAGTGACTTACTGAGAGGACAAACTCTACCATATTGTGATCGCTATTGCTTAACGGTTCTATTACTTGAAGATCAGTAATTAGCCTATCATCCGTAGTTATTACTAAATCTAAAATACTGTCCAACCTCGTAGGTTCCCCAACCTTTTGACTAAGAAAGCTATTCTCGAGAAAATTAACTAAACGATTACCTTCCGCGTCTCCCTGCATTGTATCGTAATTCACGTTGGCGCAATTAAAGTCACCCATAACTAAATCCTGCTCACTACCGATTATTCTCTTTAGTTCACGATATAACGCTTCGTCCGTATCAGCTGTTTGATTAGGGGGCCTATATATAACCGCAACAAGAAGTTTGAAGTCGTTTAATTTAAGTTCTGCTATAGTCGAATCTGTCTGTTCTGGAATTGAGTGCTTTACTTCTATAACGTTCGCAATATTATCTTTGATATACAACATAACACCGCCTCCTCGCCTACCTATTCTGTTTTTAACAAAAAGTCTATAACCTTTAATTTGATACTCCCCTACAAAGTCACGTGTTTCAGTGCTAAGCCACGATTCGTTTATCGCAATTAAATCATAGTCTTTACAAGCAATTAAAGAAATAAATTCATTTATTTTATGTCGTAGGCTACGAGCATTTAAGGATAGAACCTTTAAATTGCTTGCAATTACGACCACTTCGCGAGAGCAGGGGAAACTTGTAGAATTTACGCTGGGACCGTTCGAGTTACGGCAGCCTGAAAAGAAGAGACAGTATTATGAAATAGTCTTCCTAAACGCGCAGCTCCTACGTCATTAAGATGAAGTCCATCTTCGAGGAACAAGTCCCTCCTGCCGTAGAAAACTGTTCCAAAAATTCGCATAATGCACTCCTTCCTGTTGGCAAAGAGACTTTAGGTTATTGTTAATATAGGTCGCCTTGCTGTAGAAAACGTTACGTTGGATAATTCGAGGAAGTATACCTGTTAAGACAATCTTATTAGTTTTCTCCTTTAGTCGCTCTATTAAGTCCCTGTACCTAGCCAGCAGTTCTTCCGATCTAGAATTTAAAACGTTATTAGTACCGACATGAATATACGTTGTGTCCTCGGCGTACCGTCTGTAAAATGGTCAACACTATTAGTTATATCCTCCGCCCTTGCACCAGGGTAGCAGTAACGGCGCCTTCGACGAGGGTTTCTCCCACAGAATTCCTCGAGCTGCCCTCGAACAATGGAATCGCCAACGAGTCGTATTTCCGGTTCATCAGCATCTTCGAAACCTAAAACAGAAACTTATTGCTTGTTATTATTGGTAGACAAGTCTTTGCTTTTCGCAATGGGGCTCCATTTCGCACTCGAACGAAGGGTTGGGAACTAGGGGAAGAGAGAGGCTATTAATACTATTTATATTATTAGTAGAAACTGAGGCATGAGGGGTCGTAACTGGAGTCTCAAGGGAATCCAATTTTGCCGTCAGAAGCATCACGCTTTCTTGAAGCCTCACCCTGGCCTCCCTCTCACGGTCTAATTCGTTCCTCAGGACTTCCATGCTTGAGCACCACCTGCAAACTAATTGTTCATTATTATTAGCCATTGTAAACGCGTAAGCGGCAAATTTCCCTTCACAGCGACTGCAAGTACTTGACGGGGTGCCATGCTTTTAATTAGTTAAAAAACAAAAAACACAAAACGAGCGTTTGGAAATTAATAAATTACAACGTAGGTCTACCGCGTGCTTATTGTGCCGTCACCTGCGAAAACCCGCAAAATTGTTCTTGAAACGCAGAAACAGGTTCTTGTAACACAATTTTATGCTAAATGAATATATAATTAAGCTACCGACGAAAGAAATGTTAAAGAAAAAGTATTAAATGAAACTTATCTGGTCGCTGTTTACTGACTTAATCCATTTTTTCCCACGGTAGGTGACCCTTTTGGAGGTCAGGTAGTGTGTGAAGGAAAAATGAACCTTAAGAAACCACGTTTCTGATAGATTTGAAAAACAACAAAGGCAAACCAAGGGAATTTCAACCTTATGACTGCACGTTTTCTGATTGATTTGAAAAACAAACAAGGCAGTAGCCTTGGTTTGATCAAATAATATAGTACTGAATAACGTCAATAAATGAAATATATTCGTTAATGAATGATTAGTAGCACGAAGTAATTTAGTTAAGAATGCACGGAACACTTTTTTTTTAAAACACTTCAACGAAAACCACTTATTCAATTGATAACACTTGACACTCGATAAAACACGTCTGTTCACAAGGAAAGACTGATCACATATGAGGAAAGACTGATCACATATGAAGGAAAGACTGATCACATATGACTAGGTGTAGCTGTAACCCTTAGATCCTGTCCCAAAGCTGGATCATATCTGCTTTGCAGAGCAGATAGCTGGTGAGGGAAGCTATATTTTTGGGGCCTCTTTGCGAATGACCTATTGCCCACGTCGGGCTAACAACATGCAAAAGAAAAACAACTATAGTGTTTGTCATTTACCATTACTTATTCGGACTACAGTGGATTTAATTTTCCAAAGAGTTCCTTGTTCCATGCCCGTGTATGTAATGTTCCTCGCCTCACAGGCGACTCCGTACATGTGACAACGCCGCAGCGATAGTCAAGGTACCCCAACTGGGGGAAGGTGGAGTGGAGGGGGGACAACCGAGTCCAACAACATATGACATTGACATACATACAGGTAAGGCGCTGTTCAAAAATTACGTAACGCTATTTTTGCTAAAACCTGACACCCCCCACCGTAACGTTCAGTAACGTGTGGGGTGGGGGAAGTGTTACATAACATCTTAGGGGGTGCCTGGTCTAGCGTTACAAAACGTGCCTGGGGGATCTGGGGTGTCAAGTTTTAGCAAAAATAGCGTTGCATAAATTTTGAACGGCCCCTAATTGTAATGTAATGTCGGAGTTCAACGGTGTTCACGATCGTATTAATCGTTTATCTTTATGAACACAATGTTTACTCGTCTTATACAGTAATAAGGTTCCATTATGATTACTGCAGGTTTATATGAACGGATACCACAGTACAACTTTTTATATACTAGTGAATTTGAACCAAAAATAGACATTGCACAACCATCCTCCACACTCCCTCACTCCCCTTCCCAACCCACCAGTCTCGCGTATATTAAATCATTATGTAACAATACTAATAAAGCTATTTGTAGAGTCCTTGTGCAGCTTTAAACCTTCACTAACTTACGAATCTACACGATTTATATATATATATATATATATATATATATATATATATATATATATATATATATATATATCGGCTATTGATTGGTGGCGCGGAAAACGCAGTTTAATAATAAACAGGAACACCAGAGAAAATACAAACATCCTTCAAGGTTTAATAGTACCAACGTTTCGGAATGCACTAATTCCATCTTCAGGGCTAAAACAATAAAATTCCAAATCACATACAAAATACAAATTGCTTAATAACAATTTAAAATAAACTTAAAAAATTATAAAAAGTAGCTAAGAAAATGTAAAACATTAAAACTAAAAGGTAAATAAATGTGAAGTTAAAAAGTTAAAATTATAAAAAAGTAAAAGCATTAAAACTGAAATGTAAATAAAATAAACTAGTATCTTAACCAAAACATAGCAGATCTATCGATGATTCGTCAGAATTTAGGTCTGGTTTTAGTTTATAAATAAACAAAGACTCCATAATTTTAAGCTTAAGGTCAGAGCTTCCGGCAGCAAGTACGGTGAAATTAGACTGTGAAATTGGGTGGTTATTGTTGTGCGAGTGATTACGTATGAGAGAATTAGGTGGTTTGCCAAGGGGTAAATTTGTACGGACCGATTTACCGAGATGTTCGTAAATACGAGATTTTAAATGTCTTTTAGTTTTACCTATATATGACCCCATACAGTGGTCACACTTGTATTGATAAACTATAGATGACTTAAGAAGTGTAGGAATAACATCCTTGTATTTAAATAAATGGTAACGTGTGGGATTTACCATTTATTTAAATACAAGGATGTTATTCCTACACTTCTTAAGTCATCTATAGTTTATCAATACAAGTGTGACCACTGTATGGGGTCATATATAGGTAAAACTAAAAGACATTTAAAATCTCGTATTTACGAACATCTCGGTAAATCGGTCCGTACAAATTTACCCTTGGCAAACCACCTAATTCTCTCATACGTAATCACTCGCACAACAATAACCACCCAATTTCACAGTCTAATTTCACCGTACTTGCTGCCGGAAGCTCTGACCTTAAGCTTAAAATTATGGAGTCTTTGTTTATTTTATAAACTAAAACCAGACCTAAATTCTGACGAATCATCGATAGATCTGCTATGTTTTGGTTAAGGTACTAGTTTATTTTATTTACTTTTTAACTTCACATTTATTTACCTTTTAGTTTTAATGTTTTACATTTTCTTAGCTACTTTTTATAATTTTTTAAGTTTATTTTAAATTGTTATTAAGCAATTTGTATTTTGTATGTGATTTGGAATTTTATTGTTTTAGCCCTGAAGATGGAATTAGTGCATTCCGAAACGTTGGTACTATTAAACCTTGAAGGATGTTTGTATTTTCTCTGGTGTTCCTGTTTATTATTATATATATATATATATATATATTATTGACATTGAGCGAGAAAAACATTAAGACAGTGAGAGAGAGAGAGCGAGGTAGAGGGGCAGAGAGAGTTACTGGGAAATGGCTTATCGATTGTTACACAAAGAACTTGTTAACAGTTTCGATCTGAATAACAGTAACTGATTATTGAACTGAATTGAATAACCTTTATTAATAATAAAATAAATACATTCGTTTCAATTTACAATGACATGAATAATTGTGAAGCTCGACTATTTATTTTATTCTATATGGCCCTTAAGCTTTAGGCTTTACTCTACTCTTATTAAAAATAAACAGCTAGTTGTTATTAATTAATAGTAAATAAATAACTAAATAAGTATTATAATAGTTAAAACATGTATTAATCTTAAATTATCACGAATGACATGACAAATACAAGGTCACCATTGAAGGCACTATACCAATACCATACAAAGGAAACCAATATTATACATGAGAGATAAGAACTGAACAATCTCAAGAAATGTTTTTAATACTAGATTACACACGAGAAATTAATAATTAGTAAACAAGAGTAATGAACATTAATCCTAGATTTTTGTTAGTATCCCATTATTAATCGGGATTTCAAATTGGTTTTAAACAAATTTACATTCACAATATTTTTTATATCGGTATTTAAGTCATTCCATAGTTTCAATCCAATGAAAATAGGTAGTGTTTGAGATGAAAACAGTCTAAATTGAGGTATAAAAAGCTTTGATCTATTTCTGGTCTGATACGAGTGGCTTTCTTGATGAGTTACAAAATATCTATTTACCCATTGTAAATTAATGATTTTGTTCTTACACTTGTAAATAAAAATAAAATGTGCCAGTTTGGTTATATCATTGAGCTTTAGTAGGCTTAGCTCTTTGAATAATGCGCTAGAGTGATCGAGGAAATCAGCATCAGATAATAACCTTATTGCTCGTTTTTGGATGAGAAAGATACCATTTAATGCCTTGTTAGCGGAGTTTCCCCAAACAAGGGTGCAGTATGTTATATAAGGAAGAACAAGAGTATGATAAAGAGTCAATAAAACTTGTTTACAGACTACATTTCTAAGTTTAAACATTATAGCAACGTTCCTTGAAATCTTTTTCGCGATATAATTTACATGATCACTCCATTTCAAATTCTTATCTAGCATTACACCAAGAAATTTTGTTACAGTACACTCCTTTATAGCGATTTCATTACCATTAAGTTCATCAAGATATACATTTGTTTTATTAGCAAAAATCATGAAATTTGTTTTACTGGTATTTAGAAAGAGTTTATTGGTGGTCAACCATTTCATTACACTGATGAATTCTGAATTAAATATATTCTTAGCTGAATTAACATCTTTGCAAGAAAAAGAGACAATTGTATCATCTGCAAACATTATGAAGTTCAGTATATCAGATGAACGTGGAAGGTCATTTGTATATAATAAAAATAACAGTGAACCCAGAACTGAGCCCTGTGGCACAGCATGTTTGACAAGCGCTTTAGTTGAGCAAAACTTGTTTACTGGTACAAAATTATATCTATTGGACAAATAACTTTTAAACCAATCACTGATTGCTCCACTAAAGCCGTAACAATATAATTTATTAAGTAGAATATTATGGTCTATTACATCGAACGCCTAACTGAAATCC
Organism: Bathynomus jamesi; assembly: GCA_023014485.1. Lineage (NCBI taxonomy): Eukaryota > Metazoa > Arthropoda > Malacostraca > Isopoda > Cirolanidae > Bathynomus > Bathynomus jamesi. The sequence goes on along the minus strand of JAJOZX010002362.1, from coordinate 376,230 downwards.
ATAAATATTGATATAATTATTTCTTTGTTCTCTTTAGCTATATTTGCAATTTCCTTAAGATTTAAAATAGCCATTTCCGTTGTTTTATTATTACGGAAGCCACATTGATTTGGAGATAATAAATTGTAGGATTCTAAATATCACTGCATTCTACTTTTTACAATTTTTAAAAAAAAAAATTAGCTGAACACAGATAATGAACACACCGACCTGTAATTTGTTGCTAGGGTAGGATCACCCCCTGTAAAAAGAGGTGTTATACAACCAGTTTTTAGCATTGTAGGGAATATTCCTCTGAAATACTTTGATTGATAATTTTATCCAAAGTTAGAGATATCTTATCTTTAACAAGTTTTAATATAGGTACAGAAATGTTATGAATGTTTTTTTGTATTTTTAATTTACCAATAATATTCCGGACCTCAGTAGGGGTAGCAGGAACAAAAGAAAATGAATTTTGTGGGCTGGGTGACATATATTCTAGAGGTGAGTGATCATTATTTAATAATTGTGAACGAAGCTTATCCGCTATTGAAGTAAAATGTGCATTTAAAGAGTCTGCAATAGCAGTATCATCAGTAATCGCCCACTCATCTCCCACTCAGCCATCGTGTGATCCAGCAGCTGGCGGCTGGTCCGCTCCTGCCCAGGCTCCCACGAGTTTATCACATTTCCCCACACGTTCTCAATGGGGTTGAGGTCACACCCCTTACTAGGCCAGTCCAGTAGTTCTAGATTTCACTGCTCCTCGAACAACCTTCTAACAATCCTGGCGGTGTGAATGGGAGAGTTGTCCTGCAAATGGATTTTAAATATTAAAAGTAGAATTATATCTCATCCATACGCTTCATAAGTAACCCACTATTCGAGATAGGGTTTAACCCCTATGTATTAGGAGTTTCTCTCAGCTAAATGTAATTGTGCGACGTTATATAAATATTACAGTCTGCAGTTATCTAGAATAAGATCCTAAAGTGTTGTCATTGTACTGAAAGAGTTAAAGAACAATTTTATGACCATTATTCGTCCCATGTAAATGAGGGAACGAGACATACAAATGCGTGTAATACATAAATCTTACTATAGTAATAGTATAATATTCTATAACACACAAATACAACATACCTGCATAAAGATACTCTGCTCAGGATAGGGCATGACATAAGCACGTACAGAAGGCAGCATCACCTTCTTCATGATCTCTATATATTGATCTGCCGTAAACCTCCCGTGGATCTCAGTCAGCTCTCCTAGTCCTTGCAGGTGCATCCATCCCCACACATTTGTAGTAATGTCTAATTAAGCATTAAATGTTTTGTTTATAAGAATTTAATAATGTTTAATTAGATGTTTTGTTAATAAGAGTGTAGTAATGTCAAATTAAGAATTAAACGTTTGTTTATAAGAATTTAAGAATGGTTAATTAAATGTTTTGTTATAATAAGAAATTAAAAATATAAAAATACAAATTGGCAACACACCGAAATGGGTCTAGAGAAAAGGGAGAATGCCCAAAAACGACAGTTATCGGACGGCCGTTGCCCTAATAAGGTGTTTTTAATAAGGTGTTTGGTATTAAGATGTTTTTGTAAATTTAGAATATTCTTTCGTCTCTCTCCAACTAAAATTCTAACGTTAATTCCCCCTCGCATTGCCCCGTTTGTCAAAAGTGTTTCGGTATAAATAAAAAGTCAGTAAAGTGTAATTAAGTGTATAATTAATTCCCCGGCCTCTTTTGCATTATTCGAAAGTGAAACGGCTCAACCGTTAGCCGCGTCCGTATAAAGGCACAGAGAAAACAAGTGATAATAGAAAGAAAAGAAAATAATGAATTATAAAAGAGAAGGAATGGGAATCACTACATTATTTGGTAGCAGCTAATCTTATTAAATTGTTATCAATTTAATAATACGAACCCACGCACTCTGTTATTAACATAGGCTTCTGCATTCTTTGGTGTCTTATGAATAGGAATTGAAAATTTGTGCGTGTGTTCTTTCGATTAATCACGAGTAGTCCCTATTACATTAAAATAAGGAAATTATCCCACGTTCTCCGTACGAAGAAAATTAGTAGATATTTTGTTTCGCTACCCGTTTTATAGTCTTTATAAAATTAAGCAAATTCTGATTCCCTCGCCTTCAAATTTCAATGATTCAAGATGGCGCCTCACTTTCGAAATCCTTGTAGTGTCCCTTCCAAATTTCGCGGTCAAAATTTTCAGTCGTTTTTTTTTTTATCTCGTTCGAGTCTGTTTCAACCGTTTCGACTAAAAATTGTTATTTTTATTGGGTCAGACTGTTTCCGCCGTTCGAGTCAGTTCGAGTCGAAATTCGTGAGTCGTTGTTTTTCTTCTCATGAAGTCACTCTGTTTCGCCGCTCGTTTTCTTTAGTCGTGGAGAGAGACATTTAAAATTTGAAATGGCCGCCCGATGACTCATTTCTTTTTTCTTTCTTCTTCAACTTTTTTACTCTTTATACAGCCTGCCTATTTTGTTTTAAAATTGTTTTGTGTTTATGTTTTCGGCATTGGAAATGATTGTAATAATAATAATAATTAGTAAATAAAATTCACATTTATATAACAGTAAATTATAAAATTGTTACATGCAATGTAATACGGTCGATTTCAAAGGTTGCTTCGTATATTGTAACGCATTTGTAGGTAATAAAAAATATATATATATATATATATATATATATATAGTAGAGCATTGTAAGAGATTCAATAAGTAAGTAACAAAATTTTCCAGTATCTAGTAGACAGTTTTTAAGGTTATTCTTCGATAGATGTATACAGTTTAAGGATTTCAAGCTGACGCATAACCGTCATATGTGTATACTTTTAAGGATAGCTTTGTAGTTTAAATTCGCTTTCTCGCTTTTCGCTTATAGTTTTTAAAGTAGATCATTGTACTTTTAGGTTTAAAGTCGAAAAATAATCGTTAAAGGCACTAATTTATACTGGGTCAAATTCGGACGCTTTAAGGTTATATGTTTGCCGTATATAAATTGTGTGGGACCTCAAAGTAAGCTAAATTTGTTATAAAAAGATAAAAATTTGTTTAATTGAAATACAGGAATTGTTTTCATAAATTCTTTTGATAAATTAATGTTTTTTTTACTATTTTATATATTCATTAATTTTTAGATTTTTATAGGTGAGCTGATTATTGTCTATTTTTCTTTTTCATTATAATGACAATACCAAGTGATATTTGATGTTTAAATTTTTTTATTATTCTGAATTTAGATTTTATTGTGATGAGTTTTTTAACATTTTAATTTGGATAAAAATAATTAAATTTTTTTTTCGTTCGCGCGTTTGCATAGAAAATGTTACAAAAATTGTTTCACGATGTACTGCAGTTTAATTCGGTTAGGAGTGTTTTTATAGAGTTTCGCTTATAGCACTCATTATGCAATGATTTATTTTAATTTTTGTTTACGTAGTAGGTTCTGCTGTAGTTTTGGGTTCATAATATCTGTTCTTATTTAGAATAACGATGTAAATTTGTATTTAGTTTCACTTGAAAACGATAAATTACTGGAATTCTTGTGATTTACAAACCATACTGTGTTTTGTGCTGAAGGAGAGAGTTGTCTCTCAGATGTAATTTGTGAAGTACGAGTTTTCATCCTATGAAATTTAGCGTTGCAGGTTGGAATTAATATATTAAAGTAATTTTCGATATTAATATTTAAAATTTTTATATTTAATGATTCTGTTTTGGAAAATTGTGTTATTTTTTAAACTTCATTTGGGTTTACTCGTGCAATTGAAACTTTAGCTTGAGTGTTGACCGGAAATGGAGCCTTTTAGATTGTCAGTAACGCTTTTGTGGTAATTTATGTGCTCCCCACAAAGTGTAAGATGGTTCATGATTTTCGGGAATTGATGACATGAAGTTTCTGGGTTTCATTTTTGTCTTTTGTATTTAAATGTATTGATGTGATTTCTGAAGGTAGTTTGTAATATTATTTTTTAAATTATAATAACGGTTACTCTGTAGGGGCGCTTTTATATTTCTACTGTGCAGTTTTGTTTCGTGCATTTGATAATTTTTTTTATCTTCCCCGATGTAACTGCCATAAGTGACCTTATTGGTAGCTAGGCGTGATTAAATTTTTGCGAAATTTTGAGAGATTTGTCATATTTCTCCGTAAATTTGGCCAGAGCAAATTAGAGTTCTTGTTTCGAAGTGAAGTGACAAGTAAATTCGGTAAATTAAATATGGTGATAATCAGTAGCAGTACAAACGTTTCGAATAATTTTTTTTTTCAAAATTTCTAGAGGCTCGATTTGGAAGCAACTAAGTTGGATCCGAATTCCATCCATTGAGTTTAGTTGACCCAATTTAGGTGATCGATCACCGATGAGAGAGAGAAGAGAAGAGTGAGAGAAAAGAAACCGAATGCGCAGGGACTTGGTGCAGAAAAGTTTCGGTCGAAGATGGTCTGCTGGTATTTTTCGGGCAGTTCCCGGTCCCGCTGCTCGATGCTTCGCTAAATATGTTTTAGCACTCGGTAGGCAAACCACGAGAGTTTGAACGAGTGTCTAAGGTTTACTGTCTATACAGACATACAGTAGGTTCGTTGTGAAACCGCCTACGGCGAAGTGATCGTTTGATTATTGTCAGTAAGAGAGTCCCTCAGCTGGACGTAGGGAGAGCAGCGTTCACCGACAAAAGTTGAGATGAGAGAGGCGAGTTTCTTCGTCGACTTCTAGAACTGCAAATTCCGTCCAATTCCGGTGCGTGGTTCCACTTTCAGTATATCTCCACCACTTGATCTTCTTAGAATTGGACGTCTCTTTGTTTTGTTTTTCGCCAATTTGGAGAGAGAGCGGAACTTCAAGCGTGCTGACCTGTTGCATGGTGATGCAACCCCTTGCATTCAAGCGAAGTGAGCAGGAGAGCTGCGATTGAAAATTGAAGTCCGTTGTCAACTGCGCGGATTGTGATCTAAACAACGTCCAGCAATTAATGTACTGATTATTATGTAATGAAATTATAAGTGAAAGGGTACGATTATTGCCCAAATTTGTTTTTTTCGTGAAATAGTATGTGCGCTCTGGTCAGTATTTCATATAAACATTTTCTTGTTCTTTCTATGTTGCCCTGATAGTAACTGTATAACTATAGGAATATTTGTTTCGAATGTAAAGTGATCTTTGATGAGGAATCGCTGGAGTAGATTGTGAACTTGAAATGTGTTGTAACCAGTGTTCAGAAAATTGCCCGTTATTTTTCACGTAACAGATTCGTTACACGTTGTAAATTGATTATTAGTGTGAAATGTTATTTTATGCAAATATTGTGAAAATTATAAAGGTTTTTTTTTCTCGATTTTTATAAAATGATACAAAATATATAATGTGTGGAATTTGTCATTGAAATGATTTCTTGTCTATTCTAATTTTGAATTTGCTAAAGAAAAAAACTGCAAAATAATAAATTTGTTGAATAAATAAATAAATTTGTTAAAAGTTATTAATAAGTTTTCCTACTGTAAAATTTATTTTCAAGGGGGTGATGTGAGTGTAGTAATGTCTAATTAAGCATTAAATGTTTTGTTTATAAGAAGTTAATAATGTTTAATTAAATGTTTTGGTAATAAGAGTGTAGTAATGTCAAATTAAGAATTAAATGTTTGTTTATAAGAATTTAAGAATGTTTAATTAAATGTTTTGTTATAGTAAGAAATTAAAAATATAAAAATACAAATTGGCAACACCCCGAAATGGGTCTCGAGAAAAGGGAGAATGCCCAAAAACGACAGTTATCGGACGGCCGTTACCCTAATAAGGTGTTTTAATGAGGTGTTTGGTATTAAGATGTTTTTGTAAATTTAGAACATTCTTTCGTCTCTCTTTCCGACTAAAATTCTAACGTTAATTCCCCCCTCGCATTACCCCGTTTGTCAAAAGTGTTTCGGTATAAATAAAAAGTCAGTAAAGTGTAATTAAGTGTATAATTAATCCCCCGGTCTCTTTTGCATTATTCGAAAGTGAAACGGCTCAACCGTCAGCCGCGTCCGTATAAAGAGAGAGAAAACAAGTGATAATAGAAAGAAAAGAAAATAATGGATTATAAAAGAGAAGGAATGGGAATCACTACACATTCGCCGTCACGTGCCCACTCCGTGTCACTTCGTAAATATTTTGGTGGGCATATCCGTGTTGTCCTGTCGACAACACCGAAGACGGTCGTGAGTTGTAGACGCAAACGTCTTCTCGTCAGAGAAGGTAACTCTGCTCCAGTATGCGAGATCATCATTTATATGCTGGCGAGCAAACAAAAGCCTTACCTGACGATATCGTTTCTCGATCTTCTCTCTTTTGGCAGGAGTACGGTGGTGATATCCTGCTTCACACAACCGTCTCCTTACGGTGTCCACTAACACGCCCATATGTAGTGTCTCCCGGATGGCGACTGCGTTGTTGATAGGATCGTTCTGCACTTCGTTGATTATTCTCCGGTCTTCTTCTGGGGTGGTCTTTCTTGGTGCCCCACACTTAGGACGATCTAGCAGATTCCAAGTCTCCTGCTACCTCTGCACCAGCGTCGAACAGTAGGCTTCGAAATTCCAAGTTCCATAGCTATGTCAGCTACAGAGAGGCCTGCTTCCCGCATACCAATTATCCAGCCTCGCTGCGCAATTTTATCTTGAGCTGGATTCATTTTCAGAGTCGGTGTTTGTCATACGTAGAAATATGGTATGAACATAGCTCATGCCAGTAACTATGTCAACACCTCTGTTTGGCCAATCAACGTCATTACACAAACATTAGTATAATATTGTATGAGTTTATAAGTATATACGTACACTAGGGTGTGTCAATTTTTTCAACTTTTTCAAATCAATTTTGGTAGTGAAAATATAGTCTTTTCATGTCAAAACTTGAAATTGGCCAACCAAAATTAAATAAAATAACCCTTAAAGTTTCAGAAATTGACTCTTTTACTAAATAATAGGACATAAATTGATTAACTATTCATCTTCATCTGTTACAGAATTATCCCACTGATCGCATATGGAGTGTTTTCAAGGTCATATAGTTGTTGTACACTGTACAAGTCACAACATGAATAGAACTGTCCCTCACTCTCAGTCCTCAGTTACCTCTTAGATGTCATAGACGGTGGTTTGCTGTTATTGCTCTTGTACCTACTTCATAGTTATTCTACTAGACGAATACTACAGTTTAACTGTAAGTATGGATTATTGATTATTACAATTATTTATTATTATCATATTCTTGTCTAATTATGTTGTAATCCCATGAAATATTTTTTTATTGAATTTTAGAACATCGAATGACTAAACTTTGAAACATCGTAATTGATATAAAATACTTAAATGTTTTTCTTTCTTTTCAGATATTCCTAAGATGCCAAAATTGAAGACAAGAGGTCAGTCGTCATGCCACTTGAGCCTGTTAGTCGGTACAGGCAAGGAGCTTCCCGTATCAGAACTACCAACATTGCGAGACATGCTGAGACTAGGGTTACTCCTTCGTGAACAAAATACAAAGGATAGAAGGAACTACACAGAGAAAGAGCTCATAAGGGACATGATTCCCCCTCTTCTGCATCAGTGGAAAAAAGCTAATGTGTTATTCAAACCACCTGTACTCAATCAGTATAGAACTATTGAGCTAAAATTAACAAAGCTGTGGCACAAAGCAGTTGAGACATCACTTGGTAAAGGAAAACTAGCAAAGAAAAATAAATTTCTGCACACACTTGATACTCTTCTTGACATTTTTAACTGCCAGTGTCCCATAGAGTTGTGTTCTGAAGCCAATTGTTCTCCCTCATGCAGAAGAGAATCTCACCCTCACATTGATTGTCGCTGTCCTAGTGAGAAGAAGATCCCTGTTTTGGAGCTGGCTTTCATAAAGGCGCAGAGAACAAAGGCAGGAGGCCAAGGAAGTATGCAGATTGGTTCGGCAGATTATTCAGAAACCATAAAACAGATTGCTATTGCTAAGAAAAAAGACAAAATCCGAGAGAGGGAAGAAAGGAAGAAAACGAAGAGTGAAGAAGCCACCCAAAGAGATGAAGAGCTCTATCAAGAGGTTTCTCACTTCTTTGAAAGCTCTGCAGATGAACAGAAAGAAGCAACATCAGATGATAGCTCCAAAATGCCATCTGAACCTTCGCCGAAGAGAATGAAATACAACACTAAAGACATCTCAAACATTGCCCTTGCCAGTATTCGCCACCATACGGGGCTACGAGAGACTGCAGAGATTTCCACTGCCGCTTGGATAGATGCAGGCCTCATCAGCCGAGAGGATACATCCTTAGTGATAGATCATAATAAGATAAGAAGAGCACAAGAAAAAATAATGAAGGAAATATCTGATCAACATGAAAAAGATTTGAAGGAGGAAGGTCTCTCTTGCCTTTTGTTTGATGGAAGAAGAGATGACACAAAAGTTCTCCTAGAGGTAGAGGGAATGGACAGAAAGTTTCCCGGTCTCATCAAAGAAGAACACTACTCTGTGTGTTTCGAACCTGGTGGCCGCTATTTGTTTAACTTTGCTCCTGAAGCAGAAGTAGAAGGCAAGAAACATGCAGAGGCAATTGCTGATCAAATAATATGTTGGCTTCAAGAAAGAAGACTTGACAGTTCACTGCAGGCCGTTGGTGGAGATTCAACTGCGGTGAACACTGGATGGCAGGGCGGTGTTATGACGCATTTAGAGAAAAACTTGGAAGAATGCTTGTTTGAATTGTATGTGATTTGCACACAGGGGAACTACCTCTTCGTCATCTCATCAAGGAACTTGATGGTCCTACAAAGAGCAACAACAAGTGGTCAGGCCCCCTTGGCAACATGCTAGATGAAGCAACGGAATTAGAAATAAATACAAAATTTCCAAAGGTCGAAGTAGGCCCTCCCCTTCCAGTGTTGTCTGAAGAAGTTATCAAAGACCTCAGCACGGATCAATCTTTCGCTTATCGTATTGTTCAAGCAATCAGATCAGGAAAGTTGCCTGAAAATCTGGCTCTCTTGGAAATTGGACCCGTAAGTCACAGTCGTTGGTTAACTACAGCGATTCGTTTCTGCAGGATTTGGGTTTCCAAACATGGACTGAAGGGCAAAATGCTACAGAATTTGATGTTGATTGTTGAATTTATTATTGGGTTTTATCTTCCTCACTGGTTCAATGTAAAACTTAATCCAATGTGGATGGAGGGGCCCAACCACATCTTGTTTCAATTACAGCTACTGAGAACCCAAAGGAAAGTAGTGGTGGACATAGTGTTACCTGTGGTGAGAAGATCCGCTTGGTATGCTAGGCCAGAGGCAGTTTTGCAAGCAATACTCTGCAGCCACTGTACCAAAGAGTGAACTGAGGCTGTGGAAATCATTCTAAAGCTTAGAGGAACATCACTAGATGATGACCAGCTGGGAGACTGCTCTGTTTAGACAAGGAAGGTACCTCCGATAAACGTCAATGCCACGAAATTGTCAGAATTAGTTAACTTGAGTTCGGAAGTTTTGGAGCCACCACTGACAACATGTGTAACAAACAAAGATTTAACACAACTTAAAGAGGCCCCAATGCAACTGCCAAAGTGGCCTTCTCACACTCAGAGTGTGGAGAGATGTGTGAAAATGGTCACAGAAGCAGCTAGTCAAGTTTAGTCATGAGAGGCGAGAAGGCTACATCAAAGCGCAAGTAGCAAGCCGAATGCTGATGTCAAGGAACCGCAGCCAAAAGGACATGACTGCATTGGTTACTTTCAAATAAAGACTCTGAATGATATCTTATTGCCACTTTAAATGTTGATAGGATGTTTGCGCACATTTGTTATTTTGTTACGAATTTACGGAAAAATGGAATTTTTGAATTAAAATTGATGTAGGTAGGAGTTATTTTTTATTGTTTTTGAAGCAAGGATGTTATTTTGTATGCCAAATGATTACATTAAATTGCTACCAAATCACATGATTTTCAATTTAGTCATTTCACCCCCAAAATTGACACACCCTAATATACACCGTAAACCAGGTTAATTTCGCGGCAGCAAATTTTCGCTCTTTCATATCCTTGGACGAGTTCGCGGCATCATAATTTCGCGGTCAACGGTTGCAAGTTATAATCTTACGGATTAAAATGACATCATGAATGACGACATTTATTCTGGACTCTAATTGGTCGAAGTTGAGGTCGTATATCAAGGCAAATTTTACCTCTTGGTATCGGATAAAGTTTCAACAGCACTCAATGTAAATGAATCTCGGTAAGATAGATTTGAAGCTCTCCACACTGAAACCTATTCATGCTAAATGGATTGTCTCTGCATGGGATAACCTATACAAAATGTGGGAGACCATTCGGAAGGGTTGGGAAATTAGCGGCATTCATGACATTCTTGTTTACAGTAATAATACAGTATAATTTAAAATGTTGGAGCTATTGAAGAATAGGGACCCCAGCCTTCTTTAGTTAGCTTTATAAGGCTAACTAACGAAAATATCATGACCTAACCTAACCAATCGTCAAGGGCGTACAATTAACCTAACGATTGGTTAGGTTAGGTCGTGATATTTTCGTTAGTTAGCCTTATAAGCCTAACTAAAGAAGGCTGTGGTCCCTATTCTTCAATAGCTCCAAAATGTTTTTATTGCTTTTACTTTACAATGTTTTATTATAATATACTGAATTTACTTTTCGAATAAAGTATTTTAATGATTTAAGTTTTATTTTCTTACTATCTTTCAAAGATTAGTTTAAATTGTCAAATTTTCGCCTGCTGGATATTTTCGCGTAAATTATAACGTACGCGAAAAACGCGAAAATTTCCTGCAGGCGAATATTTCGCATTCACTAGTATATAAAAAGTTATATTGGAGTACCTGTTCATATTGATTTGCAGTAATCATAATTGAACCTTATTACTGTGTAAGACTAGTAAACTACATGGAGTTCAACGTTGTTCACGATCATATTAATGTGGTGAACTCGTGGGAGCCTGGGCAGGAGCGGACCAGCCGCCAGCTGCTGGATCACACGATGGCTGAGTGGGAGATGTTCCGAAGGAACCCATACATCATCCATAGCCATGTTGCATCTATGGTACACAGATTACAAGATGTAACAGACAATAATGGAGGATGGACCAAATACTAACTGTGAGCCGGGTATAGCTGTGCCATTTATATTAATCTATGGCAGGGGTGGGGAACCCTTGGCACGCCAACGACCTTTTTCCGGCACGCGATTCCCCGGGCTCACCTTAAAAAAAATAAATAAATAAATATCCAAATTCTTCGCTGAGTTTTATATTTTAACTTAATGAAATACAATTTTATTAAGTAGAGCAATACCAAATAAAAATGCAATAAAGAAACAAACACTGACAACCGTTTTAGTAATAATAAGTAATAAGAAAATGAAACAAACATCCTATTTCCAAGCCATCTATCTCCGTAATAGTCTCGTAATAGGAGTAGCCTTACAGATGAAAGTAGTAGCGCATGCATATCTCTAAAGGTTACAAAATATAAACCTGATATAAATTATCTGTCATCAGTGATGCAGCAGCAGAAGTCTCATTGATGCTAAATAAAAACGTCCACGATTTTTCTTTCTCTAGTTTTGATTTGATGTTTTCTGCTAAAAAATGGTAAAGATTAACTTCTGTTTAATATATTATGTAGGTAAAATAACATTTTATTTTCTCTGTAATTTTTATGTATTATTCATAAGGGATTAAGAATCAATAAAAGAATATCTTTAATTTTATTTTCTTTCATTGTGCTTTAGTCAAGTAAAACGATTATGAGATTGGGCACTGTAATGTATTGGGAAAACTTGAAAAAACTTATGGCTGATTGAGCTGATATAAAAAAAAAAAAAAAATCAGAATTATTGTTTACTCTTTTGCTGATGTTAAAAATTGCGTTTTTAAATTGTGTGGCTGTATATGGCAGCTATAATTACACTTAAAGGCTAATAAAAAATATCCACGCTATCAACAGGGTAGAACGACCTTCAAGTAAAAATTCCGTCACTAAATTTTACATTTATTCAATCTTACATGACTTACAATAATCACTCTTACAATATTCTTTGATTTTACCGCTCCAGTGTAATTTTTGATTATTTGAAAAGGTTCTCCCAATACTTAAAAGGCACCAAATAATAATATGTTCCCCAAAATTTCGGTTGGCACGTGAGAAAATTTTGCATCAAAGATTTGACGATTTTGGCACGCTCACTTAAAAAGGTTGCCCAACCCTGATCTATGGCAAATTGTGAGCATTTTGTATGATAAACTATTTACTAAAACATTCTCAACCATTGCATATTTGTTATAATAAAGAACTGGTGTTTATATTATATATATTATATATATATATATATATATATATAATATATATATATATATATATATATATATATATATTCCTTGTTAAGATCTAATAATATCTGCACATTGATAATGCAACAGAAAATTTGGAAAACATTATTAGGTTTATCTGTGCATCGTGATTAAATCATTATCTCTCCACAGTGATAATACAAATATAATCTGGAAAACACTATTAATATAAAAGTCATCAGCCACAAACCGGTGGTGATATCCTGCTTCATGCAATCGTCACCTTATGGTTTCCACTGACACGCCCATATGTAGTCTCTCCTGGACAGCGCCAGCAAGTAGCTATGTCAACACCACGGTTTGGCCCATCAATGTCATTTCACAAACATTAGTATAATGTATGAATTTATAAGTATATATAAATATATTTATGCTAGTATAACCATGGATTATTCTTATGTGATTTTGATAATCACTTACTGTTATTCAGATCGAAACTGTTAACAAGTTGTGTGTGTAACAATCGATAAGCCATTTCCCATTAACTCTCTCTGCCCCTCTACCTCGCTCTCTTTCACACTGTCTCAATCTTTTTCTAGCTCAATGTCAATATATATATATATATATATATATATATATATATATATATATATATATATATATATGTATAGTAAAGGTTTAAAGCTACACACGGACTCTACAAATAGCTTTATTAGTATTGTTACATAATGATTTAATATACGCGAGACTGGTGGGTGGGGAAGGGGAATGAGGGAGTGTGGAGGATGGTTGTGTAATGTCTATTTCTGGTTTAAATTCACTAGTATATAAAAAGTTGTATTGTGGTATCCGTTCATATAGACCTGCAGTAATCATAATGGAACCTTATTACTGTATCAGACGAGTAAACATTGTGTTCATAAAGATAAACGATTAGTATGATCGTGAACAGCGTTGAACTCTGATATTACATTATAATTAGGGGCCGTTCAAAACTTACGTAAAGCTATTTTTGTTAAAACTTGACACCCCAGATCCTCCACGAATGTTTTGTAACGCCAGACCAGGCACCCCCTAAGACGTTAGGTAACACTTCCTCCACCCCATACGTTACGGAACGTTACAGGGGGATGTCAGGTTTTAGCAAAAATAGCGTTACGTAATTTTTGAACAGCGCCTTACCTCTATGTCAATGCTATATGTTGTTGGACTCAGTTGTCCCCCCTTCCACTCCACCTTCCCCCAGTTGGGGTACCTTGACTATCGCTGCGCCGTTGCCACATGTACGGAGTCGCTGTGAGGCGAGGAACATTACATATTCGGGCAGCTGTACCTGCATAGTGTGCGCGTCTATATGTATGTATGTATGTATGTATGTATGTCTATGTGTGTGCGTATATATATATTCGGGTGGCCCTTATTTTGTCACTTTTTATTTTTTTCTTTCTCACCCCTTCATCAGATGCTTCCTATTGAGAATGTTTTTCATGCAAAATTTATAGCGTCTGGACAATATTTAGTATGTGCTCAAGCTGTCCGAAATTTTAAGCATCTTAACTCTGTAGTTGCCTTTTATAATACATTACGGATTCACTCACACTCAAATCTAGTATTCATTTAATATAAAAAAGTTGTACAATTAGTATTTATTAATATATTTCTAACAAGAAGCTTGGTTGCTATTAAAATTTTACTTAATTTTGTGAACTAGATTTATAAAATTAATAATCTTTACATATATAGTGGGTATGACAGCTACCCTGGAACATCATCCCAATGCAGTTCCACGGCGATGGGACTCAAAATAATGTGATTTGAGCTGGGCACGACTTTGCAGATAATCAAATTTAGCTTATTAGATCCCCATATCGTTTGCAAAGCCCCATCATTTTTTTTTTTTATTTATTTCATTCAATTAATACAAGATTTTTTTAAACAACAAAAAATAGTTTTATTAAAATTAAAGGTGATAAGAAATTGAACTGAAAAGTTAGCCCAACACAACCCTTATTTAAAGGTTGCAAGAAGAGTCTGATATGCTTTTGAGAATGGTATCCTTCTTGGAATCGGGGTACTTCTTCCGAGGCGGCTCTTGGACAATTTGAACGACAAACTGGGTCTGTTCTTCGTTCTTGCTGAGGAGTCTATTATATTCCTACATCAATGCAACTCCCCTTTCAGCAGTGTCATTCACTACTCGAAGATCTTTGACCACTGCTTCTGCCAGTAGGTACTCAGGGTTTTCGATCCGTATCTCTGGATTATCACGCAAGAATTCGACTTCAAGCCCTAGAAGAGTGAACAAAACCTTCGTTCTAGCAGACACGAAGTCGCTGAGTTTCTTACCTTGGATGTCACTCTTATTCAGATGAATTCGTTTTGGTGCGTCATGTTGTCCTTCCTGTTGTAGATTCTTAACCATAGCTCTTTTTTCTTGCAAATCCAAGTCTCTGTCAAAGAAGGCAAGGCCTACCAGATCTTCACTCAAGTACCATAAGTGAGCAAGGATTTTATTGAGAGCTCCTTTTGCTGCAGGTGTGTCGCTGACTGCGAGAGATTGTAGTAGTTGTAGATCATTGCTTGGTGCAGATGCTGGCAAAAGAGAGAGGAATCAGAACTTTACATAAAACTGCACACCGAAAATGCAGAAGTCTTGCATGCCTTTGATTTCTCGTTGCGACAGTTTAAATCTGTAATCGCGGAACATGAAGATTTTTAAGGCGTATATAAGCCGGGCTATGAACCGAGCTCGATGGACTGCTCCAGGTTTTGGAAATTTAACCCCTTTTGGTGGAACGTCTCCCAGAAAAAGAAGGGTAAGTTCGAGCAGCTCTTGATAGTCATCTCTTGGATGAACTTGATCTAACTGGAGTCGACAGAAGCAGATGATATTGTCCTTCACAGGCTCTACAGCGAGCAGGATGACCTCGTTATTTATGCCAGGACTGTAGTCATTGGAGACGATGTTGTGCCAAAAGGTCTTGAACCGTTTGAAAAGCATAATCTCAGGTCCACTTGATATTCCCATTGTTACCGTGAAAGCTTCCTCTAACATGATTTCATGTATATGATGGCGACATGCCAGGTACAAAATTTCAGACCTTAAATGTTGATCAAAGAGAACACATGCTCCATTTACTCTTCCAGTGTTGCTCGCTGTGGTGTCGAAGCTAAGGGCTTTGATTCGATCACGAACACCCCAATCATCGACGACATCAATCATCGCCTGCACCATTGTTTGGCCAGTGCCATTTGCAAGCTTCGGGATTGAAAGGATCTGATGTAGTCCAGATCCTGAAACAACGATTGGGAGATGGTCGACCTTCTTATCTCCAGTTAGGTCATCCATCAGCTTGCCGTCCCAGTGAAGGGTGAGAGGTGTTCGCCGATCAAATTTCTTCTCCAACTCTGCAGCTCTTTGGGCTCGATGCTTCTTCCTGTGTCTTTGCAGAGAAGCTCTGTTGATGTTGTATTCCCCAACGTTCTGACCCGGAAACACTGATCACTGACGCGATGGTAAAGACCGCATCACGGTCACTATTTTAGTGCGATCCAACGACGAAAGAACTTCTGGATGGAGGATATTCTTGCGGCCTCTTTTTGGATGAGGTGATGACATTACGACTCCTCCAACAGCTCCTTCATTCTCTGAATCCGTGGTGTTCTCACCTGTGGAAGATGAAGAAGATTCCAGGACGATTTTTCTGTTAAGTACGAGATTCTATATTTCATGTCTCTTCTTAAATTCATCATTCCGAATTCGCTTCTTCGTAGCTGCTTCCTCCATTTTAGTCAAAGTCATATCAGTTCCAGCAATGGAGCCTCTTCTGCCCTTCTCTCTTTGTGCCAAAAGGAATGCTTTATCCTCCTCATTCGTCATCAACACCATAGCATTTTGGTGAGCAACGTCGAAAAGGTCATCAAAGCAGGATTTCAGCTCCTCTTCTTTCTTCCTTTGTGGATCCGTCTTCCGGGACTGATTTTTTTTCAAAAGATCCCACTTCTTTATCAGACTCTCCAACTGTTTCACTGCATGTTGAACTGGCCGCAGTGGAATCCTCGCCTTCTTCCAAAAAGTCTCCACTTACGCTATCATCAAATGAGCAGCCTTGTGCTTATTCTTAATCGACTGAAGCAAATGTAGATAGTACCTCATAACATCCCCATTACTTGGCAATTTTGCACCTGATAAACAATTTTGAGTATGTTCAAGCAAATAAACCGTGTGTTTTTTTCGAGTTCCACTAGCCATCATAAAAAAATCTATATACCTAGATAAAAAGAAAGCGTAATGTCATTTAGCATATAAGAACATAAGATCATCGCTACTATTTGTTTCAAATTAACCATATATAATATGGCAAGTCATATAAAAAGCAAATTCTACCAATAACCCATCACGCCTATTTGATAATATATGAGAGAGTCGAGAGAGAAAGTTTCAAGTCCTTGAGCACACCCTATATACTGTATACTTATATCTCACTAAAATTTTGTGTTATTTTCTAGTGACAGAATCCAACTGAAGGATGAGAGGAAAAAAATCGTAACTTAAAATTTGAGCACCACTTAACCACTTAAGGGCTACCCTAATATATATATATATAATATATATATATGCTTCCAGTAGCAACTGATGTGCACCAGCAACTCGTATCAAAACCATAATAAATTGTATTAGTGTATTGACATTATTATTATTGTTGTTACAGTTGTTTTATATTGTCACTTCTACTACGCTACATATACTCGGGAATGCATTAACTGTTGTACTATCATATGTACAGTTGCCCGCATATGTAATGTTCCTCGTCTCACAAGCGACTCCCTACATGTGGCAACGCCGCAGTGTTAGTCAAGGTACCCCAACTGGGGGGACGTGGGGTGGAGGGGGGACAACAGAGTCCAACAACATATAACACAGACATATTTAAAGGACAATTGAATGTGCAGTCATTGACATACAGGTAATTATAATGTAATGTCTGTGTTCATAAAGATAAACAATTAATATGATCGTGAACAGCGTTGAACTCCATGTAGTTTACTAGTCTTATCCAGTAATAAGGTTCCGTTATGATTACTGCAAGTCTATATCGCAGAGTCGTATTTAGACTACTTGAGGCCCGAGGCGCAAAGGCAGACTAAGGCCCCCTTAGGCTTTAGCCATGAAAGAAAATTGTAAAAAATAAAAATTGAAGCAACCAATTTATAATTTATTTCACACCATACAAGTACGATAAAAATAGTAAATTACCAAAATTGAAGAATTACTCAAAACGAATTACAGATGCAATTGCAACAGTTTACCCACAAATGTTGGAAAATGTGTGGCGTGAGTGTGAATACCGTTTAGACATTTTATGTGCCACTAGGGGTGCACATGTGGAAGCTTATTAAGTTCATTAACTATTTATCAAAACTTTGTATGATTATTATTATTATTATTTTACTCAAAACTGTTAGAGCAAAAATGTATTGAGCTGATTCAATTTAAAAAGAGATTTAGCCAGTTTTTGTAAGCTTATTGTTATCGAAATAGCATTAGTTATATTAACAGCATGGATTAATCCTATTACTGTAGCTGTGATAAAACACAGTAGTCAGTATAAAAGTGTATTAACAAAAATTATTTTATATTTTGAATATATTTGTAATATACAAATATTTTTTTATTGCAAATTTAGATGTAGTTATTGTATAATATAGGAGTATTGTGTTTAGAAAGTGTACTTACCGCATACAGATTCTTATATAGAACTCTATATTAAACCATAGAGTAATTATACGCTTTGCATACACCAGAGTAACGTAAATTTAATAGATGGCCTTCATAGACGAAAAGGTCGATCTGCATATTGTAGACATGCACAATATTAGTTTAAATTAAATCAGGTTAGATTTGATTTGGTTAGGTTAGGTTACATTATGCTTGGTTAGATTAGGTTAGGTTAGTCATTTTCATTGAAAGTGTGAAATGTATGTTGTTAGTTACTCCAGTTAAAATAATAAACACTTTTCATATGACATGTTCGATCTGGAATAATGTCGACATTACGAAATTCGATTTTGTTCATTTAACCTGACAACCAACAAACAGAGGAGTAAAACTATTTGTTTAGATTGATTTTCTTTTGTAATCAGCTCAAAGCGAAGGGCAATTCCTAAACACTGATTTAGCAACTCAGGAAGATTGAATAAAATCGATTTGCTTTGAAACTTCGATAATGAAGCACATAAAGTTATGTCACAAAAGTTAGGCTCATTTTTCATTCCGTTTTATAATATCGTTACTCCTCCCTTCTCCCAGTCATAAATATTCATTTTCAAAAGGAGAAGAGGAAAAAAAATCTTAAAAATCTGTCTTGCAGGAAAAGAAATTTTATCTCATGGTGGTGTTTTCACGTCTCTGGAGAAAAGCTGAAAAGTTACCCCTAAAAAATGGAACATTGGATTATCTTCATTAAATATTTAATTAGAACATGGTTTCAAACCTTCTGGACGGTTTAAGTCCAAAACATATGAAGAAAAATAAATTTTGTGAACAAATTTACATTTTTTATTAAATTTACATCAACCTTACAACTAGTTTTAATTTTTAATAAAAATAATGAAATGTGAACTCATTATTAGAGAGTGCGTCCCAAATTCCTTCCTTCTCCGCATTATGCATATCTATAAATTTGATTTGTTGTTTTCCATTATTTCAACGTAAACTCTATACGAAGTTTGACTGGATATTTACAATTTTATATAAAAATGGGTGTTTCCCACTTCTCTTTGTTAATTATACTACCAAGGACGACAGGTACCGACCAGCGTCCTTAGCTCTGTAGGTAACACTGTTTCTCTATAAGCCAGTGATGGCGAACCTATGACACGCGTGTCAGCAGTGACACGCCGCAGGGTTTCAGATGACACGCGATGGATGTTGAAAATGTTTGGTATTCTGATGAAAAACTGCAATAAATCGTCTACGTCCTAGTACTTTCGATTAATAAGTCGGCTATCTATGATTTTGTAGTTAAATTTAAAATGCATGTATGCAAGTGACACGCTAACAATATCATTATTTAAAAAACACGAATTTTGGCACACTTGGATAAAAAGGTTCGCCATCACTGCTATAAGCGAAGTGAAGACCCTGAGGTCGGGAGTTCGACTCGCGATGGTGTTGGTTTATAATGATCCAGGAGTTAGAGGAATGGAACGCGTTCGTCTTGCGTGAGCGGTGCGCGCCATTTTCTGGTCGTATCTCTTTATTACTGTTCTGAGGTCTTCATTGCGTGTAGTGAAGGTCAAAGAATGGGTTGAACCTTGTATTTTTAAAAATAATTCCATTGACTTCAGTCCCCGAACTTTTTCTAACATTTTCGACAGTTCAAAATGGAACTCCCTCCTTCATCAAATCCGACAAATGAAGAGCGATGCTTTTGAATGATCATTCGGAGGCTCATCCTGAACACTTGTAGTAAAAAACAAAAGAATATTATATATATATATATATATATATATATATAAATGTAAAAAACGACGCTTGTGTAGAAAAGCGTCCGCACAAGATGAGGAGAGAAACGAGCAAATGAAAAATGAGGCACCTCCCAGGAATCGAACCTGGGATCATCCATTTGCCAGTCGGATATGCTAACCACTACACCAAGGTCCCCGATCAGTCAGAACTCGTAATTCTCCTACATATAAGCGGAATCGAATGCCCTTGAGGGGGCACCTTCTTATGCCGTACATATATACATTTTAACTGCAAACAACACACAGTATAATTAATGTAAAGAACGACGCTTGTGTGGCACCTCCCAGGAATCGAACCCGGGATCATCCAATTGCCGGTCGGATATGCTAACCACTACACCAAGGTCCTCGATCAGTCAGAACTCCTGTGTGTGTGTTGTTTGCAGTTAAAATGTATATATGTACGGCATGAGATAGGTGCTCCCTCAGGGCATTCGATTCCGCTCGTATGTAGGAGAATTACGAGTTCTGACTGATCGGGGAAAAAGAGCAAGGAAAAATGAGGCACCTCCCAGGAAATATACGAGAGTAATTCAATAAGTATCCGCACTTTTTATTTTCACAATTTTATTTTCACATCTGACAGATTATAAACACATCACTTCTCAACTTCTTTAAATTGTCTGATCTTCTGATGTTTAAAACCGGAAAATCAATTCGTGGATACGTCGTAGATCAAAAGGTTTTCGCTTTTAAAATCGTTCTCAATATCTCAATAGCTCGATTGTATTTCGCTGCGAAACGGTAAAACAGCGCTTTTCACGAAATAAAGCATATATATATATATATATATATATATATATATATATTTTTTATTTTTTTTTTGGCTGAAACCTGTAAAAACTGTGTCGCCATTTAATATTCTTGAATGCAATAAAATGAAAAATAGGTATCATTTAATTTTACACGCAGGCAGAAAATTATATAAAATATTCATACTGCCTCACGATTATACAGACGTAGAACACGTTCCTCTCTCTCTCTCTCTCTCTCTCTCTCATAAACATCTCTAAGTGGAAGACTCTTGAATTCGCCGTAGCAACAACGAGTGATCACCCACGAAACACTTTCATTCTCCATAAGGGACAAGTACACGGGGATAGATGCAGGGACCTCCCACTAATATTCCTCGCCGGAAAGAGATTTTCTTTACTCTCATGGTGGCACAGCATCGCGAAGTATGAACGACTCAATATAAGTATCACTTATCACATAAACGACGGGATACCCAAGGTAAAATTCAGCGACATTCAAAGAGTTGGCAGACACACACACACCTCACAGACATCCAGTTACAGAAAACACGCTCACACACTTGCCTGCCTTTCTTTACTTTCGCTTGGGTGGCTGGTTGCATGTGAAGGGTGAGGGCATGGTGTGGAAAATCTGATTTCCTTTCTCAATTAATGTTTCAACCCCTTTCCTGTAGTAGCATTTCATCACCTTGCCAGCGTGATGGCTTTGCGCGTGCATGGGTGTAGACATGGAAAGTTGCTTAATCCGTTTGAGGCTAACCTGGAGTGGGCCATGGGGGTCTTCATTGGCCTGATACCTAACTAAATAGAGCTGTAAATATTTTGTATAAAATCAAAACATACGTTCGACGTTTTTGTAACGATACCAAGTATTTGATGCGCGATTATCACTAGTATATTATTGGTTAGTTCATACAGCGGTACTACCTAGTGTACGATCTCTATGTGTGCATAGCGTAATTGTAGAGCTAGCTTATATATTCTCTCCTTTCCTATAAAATTTCCTCGGTTACTTTTCCAAAATCAATGTATTTTTTCCAACTTTTTTCCGGACCCGCCTCTGGCGGGGATTGAGCGGAGAGTGAGAAGAGAGTCTTATGCTTTTCTATCCAGTTTTCTACTACTGCTTAGAACAGTTAAAAATGAAAACCAGTTTAATAATAGAAACTTCCCCGAGTGAACCGAAAGGTCTTTGAGGCTTCCTCTTGTCCTTGTAACTCTCTCTCTCGTAGATATCGTGATTGTTTTTCTCTTGAAGGCAACTCCTACTCAGACCCACGAGTAATTACGTCATATATATATATATATATATATCAGAGGCGACGGCGGGGGTCAGGCAGGTCAGGCTCAGCCTCACCTAACTTTAAAAGAAAAATAAATTTAATTTCCTGGTCATCATGTAAAATTTAAATTTATGTATTTCAAAGATCTATTTATTATGGTCATTTTATTAGAGCAGTATAAATTTTAGAATGTCGCATTTTTTCCTTCTCTCCATATGTCGCTTCTTTGGGCAAAGTCAGACTTGTTTTATGACGCCTGAGCGACCGAGCACATTAAGCCACAAAGCCAGGTCAGGCATCATTTCCGATGCCTTGCATCACACTTATGAAAAAGTGAAACTTTTATGAAATTTAATGTAATTTAAAATCAACATTAGTATAGCATCTGTCAAAACAATGAGATAAGTATATAATTTTGTCAATCTATTTTTTCAAAGAAGAGAAAAGCGAGTTTTTCAGTTTACAAGTCAGGCATATTTCTAAGTGCCTAACATTACGCTGGATGCCAAATCTCATCCTCAGAAAGCTGTTTGAGTGAAAATAGAGATATGTGGCAATTATGAATTGCGCACAGCTTTCCTCATTGTCAGTTACCTCAGGGACCGTGTCGTATTCGTTTCAATGCATTTAAAAAAATTTTCTTTTGTGCTTTTTGTGTGTGTGTGAGTTTTTTCTTTTTTACTCGACCTTAGATACCCATTTACATTGAAGTACATTTATAAAGATCCTGATTTTACTGCCTGCAAAAATGTCAAAGAACTGCTAAAATTATGCATTGACTTAGATTTAGAAAAAGCTTTTAGCGAATCTGCAAAACTGTTTAGATTGATTTTAACTATACCAGTGAACAGTGCATCCACAGAGAGAAGTTTTTCAAGATTAAATCGAATTAAGACGTATCTAAGGAACAGAACTGGTCAGGAAAGACTAGTATGTTTAGCAAGAATTGCAATAGAGAAAGAAATTGTGGTTTCCCTGGGGAGGCAAAAGATTCTACATGACAAGGTCATCGAAGAATTTGCATTGAAACCGAGGGGGTTGGAGTTTATGTATATATGACTCATGGTAGATTAAATATGATGAAGACATTCTCTAAGGATATAATAAAATACAAGTAAGTTATTATAATTATTAAACAATTTATTGATTTAGTAGAGGCTTTAAGTAATTTTTGAAAACAAAAGCAAAATTATTTAAAAAACAAAATTTACATATTCATTAATATGAATTCTGTCGGTCATATCAAGCCAATAATGCTTGTGCCTGACCTATGTGAAAAGTCTGGCGTCGCTCCTGATATATATATATATATATATATATATATATATATAATTCTGGAGTACTGAAGAATTTAAGTCTTTCTTGAAAAAAATATTCTTTACGGTCGCCTTAAGGTAATAACTCCCTCGTCGGGTTATTCTCTCTCCCCCGCCCCCACTCCACCTACTTTTCTTATTTGTTACGTACAATCTTAATCGACCGCAATTTCAGTTTCCAACACGACAGGTCCTGTAGACGAAGATGATACTTCATTTTTATAAAGGTTCCTAACGAAGCATTTAAGTAACCTTCAATAGATTGCCGAGTTTGTCGTTGAACCCCCGAGTTTAATTTAAACTTTTGGTTGCGGAGATGTCGTAAGTTTAATGATTTGGTATCTTCGGCCGCATGCAGTCATTTAAAAGAGAGTACAAAGGATTGGGAACCTACATCAAAGAGTAAAGAAGTTTCATCAACTTTTCCTCGCCAACAATATGTTTTCAAACTTTTCATACTGAGAAACCGCTATAGAAGAACGAGAAGTTACGATACCCTAAAGGTTTTTAATGAATTAGTTTGTATTTCCTTTGTATATGTACAGGAGAGAGAGAGAGAGAGAGAGAGAGAGAGAGAGAGAGAGAGAGAGAGAGAGAGAGAGAGAGAGTTACAAGGAAAAGAAGTACCTCAAAAGGCCTTGCGGCCCATCCCAAGGAGGTACCAATGGCAACGGGTGCCACGGAAAATTTTCTACACACTCAAATAATGTGCAAGATTTGGTCTAACCTTTTCTTGAACTGATCCACAGAGGAACTGTTCACAACTTCTGAAGGTAACCTGTTCTACGTGTCACAGATCTTATATGTAAAGTAATTCCCACACACACTAGTCCTAAACCGTTTCAAATCCAACTTCCAACCATTGTTGCGAGTTGGGTTACCATCTAAACTAAACATGCTTCTAAAATCGACATCGTTGAACTCGCATAAGAGCTTGAAAACCTCGATGAGTTGACCGCGCAGCCTCCGAGTTTCCAGCAAAAACAAGTTCAGAGCGCATAAGCGTCGATTGTAGCCCACATGCCTAACGGAAGGGATTAACTTTGTGGCCCTCGCCTGCACTCGCTCCAGCCTCTCAATATCTTTCCTGAGGGTGGGCGACCAGAACTGCACAGCATACTACAGGTGCGGCCGAACCAGGGAATTGTACAGAGAGAGCACAATCTCCTTGTTCCGAAACTGAAACTGCCTCCTGATATAACCCAACAGCTTCTGGGCTTTCTTTTCCACCTCTACGCACTGTTTCGTAAATTTAAGGTCGCTGCTAATTAGCACACCCAAGTCCTTTTCCAAATCAGTCGCCTCGATATTGTTCCCCAACATCGAGTAGTCCGACTTGGGATTGACGTAGCCAATGTGCATCACCTTGCATTTATCCAAGTCAAACGGCATTTGCCATTTTTGGCGATCCGACTGACGATGCCACCGTCTATATCATTTATGTAAATGATAAACAACAGCGGCCCCAAAACGGAACCCTGAGGAACCCCGCTAGTGACCGAGGCCCAACCCGAACTAGCCCCTTTAATTACAACCCTCTGCCGAATATTCTTCAGCCAGTTTTCAATCCACCTACCTACTTCCCCACCGATGCCCAGAGCGCGGGCTTTCGCCATTAGCCGGCGGTGAGGTACCTTATCAAAGGCTTTCTGAAAGTCGAGGTAAAGTATATCAATCGCCCTACTCTTATCATACTCACTCAACATGACGTGGAAAAACTCGAGCAAGTTGGTGAGACACGACCTATGCCGTCTAAACTCATGTTGGGAGTCCCCAAGCAGCTTGTAGGGATCCAAATGGTCAACGATCCTATCCGCTATTATCCCCTCTAATAATTTACCTACAACTGAAGTGAGACTAATGGGACGATAGTTCCCTGGACTTTCGTGATCCCCTTTCTTAAAGATAGGGGTCACGTTGGCTTCCCTCCAGTCACCAGGCACCTGGCCCGTCTCCAACGATTTGTTGAGAGAGAGAGAGAGAGAGAGAGAGTTACAAGGAGTTACAAGGAAAAGAAGTACCTCAAAAGGCCTTGCGGCCCATACCGAGGAGGTACCAATGGCAACGGGTGCCAGGGAAAATTTTGTAAAAGTTTATTTTTCTTTCAACTATCCTAGCAGTAGCAGAAAACTGGATAGAAAAGTAGAAGGCTCTCTCCCCACCCTCCGCTCCCTCCCTGCCAGAGGCAGGTACGGAAAAAGGTTGAAGAAAATACCTTGACCCTGGAAAAGTAGCCAAGGAAATTTTACAGGAAAGTGGAGAATATATAAATAGCTCTATTTAGCTTGCTCACAGAGACACCGTGCAAGCGATCTCCTGCAGAGTTTTCTTATGTTTTAGTCTTAAACTATGAGAGTATTCAGTACTTTGTCTAGCCTATTTTTAAACACATTTACACTTTGACTGGAAACAACCTGTGAGGGAAGTTGGTTCCAGATATTAACTATTTTATAGGAAAAGAAATTTCCGCAGACTGAGGTCCTAAATGTCTTTACACACTCAAATAGTGTGCAAGATTTCGTCTACCCTTTTCTTGAACTGATCCACAGAGGAACTGTTCACAACTTCTGAAGGTAACCTGTTCCATGTGTCACAGATCTTATACGTAAAGTAATTCCTACACACACTAGTCCTAAACCGTTTCAAATCCAACTTCCAACCATTGTTGCGAGTTGGGTTATCATTTAAACTAAACATACTTCTAAAATCGACATCGTTGAACCCGCCGCGTAAGAGCTTGAAAACCTCGATCAGTTGACCGCGCAGCCTCCGAGTTTCAAGCGAAAACAAGTTCAGGGTGCGTAACCGTCGATTGTAGCCCATATGCCTAACGGAAGGGATTAACTTTGTGGTCCTCGCCTGCACTCGCTCCAGCCTCTCAATATCTTTCCTGAGGGTGGGCGACCAGAACTGCACAGCATACTCCAGGTGCGGCCGAACAAGGGAATTGTACAGTGAGAGCACAATCTCCTTGTTCCGAAACTGAAATTGCCTCCTGATATAACCCAATAGAGAGAGAGAGAGAGAGAGAGAGAGAGAGAGAGAAAGAGAGAGAGAGAGAGATTTAAATAAAAATTGTTTTTCAAGATTTAGTTATGGATTTTCTGCTCCCAAGCAACCAAATAATTTACTCGCTGCAAAGTCATGTCAAATAGGTTTGAGAATGAAATAACTTTTCAACTAAATATTTTATAATGAATAAAAGAACCCCCGTCTCTCTCTCTCTCTCTCTCTCTCTCTCTCTCTCATTCAAAAGGTGATTTATACGCGGACATCTGACAACAATATAATTTTTAATAAGCAACTCAACGAGAGTTTTATAAGGCAATAATATGATTTATCTGTTCATTTTTCCGTTTGGCTTTCATAAAAACCCTTGAAAATAGTAGCAGTTCCGCTTTTTTTAGTATGTTTTTTTTTAAAGCAAAATAGTTTTAAACATATTCAGAAACTCAAGATATTTCTTATATATGATAAATGAAGTCGTATTTATATTGGACATATAAACGATAGATGGTAATGTTAAAAAGAAGCTTAATGTCAAACTTTATGTTGATAAATTAAGAAAAAAAAATTGTGAAGGATCTCTCCGAGATTGAACTCGGAATCTGAAGGATCCAGGTTCGAGTCCTACCGCATCCACGGTTGGAGTTGCCTGGTTACCTACCCTCTGATTGCCCCAACTGAAGTGATTATCACAGGCCTGCGAATGAGAACTTTGTAAGAGTTGTTTTCTTACTAATAACTGATTTTATATAATTCAACTACCCTGATTTAGAATAAGGTGTCCATTTTTTCTATCACGTAAGGATTTTCTGCAAACTGGAAGGGAAAAAACAACAACATAAATAAATATTATTTATTTCAATTTACATTAGGTACCTATTTCGCTTTGTTATACTAATTATAAATGCAAACAACTTTAAAAAGAAAGAAGACTATTAACGTCAATTACATATTCATCTTTATTTGTCCCGAGTTTTCTTGTGAGATCTATGTCTTTTAGTCTCGAATGTACGCGCTGTTCCTTTTCTTTTATGCAATAATTCTGGAGTATCCCGTTTCAACATCCAGCAGTAATCAGCCATCATGCTGATGTCCCACCTTCCCTGATATCTCCTCTCCATTTCTTTGATGTCTTGGTGAAACCGTTCTCCTTGTTCTTTGCTGAGTGCTCCGAGATTCAGGGAAGTAATCCAAGTGTGAATTAAGAAATGTAATTTTAAACTCACATTACAACCCAACTCTTTGAACTTATTTAGCATGTTGTTCACAAGGTTTTGGTAATTTGGGTCCCCAACAATTTGCTGATAACATCCTTAAAAGCAAGCCACGCTTCTTTTTCAAGATTGTTCATTGTTCTTTCAAAGTGTTCATCCAAAGTCAGTTTTCTAATCTGAGGACCAACAAAATTCCTTCTTTCAATTTTGCTTCCGAAAGAGTTGGGAATTTACCACACAGATACTTAAAACAATCTCCTTCTTCGTCCAAGACCTTAACAAATTGCTTCATCAAACCCAATTTTATGTGAAGTGGAGGTAAAAGGACTTGCTTCGTGCCAATCAAACTTTCACGTTGAATGTTTTTAGAACCAGGTGTCAGGTTGACTCTGCGTGGCCATTCCTTTTTCATCCAGTGCTGAGTTCTTGCTCGGCTACCCGATTCACACAAAAAACATGGAAACTTCGTATAACCTGGTTGTTGACCTAACAACATACAAATCACTTTTAAGTCTCCACAAAGTAGCCAACCGTGTTCTTTGTATTTAGCCTTAGCTAGAAGAAGCTCAAGATTTTTGTACATTTCCTTCAAGTAAACCGAATGAGCCACGGGAACGGATGCATACAAGTTACTGTTATGAAGGAGGACGCCTTTTTAGACTTCTTTTGGAGGAATCGGTGAAAAGTCTCCACCCATTTAAATCATAGACTGCAGCGCCTAGCTTAAGTATTAGTTCCGAAACATTGTTGCAATATACCAGGGAATTTTCTTGATAAAAATATTGGATGAATTCTTTTTCTCGATTTCTGTACCAGTAAAATGACGTCCCGAGAGAAAGCAAGTTCTTTGCACGAAGTCTGGATCCTAAAATCTCTGAAGAATCCTTCGGGAGACACAAATCTCTTACCAAATCATTAAGTCCACTTGTGTGTCAACAATTGGGGTTCACCAGATGTTTCGGTTTGAAAACAATTAATATCATCGTTTCCATCGTCATCAGACACCGAATCAGATGAAGTTATATCGAGTATTTGGTTTAGTAGGTGCAGGTATACCAGGTCCATGAGCAACAGGTCTTATAGCAGACTGAAAGTTTGGATAAGAAATTTCCTTTTTATTTTTAGTATTGTAGCCTTGCACGTTACATGAACAAAAATAGCAGTCATTGCTGTGATTTCTAGGCTCACGCCAGACCATTGGAATCCCAAAAGGTAAAGAATCCTTTTTACCTTTACTCCACAGTCTAAATTGTTCAACACAAACACTGCAAACTTTATGTGGAGCCCATGATTTGTCTTGATCTCCAAGTTTCATTCCGAAGCACGCATAGTATGTTTTCTTGACGAAGTCTGTAATATCTCGCCTTTGCTTTTTCACAGTAAATTTCCCACAAATATAACAGAAAATGTTTGGGCTATTTACACACTCTCTGGTTGCCATAGCGACAAATAAACAAATTTCAAGCGAGAAATATGGTCACCACGCACCTTTCAATAATAAAGAACTATGACCTCGCACGCACTAGACAGACTGACTCATCTCGTGGCTTGTCAATCACTTATATACTAGCGGTGCGTTTCTAGAATGTTCTAGAAGACGCTATGACGTCACTTCTTATCTGGAAACATTTATAGGCAATAGTTTTTAATCAAAATTTAATTTTGTCAATTTTTAATGAAAATTACTTGCATATGTAATATGAAATATGACATTTTGTGAAAACTCTGTACGTGATGGCGAAAAATGAATATTATTTTTGGAATCAGCGTGCAAAAATGACTATATATGTGATAAAATATTTCGGACAACAAAACCATCGCAGGCCTGTGAATTATCGGAATTCATACCCACTTCTGTGTGGATAAACTGGGATTTTCGGAAACTTTATGAAGAGATTAAACAATACCGAAACAAATATCCACATTAAGAAAAGATGGTGACTAACGTCTGTAGTTTAGTGGATAACACTGTCTTCCTGTAAACGAATGAAGACAATGAGGTTGGGGGTTCGACTCCCGATGGTGCTGGTTAGTGATGCAACGTGTCATGACAAGTTGCAAAATTGACATGTCAAGTTGACAAGTTGCAACTTGTCAATGACAAGTTTGACAGGTTGAAATTGGGCGGTAATGCTAATAAAAACACTAATTACAAGCTGTTTTTTATTAATCCAATCATGATACATGAATATATCGTGCACTAATCATATGTCCAGAAGGAAAATGTGATGCAGAATAAATTTTGTAAGCAATTTTTATGTGAAATCATTCAAATCAAGTGCTGTAGGGCCCGTAGATAACTTATATTAATTACTATTTAATCATCATTTCATTTTCATCATTTAAATGACCCTCATCTCCTTCATGATCATCATCATCTACATAATCTACATGATCATCAAACTCCAACTCTGTTATATCGTCATTTTGTACCGTGGGTGTAAGGGGAGCATTCTCATTTTCAGATGGCAATTGTTGGTCTCTTAAAAATATTTGGAGATTATGTTTCACATAAGTTAACTTCATAGCACGATCCACTACCAGCCTGTTTCGTTTGATGGTGTGAGTCGTGCCAAATGAAGAGAATGTCCTCTCTGTAGCTGCCGATGTTGCTGGAAGTTGCAGTAATGCAATGCCAATCTTAACTAAAGAACTAGAGCTGCATACTCCTGCCCACCAAATCCAACCCTCGCAGTTGGCAACAGCATCCCATACAAACTTTCTACCAAACAGCTGCCCTTGTCCAAGCTTATATTGAGCCAACTCTGCTATAACTTTACCATTATTTATTTGAAGGTGTTTGGCGAGATCATTGATGACTTCCATTGCATCAATTTCTTCTGATGTCTCCAAAGACATGCCTTTGTATTTAGGGTCCAGGAGATTTGCAGCATAGTGAATCGGTCGCAAAGAGAATGACTTTCGATGCTCGACATAATTTTTCACTTTTATTTCTTCACCTTTAAGAAATGGGGAATTTACAAGCAATTCGTTTGTCTTTTCTTTAATCTCCTGAAATGCTGCAGGAACGTGACTAAGCATGGGAATGTCTCCTTCTAGCTTGGTTATCCATTTGGCAATGGGCTGCAGAATTTCTGACAACTTCTGTACTCGTACCCAAAAAACATCATCATCCATTATCATTTTTTTACAGCTGCTGGTATAATATCACGTGCATTCTCATCAACGGCTAACCTTTGAAGTCCAAATTGTGCTTTGAACACACTTTCTAAGCATCGCAACGAAGAATTCCACCTTGTTTGAACTGGCAAAAGAAGAGCACCTTGGTGGTGCTTGCGATACAGTGCGAGTAAAATATGGCTTCTATTTATTGTGTTAACAATATTCTTTGCTGAGTCAAGAACAATGGATAACAATGGATATGGCTGTATGTCTCTTTGGCCTTGAGAAGTTCCCACATGGCGACCATATCTTTGGCATTGTCAGATACTAATCCCACAAATTTATGTGATCCAATTTCATCAAGAACATCTCCAACCAAATCACACATATTTTGAGCAGTGTGCCTCTCAGTTCCTGTAGCCACAAATTTGTTAAAAATTGGTGCGGGTGTTGTCACTACAAGATTTACCACTGCTTCATTTCGTACGTTGGTCCATCCATCCAACTGAACACCTAGAACTGAAGCATCTGCAATTTTATCTTCAACGATAGATTTAACTCTAATGTATTCATTCTCTAGAAGTCGATTCGAAAGTGCATGACGCAAAGTTACTTGGAAACTTGGTCTCAAATGTAGAAGAGCTTTCTTCCAGTGGTGATTATCAAACAGGTTGAGGGGGCACGTTGAAGGATAAATTGCACGGGCCAGCAGTTCCTCTCCTTTAGCCTGCAGTTGGGAAAAATGAAATAAAACATTAAAATTATCATTTTCTTGAGACACAGCAGTATAAAGATACTCCTAGCAGTAGATAAAAATTCAGCAGTACTTGAATATTATTTGATGGACCTCAATATTATATTTCTCAGAGGTGAAGCTAATTTGAATGAAGCCAATGTTAAATATAATACAATATAATATAATTAAATATAATATAAATATAAATATCGTATCACTGAATAAGACTCTCGAGCTTAAGACTCATGATTAAGGTAAATGCCATACATAAATTACAGTTTCCCTAAAAAAATTAAAGCTGGTTCAGGCTGATAACATGTGGGAAGTCATACAAAAATGAAGGGGTACACAGAAATAACAGACATTGTTTTCTAACTATCTTTTCAGTTGCCAATTGGCTTTAAATTCCATGGGCTGAAAGGTTGACTATCTAAAGGGATTTACATTACAAATAGGTCCTATTAAGAGATGAAAATTTTAATGCCCAAGTTACCAGACTACCAGCAGTATAAAGATAATGTTTAATCATGGAAAGCAGTGCACTTACTTGGCTATCATTGCTGCACGAGTCCATGAAGCGGTACATATTGTAACTTTTCCCAGACAAACTGCTTGAAGGACGGGTACCACTGCTTCCAGGTGTATCTTAAAAGTTATATTATGGAATCATTATAATCAAAGGAAATGAAAGGATGATCAATGTCTTTATTCCACAATTTAATGGATAAATTATGAACAATTTAAAACTTTGACTAACTTAAAACCCACACTGCTACACTAGTGTTTTGTTAAGTTTTATTTCTTAGGCGTAGCATAAAATGGCATATTAAATAAGGACTTTATGTGATATGTTTCAATATTTTGTAATGAACATTTTTTAGGAAAATTTCTCATTAGAATTTAGAAATCATGAGCTTCCACAATATTAAAACTTACCTAAACTTGGACTTTGTACAAAGTCAATATTTATTGGGCTTCTGTCACATGTTGACTGTGAGGATTTAGCTGCAGGAGTTGGTGTACCAAGTGCTGATTGCGCTATGTTACCTATGTAGATAAGACTGAATTTTTTAAAACATGGTTATGAAGAGCTTATGATGATTTTAATTGATTACCATTTACCTCCGTACCCGAAACAAAGGATTATAAATTTTAAAAATATATGTAAGATCAAAACATTAAGTTTGGTACGATAATACTGAATATAGCATCCTGAATGCATATACAGTATTGGCAGTGATTTAACCTCAAGGTTTTTAGGAGTAAATGATAGATTAGATGAAGATTATTTAGATTATTATTTTGCATTTATATATATAGCTACTAGAGTACAGACAGGTACCTAGTTAAAATAGGCTAGAATATGTATCTACTTGCTGAAATAACAACTGAACACCTGAAATAAAAAGGTTTTTCTATACAAAAAAATGTAGAAAAGATTGTGTTGCTTATGAATGAAAGTTGGCAAAACTAATTGTTTAAACAGCTGAAATAAAAAGGTTTTTCTATAGAAAAAAATGTAGAAAAGATTGTGTTGCTTATGAAGGAAAGTTGGCAAAACTAATTGTTTAAACAACTGAAATAAAAAGGTTTTTCTATAGAAAAAAGTTAGAAAAAATTGTGTTGCTCATGAATGAAAGTGCAGCTTAGCTAGCTACCTAATTTAATGGGAAGCGGCATTTTATAGGTATTGTTTAACTATTTTTGTTTAAACCTTAGTCACCAAACCTTAGTAAACCAATGATTTGTCTGAAGAATTTACCTGATGTCACTGAATCAATTGATGAATGAGATGCTCCTCCCGATCCTGGCTCTTTTCTTCTCTTTAATTCTTGGGGTGTTTTGAAACATTGGTCAATGTGTTTCACCATTCGAGTGGCATGATAAATGGTCCTCCATGAGTAAAATCGACATATTGTAACTTTGCCTTTGAGATTTCCCTTTTCAGAAGCAGTAGGCGCGCGAAAGTATTTTTCGAGTTTAATTTTTGGATTTACCATTATTAATTCAATTAATTTCAATATGTAAGTTGTAACTGTACAGCCTCAAAGGTCTAAATCACAATGAATATAAAAAAATATGACTAGCTTCTGAGTGAAGAAGGAAACAATCATTTATTTAAAATATTAAGAAGCATCCTATATGCCTAGTTATAAATATTTCTTTTCATATAGTCACTGAGTTCATCTATATTGAGTATATTGATTGACTCTATAGCCTAGGCTATAATATTATATAGGCCTATATCTCTATATTAGACTATATATATATATCTATATATATATATATATATATATATATATATATATATAATATTATATATATATATATATTAGGGTGTGTCAATTTTGGGGGAAATGACTAAATTGAAAATCATGTGATTTGGTAGCAATTTAATGTAATCATTTGGCATACAAAATAATATCCTTGCTTCAAAAACAATAAAAAATAACTCCTACCTACATCAATTTTAATTCAAAAATTCAATTTTTCCGTAAATTCGTAACAAAATAACAAATGTGCGCAAACATCCTATCAACATTTAAAGTGGCAATAAGATATCATTCAGAGTCTTTATTTGAAAGTAACCAATGCAGTCATGTCCTTTTTGCTGCGGTTCCTTGACATCAGCATTCGGCTTGCTACTTGCGCTTTGATGTAGCCTTCTCGCCTCTTGTGACTAAACTTGACTAGCTGCTTCTGTGACCATTTTCACACATCTCTCCACACTCTGAGTGTGAGAAGGCCACTTTGGCACTTGCATTGGGGCCTCTTTAAGTTGTGTTAAATCTTTGTTTGTTATACATGTTGTCAGTGGTGGCTCCAAAACTTCCGAACTCAAGTTAACTAATTCTGACAATTTCGTGGCATTGACGTTTATCGGAGGTACCTTCCTTGTCTGAACAGAGCAGTCTCCCAGCTGGTCATCATCTAGTGATGTTCCTCTAAGCTTTAGAATGATTTCCACAGCCTCAGTTCACTCTTTGGTACATTGGCTGCAGAGTATTGCTTGCAAAACTGCCTCTGGTCTAGCATACCAAGCGGACCTTCTCACCACAGGTAACACGATGTCCACCACTACTTTCCTTTGGGTTCAAGGTAGCTGTAATTGAAACAAGATGTGGTTGGGCCACTCCATCCACATTGGATTAAGTTTTACATTGAACCAGTGAGGAAGATAAAACCCAATAATAAATTCAACAATCAACATCAAATTCTGTAGCATTTTGCCCTTCAGTGCATGTTTGGAAACCCAAATCCTGGAGAAACGAATCGCTGTAGTTAACCAACGACTGTGACTTACGGGTCCAATCTCCAAGAGAGCCAGATTTTGAGTCAACTCTCCTGATCTGATTGCTTAAACAATACGATAAGCGTAAGATTGATCCGTGCTGAGGTCTTTGATAACTTCTCCAGACAACACTGGAAGGGGAGGGCCTACTTCGACCTTTGGAAATTTTGTATTTATTTCTAATTCCGTTGCTTCATCTAGCATGTTGCCAATGGGACCTGACCACTTGTTGTTGCTCTTTGTAGGACCATCAAGTTCCTGGATGAGACGACGAAGAGGTAGTTCCCCTGTGTGCAAATCACATACAATCCAAACAAGCCTTCTTCCAAGTTTTTTCTCTAAATGCGTCATAACACCGCCCTGCCATCCAGTGTTCACAGCAGTTGAGTCTCCACCAACGGCCTGCAGTGAACTGTCAAGTCTTCTTTCTTGAAGCCAACATATTATTTGATCAGCAATTGCCTCTGCATGTTTCTTGCCTTCTACTTCTGCTTCAGGAGCAAAGTGAAACAAATAGCGGCCACCAGGTTCGGAACACACAGAGTAGTGTTCTTCTTTGATGAGACCGGGAAACTTTCTGTCCATTCCCTCTACCTCTAGGAGAACTTTTGTGTCATCTCTTCTTCCATCAAACAAAAGGCAAGAGAGACCTTCCTCCTTCAAATCTTTTTCATGTTGATCAGATATTTCCTTCATTATTTTTTCTTGTGCTCTTCTTATCTTATTATGATCTATCACTAAGGATGTGTCCTCTCGGCTGATGAGGCCTGCATCTATCGAAGTGGCAGTGGCAATCTCTGCAGTCTCTCGTAGCCCCGTATGGTGGCGAATACTGGCAAGGGCAATGTTTGAGATGTCTTTAGTGTTGTATTTCATTCTCTTCAGCGAAGGTTCAGATGGCATTTTGGAGCTATCATCTGATGTTGCTTCTTTCTGTTCATCTGCAGAGCTTTCAAAGAAGTGAGAAACCTCTTGATAGAGCTCCTCATCTCTTTGGGTGGCTTCTTCACTCTTCTTTTTCTTCCTTTCTTCCCTCTCTCGGATTTTCTCTTTTTTCTTAGCAATAACAATCTGTTTTTGGTTTCTGAATAATCTGCCGAACCAATCTGCATACTTCCTTGGCCTCCTGCCTTTGTTCTCTGCGCCTTTATGAAAGCCAGCTCCAAAACAGGGATCTTCTTCTCACGAGAACAACGACAATCAATGTGAGGGTGAGGTTCTCTTCTGCATGAGGGAGAACAATTGGCTTCAGAACACAACTCTATGGGACACTGGCAGTTAAAAATGTCAAGAAGAGCATCAAATGTGTGCAGAAATTTATTTTTCTTTGCTAGTTTTCCTTTACCAAGTGATGTCTCAAGTGCTTTGTGCCACAGCTTTGTTAATTTTAGCTCAATAGTTCTATACTAATTGACTACAGGTGGTTTGAATAACACATTAGCTTTTTTCCACTGATGCAGAAGAGGGGGAATCATGTCCCTTATGAGCTCTTTCTCTGTGTAGTTCCTTCTATCCTTTGTATTTTGTTCACGAAGGAGTAACCCTAGTCTCAGCATGTCTCGCACTGTTGGTAATTCTGATACGGGAAGCTCCTTGCCTGTACCGACTAACAGGCTCAAGTGGCATGACGACTGACCTCTTGTCTTCAATTTTGGCATCTTGGGAATATCTGAAAAGAAAGAAAAACTTTTAAGTATTTTATATCAATTACGATGTTTCAAAGTTGTCATTCGATGTTCTAAAATTCAATAAAAAATATTTCATGGGATTACAACATAATTAGACAGAAGAATATGATAATAAATAATTGTAATAATCAATAATCCATACTTACAGTTAAACTGTAGTATTCGTCTAGTAGAATAACTATGAAGTAGGTACAAGAGCAATAACAGCAAACCACCGTCTATGACATCTAAGAGGCAACTGAGGACTGAGAGTGAGGGACAATTCTATTCATGTTGTGACTTGTACATTGTACAACAACTATATGACCTTGAAAACACTCCATATGCGATCAGTGGGATAATTCTGTGACAGATGAATAGTTAATCAATTTATGTCCTATTATTTAGTAAAAGAGTCAATTTCTGAAACTTTAAGGTAAAATTGATGTAGGTAAGGGTTATTTCATTTTGGTTGGCCAATTTCAAGTTTTGACATGAAAAGACACTATATTTTCACTGCCAAATTTGATTTGAAAAAAGTTGACAAAATTGACACACCCTAATATATATATATATATATATATATATATATATATATAGAGAGAGAAGAGAGAGAGAGAGAGAGAGAGAATGGAAAAGACCAGTTTCAACTTGTCAAACTTGTCAAACTTGTCACATATTTCAGAGCATTTTGACATGTCATTGACAAGTCCAACTTGTCATGTCAAGTTGTCATGACAACTTGTCAGACCTCGCATCGCTAGTGCTGGTAATAATAAACCAAGAGTTAGCGTAATGGGCTGCACTAGTTCGTCTGATTATTATATTATCATTATTATTATTAAATTATTCATATGTTTTTCAGTTTTTCAAATTTATATAATGGAAGAGCAAACATTTTTAGGCTTAAGCCTATATGAAACTTCAGAATACTTGAATATATATCATTTTCCAAAATAATATATATACAAGATTTCTTAACTTAAAAGTATCCGAACCACATCATACAAGAAACTTTAAGTTTAACTTTTCAAGAAAATACCCCTTGAGCTCGCAACTGCGTTACCGTATCTTTTTACACTTTCCCAAATCAGGAAAGTTTTTCTCAAATTTGGAATTCTCACTAGCATTTTCAATCGCGGACCGCGGATGAGAATGTGAATGATATTGAGTGGGAAGTTTGAACCAGCGCTACATTGAGAATGGAATTTTCATCAAGATGATGAATTTTTTTTTATCGAGCGAGTGCCCTCAGTTGATGAAACTATTTTCAGCGAACTCCATGCATGATGAGATACTTTTCACGAACCTTATTCCTTTGGGAAGATAGTGTCATCACTTATTTCTAATGAAACTTCATCTTCATCATTTGAATTATTCATTAACGTACAGACAATTTAGTGCATATATTATATCGAGAACGTTTACTAAACTGCCAGTGTAGAATGTGTGTGTATATAGAGAATGTGCGGTGATTATCCCTTATAGTACACCTGCCAAAAGATTTAAAACACCTTAAAATAATTTTGAAATAAGAGCGATATTAACAAAAATGAGCTCTAACATCACTGATGTATTTTAAGTACTGACAATGAATTTAGTAACCCTCGACGAAATTTGTGAACGTCTTCAGAAAGATTTGGTGTAATTATTATTATTTGCTATATTAGTTTTAATATGCCATACTTTGGCAATTTTTGCTGTTTCTTGGTAAGTATATTTAAACTAAAGTGGGATGAAATTCAATACATCAACGGCACATCATTGCTCAGAAGTAACATGCACTTTATATTTCACTTTAGCAACCAAACTCAGAAACATTTTAGACTAAGTAATGCAACTCATTTGGCCAGAGCCAGCCTTGGCCAAGAGTTACATCACCCTAGAATTTTTTTTTTTTTTTTGTGCCTTCACTCACGTCACTGTCAGAGTTATAAAGGACATTAAATTTTAATATATAAGATTTCTTTTATTTCCCGCATAGACTTTATACCATTATTATAGTAGCGGTTCGGCTTTTTTTAGTTTTTTTTAAAGCAAATAAGTTTTAAACATATTCCGAACGCGTTCGGAACTTTCGCCGCAGGACTTTTCGCCGCAGACTTTTCGCCGCAAGGAATTTTCGCCGCCGCAAAAGAATTTTTAAAAAATAAAAAATAAGTTGACGATTGGTTAGGTTAAGTCGTAATATTTTCGTTAGTTTTAACGTTTTATTTGATGGATTCATTTAAAAAATGTCTCCTAAAGATCCTAGCGTAGTTTACGTTCTATTATGTACTTTTGCAACATATCCATATTCTTTTGCCTCCATTTTCTAATATTTCTTGATGAAGTTGCAATTGATTGCATTAGATAACAACCTGCATCATCTAGGCTTGCAGAAGCATCGGCAATTAGTGATCTTGCAGATAATTGGGAGTTACTAGCAGTCGTTTTCATACTTGCTATTGTGGTGTACACTTTAGGCTTTGATGGGTTTGCAGAATGACTATGCTCACCAAATGTTTTGCAAATTACTATTTTAGCGTCACTTTCTAAAATTGTATGCACTCTTGCCTTGCAGTTTTTTATTTCACACTTCCAATACGATTTTTTATCACATTTTCTGTCGATTCGGTACACGTAATTAACATCGTCAACTAATTTTTCTCCTCCTCGGCTGCTTTTAACTGTATATGGCATCCTAGAGGGCTTAAGTAATGGAATATAAATGTAAGCACTGCACCGAAATAAACTATTGTGGGCGGAGCCTAAGGGTAGACCAGTTAGCTCAAAGATAAGGGCATATAATTTTATAAAACTTTGACAGTATCTGTTAATGCATGTGCAGTATCACTTTAAACCATCAAAAATGGTTTTTAAAAACCTAAGAGTTCAAAACCTTTGAAGTACATGAAATCACTTATTTAAGAGAATGAATAAATGAAAATTTCCAAGTCATCCAAACCCGACGTATTAGAGAGTTCAGAAAATTTGGTAGGCTTATATTCATATATCTATACAAATTATATATTTGGCGGAGGAAATTCCTTGCGGCGAAAATTCCTTGCGGCGAAAATTCCTACGGCGAAATGTCCTGCGGGAAAAGTCCGGCGGCCAAAAGTCCGGCGGCGAAAATACCTAGATTGTATTCAGAAACTTGAGATATTTCTTATATAAATAAAGTCGTATTTGTGTTGGCCATGTAAACGATAGATGGTAAATGTTAAAAGGAGCTTAATGTCAAACTTAATGTCAAACTATAATGTCAAACTTAATAAATTATATTATATCAAATTTAATTGAATTGAACTTATCTGAATAGCCTTTATTGGTAAAAAAATAAATACCACGTACATTGATTTTACAGTGACAAATAATTGTGAAACTGGACTATTTATTTTATTTAATTTGGTCCTAAAGCGTTAGGCTTTACTGTGCTAATATATATATATATATATATATATATATATATATATATATATATATATATATATATATATATATACAGGGTGGGCCGAAAGTCTGGATCCATAGGAAAATATTTATTTTAATACATAAATTACAACAAAT
The DNA here is from genome assembly GCA_023014485.1 of Bathynomus jamesi. NCBI lineage: Eukaryota > Metazoa > Arthropoda > Malacostraca > Isopoda > Cirolanidae > Bathynomus > Bathynomus jamesi. The sequence goes on along the minus strand of JAJOZX010002362.1, from coordinate 336,409 downwards.
GGTAAATACTTAAAATTAATATCAACTTTAACTCGTAAATGCGTATCCGTGATACTGTACAGTAGTTCGTACTCCAGTATAAATACTCAAATACTTTTTTATTTCAGCCCAGAAATGACTTCGAATCTAACACAGAAGACCGGGTAGAACTTGTGCTCATGTACGCAAGACAGGGCGCTACACACAGAGAAGTTGCTACCGAATTCAATAGAAATCATCCTGATAAGCATCCAGTAACACATGCGACTGTTGGCAAGTTGTTTAAACGTTTCAAAGAAACAGGAAGTGTACATGATCGACGGCGTTCTGGTCGTCCAAAAACTGCAACTGATGAAAATACCTCTGCAATGGTATGTGAAACTTTAACGAATAGTCCAGTAAAGTCAACAAGAAGATTATCAAATGAAACACGCATCTCGAGAACGTCAATTCGAAGAATTATTAAAAATCATAAATTCCATCCCTAAGTGTCTCGATGTCAGAGGCCGCCAACTTGAGCATTTGTTATAATTTGTTGTTTATACTGGAGTACGAACCACTGTACAGTATCACGGATACGCATTTACGAGTTAAAGTTGATATTCATTTTAAGTATTTACCATTTGTTGTAATTTATGTATTAAAATAAATATTTTCCTATGGATCCAGACTTTCGGCCCACCCTGTATATATATATATATATATATATATATATATATATATATATATATATATATATATATATAGTATGGGCGCAAAATGGGAGAGTGCAATACAGCGTTGCAATGTTGCAAATGTTGAACACTGTTGCAAAGGGGTGATGGGAATGTTACAAGAGGTTGTGCAACAGAGTGGGAGGGGGTCTTGCAAAAAGTCACTGCTGCAAAAGGGGGTTATGCAACAAGGGGGAGGGGCTATCCCCCAAGCTGCAATGGAGGGGAGAGGGGGTTATGCAACGAGTCAGTGTGGCAAAGGGGGAAGGGTATGCACCAAGGAAGGAGGGGTTATCCCCCAAGCTGCAATGAAGGGGGGAGGGAGCTTTGGGGGGGAGAAGGGAGGATGACCTCCCCCGAAAGGGATAACCTTAACCTAAGAGAGGGAGAGAAAGGAGAAGGAGGAGGGTCTTTGGGGGAGAAAGTGGTATGTCCTCAGCCTCCAAAGGGAAACCTAACCTAAACCTTAACCTAAGAAGGAGAGAAGGGTGTTCGCCTGGCTCCAGCTAGAGGCATAATGAGCGTCCAGGGGCCCAGCATCTGTTATATAGAGGGTCGTGAGTTGCCAAATACCACTTATTTATATATGGGGGGGTTACCAGAGAGCACTATATATTTATTTATTTTTTTAGATAAGGAGGGTTACCAGGTACCACCATTTTAATTATCTATATATAGATGAGTTGTCAGGAAGCACTATTTATTTTAATTTTTATTTAGATGAGTTGCCAGATACCCTATATAATTTAATTATGTTCAGGTGTACCTTATTAGGGTGAGTTGCCAGACAGCACCATTTATATATGCAGGGTTACCAGACAGCATCATTTAATTTAATTACTTATTTATTAAAAGCAAGACAGACGTTCTCCTTAATTTGCTCGAATTAATTAAAACATTTAAACGAATCCCAATATTAACAATAAAAGAAATACAATTAAACCGAAATAAATAAAGCACCAAATTGATAACAGAAAATAACTACACTTTATATATATTTATATATTAAACATTAAAATTTTAACTAATTTCTCCGAAAGCGTCTATTTACTTTTGTCAATCCTCTGTGCACGAGAGAGTTAGAGAGAGAGTGAGGCGTACTTTCTCTTAGATGTGTACATACGTAAAGTGGCATTCTCGGCTCCTTTGAATAAAAAATGTGTGCACATGGCTAAACACACACACACACACACACACACACACACCTTATTCTACTTGTTGATCCTGGATGTTTGGTATTATTTTTATATAAGACTTTTGTGTTAGCCCTACGATTTAATTAACATCACACACACACACACACACACACACACACACACACACACACACACACACATATATATATATATATATATATATATATATATATATATATATATACACACACACATAATTTCATGAAATATATAGAAAATAAATATACAATCAAAATAGTTAATTCTATACACAACTTGAACGAAGAATATGGGTTGTTTGTGGTGGGTATGTGTGCACTGAAAACCTATAAGAAATACGAACGAAAAATATGGGGATGTTTGTGGTGGGTATGTGTGCACTAAATGCCTAAGATATACAAATCTATTGAGAAGTCTATTATTTTTTATAAAGAAATTTCAACGACATCAAAGTAATTGAAGAATCGCAGTTCATTTGTTTTCTTCGTACTTTCATGCTAGTATATTTAACAATAAAAGAAAAATGAATGCAATATAATAATTACACACTACATATATATATATATATATATGAAACACAGATCGTGCATGGAACAAGGAACTCTTCTAGGATAATTAAATGAAGGCAGCGAGTCTTTTGCTTATATTGAGGTTCTAAATGTAGCTGGGCTAGGCTGCTTTAAACCCTAGATCCTGTCCCAAAGCTGGATCCTATCTGCTTTGCAGATAGCTGGTGAGGGAAGCTATATTTTTGGGACCTCTTTGCGAGTGACCCGTTGCCCACGTCGGGCTAGCATCATGAAAAAGAAAAACTATGGTATTTGTCATTTACCATTATTTATTCGAACTATAGTGGATTTAATTATCCTAGAAGAGCTCCTTGCTCCAGGCACGGTCTGTGTGTATAAAAAAATCTCAGGGAACCATTCTGAGTTCATTCCCATATATAATATATATATATATATATATATATATATATATATACTCATAGAATAAAATTTTAAGTGTCTACATACTTTTGTAAAACCTTTCTTTAAAAGCATTTCTGGAAAAAATGTACATCGAGGTAAACTCGGCACACAAAATAAACACCTGAATCGCCGCAGGGTACTCCAAAAGATCATAGATAACACACTTTCGTCCCCAAAACCCGTTTCCGCCTCCGCTCACTCCAAATTTTGTTTCAATCAACTCACTTCGCATTAAATTTTTTATATTTTATTTTTCTTTGCGTGTACTTTGCATGGATGGAAATGTTTATTATTATTATTATTATTATTACGTGCGATGATTCCTCATTTCACGGTCAAGCTTGTCGCCCTCCTTGTGTTAATCCTTTACAGCGTCTGTTATTCAAATGAACTGAAAATTAAAAATGAAAAGGTTTATTATTATTATTATTATTATCGTTATTATTATTATTATTATTATTATTATTATTAATATTATTATTATTATTATACAGGTATTTACACAAATTTTGAAAAGAAAAAAGCATAATTTTTATGCACCTTAATTTCGTTTTTTTTTTCCCTATGAGGGTGGGCACTTTTGGGGGCGTTCTGCCTTGGCCCAATGGCCCATCTTTCCAGCATATATATATATATATACAGGTATCCCTCATTTAACGATTGGGTTACGTTCCTGAAAAATTGATCGCTAAGTGAAAGATCGCTAAACGAGGACGTTATAACATGGGTTCATTGGGGATACGTTCCTACGTGGTGCTTGTGAACAGCGAGGCTGGAGGACTGAATGTTGTTGGGGCAGGTCACACTCTCGCGATGGAATTCGCCCCTTCACCACTCTTGTGGTGCTTAATAATGTCCAGCTTAACCTCCAAAGTCAAGGTCTTATGAGAGAGCTTAGCCTTACACGATAATGCAGGGGAAGCAGCCACACGCTTACTCGTCATTTTCAATGTTCACAGTCATTTAACACAGTCCAAATTAACACCAAACAGTCTGCACAATGTTGCTTTCCACTCCACAAAGGCGGCGAATAACACAACGATCACAGTCGTGTGCAATCTTAAACAACGATGCAGAGCAATGCAGAAGAACGAGCGACTCAAAACACTGGCGGAGCGAGAAGGAAGTGCAGGGGGTGGCCGCTTAGCGGCGCTCGGGTCGGGAAAGCTGCGCAGAGGAGGATAAATCCGTTTCTGCGCATGGCGGCCATTTTGATTAGATAAATGACGTTAGAGATGCGCCTGTGGAGTACCAGAAACCAAACTTTGCCTATCATAGCGATCGCTAAACCGAATTTTGGCCAGTCGTTGTACGAGAAAAGGTGTTAATAAAATAGATCGCTAAAGCGAGTGATCGTTGAGTGAATGATCATTAAACGAGGGATACCTGTATATATATATATATACACACACCTTACCTTACAACCGTACAAAGGTTTCGCGCGATGATTTCTCATTTCGCGAAGGTCAAGCTTGTCGCCCCTCCTCTCGAGCTCGAGTTGGCTTGGTGAAGGAGTGAGTTCGATTCTTGCGCTCTCAACCTCACATAGCCAGGTACGCCCGGCTCATCGGGGATTGTTCTGAGCCAGGCGTCTAGTCTTTTGAAGATTTCCACTGCAACTCCCTTCGTGTTTCTTAGGTCTTTGGGCAACTGATTAAACAGTTTTGGTCCTCTCACTACAAAACTATTTTCTTTCAGGGTTAAGGATGTTCCCTATCTCGCCTTCAATTTGGGAATACGACACAGTCTACCGTTTCTACTTTCCACCGTTGTTTGGGGAGTTATAGGGTTCGGAGTAAGATTAGGGACTAGTTTCTCCATTATTTTCCAAGTGTAAATAATGGTGTATCTCTTCTCCTTTCCAGTGAATATAGGTCTAGTTCTCGTAACCTTTCCCAGTAATTTAGTTCTTTGCACCCATTGATCTTGGCTGTGAAGCCATATATATATATATATATATATATATATATATATATATATATATATATATATATATATACATTTATTTATATATATATACACACACATATATATATACACATACATATACATATACCTTTCAACCTTTCAAATGTTCCGTACGATGATTCCTCATTTCAAGAAGATCAACCTTATCGCCCCTCCTCTCGAGTTGGCCTGATGAAGTAGTTAGTTGGAGTCTTTTACTCTCCACCCCGCATAGGTACACCCGGCTCATCGGGATTGTATGTACCAAGCGTCTAATCTTCTTTTGCACTCCATGGATTTTAGTTCCTACCTCTTTCCATACCGTAACATTTGAAATTTCTGTGTTAAACTTCATATAAAAACCAAGCGATTTCTCCTAAAACTTACTACATTATTAACCCCTGTCCCATCCTTCATGCATTAAAAAAGTTCTACTTTATTGGTAACCATCGATTAGCACCCCCCCCGAATTGTTCATTCTGGCGAAGGTCCTTTCACTTCGCCTTAGACCTACCGTTTAACGTGGAATCCGAAACACCAGCAACACAGCGTCTTAACAACTAGGTCATCCAGGGTACACATTTATCTACCAACCATTTGTGTGGAAGGATGATCGTTTACCGCGCGCCGGCGGCCGTCACCGGGTCTCGAGCCCGGATGAACTCTGAAACTATTCTTTTTGTTATACTTCATTTTGTACAAAAATGACTAAATCCTGTTGTATCTCTACAAAAACATTCTGCTTGTAGAGATCTTCTAGATTTCTTATTTTTCTAATGATCTTTGTGTCATCGGACGTTACTGTGCTGTCTCTGGTAATGATGTATGTCAGGATTATGAAGAGTAGCGGCGCTAATTCTGTTTCCTCTGGTACTGAGCTGAGGGGCTCTGGTGAAGATATTCCTGTAACGACTTGCCGCCGCTCAGATTGTCCATCTCCCTATTAGTCCGGTAGCACAGACCCTGATTTTACTGGAACCCTGCATTGTTTGTTATAAAGCAAATTTTTACATATTTTGAAAGCTTATACCACCCCATTCAAGAATCCATCGGGTGTACACCTGACCCCCGCTTGGCTTTTTCAATATGGCCGCCATTTTCCAAGATGGCCGGTGAAACTGAAAAATCCCATATCCTGGTCAATACTTGATGGATTTTGATGATCTTGGTGTCATTTCTAGGGGTTTGTAGGGTGATGAGTCGATCTGGAGGGGTTGCAGATACTTTGGGAGTCGTTTTGACCCACATTCGTCAATACTCAAGGTCATTGGAGATCAAACACCCCCCGAAATGAGGAATATCCCATATCCCGGGCAGTCGTGGAGATATTTTGGTGATCTTACTGTCGTTTTAATGGTTTTGGGCGAGACTGAGTAGTTCTGTAGGGTTTAAAATGAAATCGGATTATTTTCCCCATGGTAAGGTGAATTCCAATATGTCTAATTATTCCTCTTATTTTTTTCAGGTTGTTGAGATTATTGCTGATGGTGCTGCCCACTTGGTGGTTTGATGACGTCTTGGTTGTGCTGATTCCAAAATTGTTTTTTGACTGCTGAATATGGAGAATATACCAGGTGAGCATTGTTTAGTTTTCATTTGCTGAGGATAAATTATTTCAATGCGATTTGTACTCTGAAGAATGGGTAAACAAAATTCTTATTTTCAGGTTCTACAAAAGCTGCAGACGAATGTTTCTTCAAGGATTTCCTGCGTAGCTGTCCTGGAGGTCAGAAAGGTCTTTCAAATTGTGGGAGGATTCAGAAAATCATAGAGAGCAGCGACATCAGAGGGCAGCCAGATGTTCGAGCGAGACTAGAGCCTCTCTTGGAAGATGGAGCAAAAATCCTTTGTTGTCACAAGAACTGTTTCCACTTATGTGTCCAAGCGGAATTTATCAGCATTCATGAAAAAGAGAGAATTTGATACCCCTACAGTGGAGCCAAAACGACTACGTAGTGCTGTTCTCAGTGAAGGCCCAGTATATGACCTTAAAAAACACTGTCTCTTTTGTTTGAAAGTCAGTGAGTGTATATTACCCAAGAAATATGACAAAGTTCCAGTGCATTACCGCATTCCAGCATCTAGGTTTATGACCGCTAAGTTTGGTGATAAAAAAACAAATTACAAAGATATGTTGATAGAAAAGTGTAAACTGAAAAATGATGAGCAGGGACAAGTTGAAGAAGCCCGATACCATAAAGATTGTATGTCTACCTTTCATGTTGAGGTTGAGAGCTTGCCAGAATAAGTCAAGGGTTGAACCTGAAGACCGCCCCTTCATTTCTTTGTGTGTAGAATTGTCGAAGGACAAAATGAAACCATGGAATTCAATTGAAGTAGAGAAGCTTTACAAAGAGTTAGGTGGTGAGAAGTTGTCACGTAGGTCGCTCATTGTAAAAGTTAAAGATTACTTCAAAGACGAAATTGAAGACTTACATGGGGATGGTATCGCTACGTTGTTAGTTTTCAAAAACTATGCTGCCTCATACCTGAATATTGCAAAAGATTGTGAGGAATCTGTTGATATTGATGAGTGTGTGAAGCTGGGCAAGCAAATCGCGAGTGAGTGCAAAAAGAACAAGGAAGAATTCACTTCTTATCGTACTCACATAGACAAATATATTGCTTCCGAATGTATGAGTGATGTTCTTATGCAATTGCTTACTCGTGTAAGTTCGAAATTCTCTGACTCCCTGCAATCCATAATGGTTGGAAACATTGTAGCAAGTGTTGTTACACTTTGAGTGGTAGTGACACAGTTGCAGCAATACATGGCATCGGCAAAGCCACTGCCATTGCCACAGCCAAGAAGGGTCGGAAGCTAGACAAGCTGGGGTCCCTTGATGCATGCTTTGACCATATCGAGAAAGAGGCAACAGCGTTCATTGTTGCATGCTATTGGGATAAGAAATCCTCATCTCTTACTGAGTGTCGTCAGCGAGTATGGGCTCAGAAGACAGGGAAGTCGGGAACTGCTGCACCCAAACTATGTTCTCTACCACCAACAATTGAAGCTTTCCATCAAAATGTGCTCAGAGCCCACTACACTGTGGCGAACTGGCTCGATGCACTAAAGTGTGACCCACCACCACTTGATCCTGTGCATTATGGGTGGGAGAAAGACGAAACAAACAGAGTTCTCATCCCAAAAACAGTTGGTGAAGGAGTGTGCTTAACACCAGATGAAGTTCTGAAGCTAATCAGATGCCAATCCCCCAGCTAGGTGTGAGCTTTGTTTTGCTTACGATGTCATATCTTGTAGCTTTCCAACCTTCCATAGAATGCATGTGCCCTGCACTTCAGCATAAATTTGGTTTATATCCGAATATCCATGTCCATATAATGTGGGTTATGTCATTTAAGCATTATGATCTGGTTTTATCTGCAGAAAAGATGTTAAGTGCTCAGCAGTTAGGTAGATTGTAGAAATTGTCACTGAAATAAAGCAAATATAGTGATGTCAACTGTGGCATTATCATATTTCAAGGCCAAACTTTAACCTCAAATGACCTTGACTTGTCCCATAGAGTTGAAAATGATATCCTACTGTTATCATGTGCCTATAGAACTACTCAGTCTCGCCCAAAACCATAAAAACGACAGTATGATCACCAAAATATCTCCATGACTGGCCGGGATATGGGATATTCCTTATTTCGGGGGGCGTTTGACCTCCAATGACCTTGAGTATTGACGAATGTGGGTCAAAACGACTCCCAAAGTATCTGCAACCCCTCCAGATCGACTCATCATCCTAAAAACCACTAGAAATGACACCAAGATCATCAAAATCCATCAAGTATTGACCAGGATATGGGATTTTTCAGTTTCGCCGGCCATCTTGGAAAATGGCGGCCATATTGAAAAAGCCAAGCGGGGGTCAGGTGTACACCCGATGGATTCTTGACTAGGGTGGTATAAGCTTTCAAAATATGTCAAGATTTGCTTTATAACAAACAATGCAGGGTTCCCACCCCGTGCAACCGGACTATATCCGAAATGGGGAACGTTGAGGATCAATCTGAGAATAGTATAATAGTATGACCGCAAATAATAATGCAAAATATTGTCGTGATAGAGAATGCAATGTTGCAAATGTTGATCAATGTTGCAAAGGGGTGAGGGATATTGCATGAACGGGTGGGTTCCAAAATGGGAAAACCAGAATAGTATGGGCGCAAATAATAATGCAAAATATTTTCGTAGTAAAGATTCCAAGTTGCAATTCACCTTGAGATGTGAACATTAAATCAACGGAGAGAAGATAAAGACACCATTATTCAGCCAATGAGGACGTCAAAAGCGTGGGTCCGTTATATCGGTGTTACGATTGGTACACAAATTTAACATAGGGTCGCCCAGTTACATTGTCAACCAATCAGCAAACTTACGAACCGCCTATTAGTCTTTTGGGGATCATGCACATAAAAGGAAATATTTTCAGCTGGGATTCACAGTAGTTATTTTCACCAGAGAATAAACATTCCCTCTGTCATGAATCAAGAACTTGACAGTTTGCGGATTTATGTCAAGAGGGAGAAACCGCAGCGGTGTCTACAATTAATCTTTTTAACGCAGCCGACTGGGACGGATTATTTCCAACGCAAACCGTTGATGATATTTGCAATGACGCTCTTTACGACCTAACGTAAGGGACTGCCGTAGAAATGTAAGTAGTTATGTGCCTATAATTTTATTTTTGTAGCCAATTCACGAACTTGTTATTTATTTAGTGTACCTGTCATTAGGAAAAAGAGCACTGTTCTGGATTATTTCATATATATATATATATAATATATATATATATATATATATATGTGGAGGGTTGTAGTAATTCATCTCATCACATTTAAAATGCTTCATTTAAATAGTAGGTATTCGCAATAATAGATGAGTTTGAATTAATATTATGCTAAAATCCTGTTTTGATTCGTTGATTTTTTTATAACAATCCTTTCCAATTTTTAAATAATTTTATAATTTCCATAATAAATGAAATGTTATTCGACATTTTCTCTTAAAGGAACTTCTTTGAGCGGTTCGAAGATATCTTCACATTGTAATACTCTTACTATATATATACTCTGCATATGTTTTAAACAATTGGGTTTTTATTAAAAAAGATTCAGTATGAACTAATTAATTATTCTTTCTCCTTTAAGGTCCGATGAGGATTTGACTCGTGTTATACAATCTTTTCGTTTTGAAGAAACGCATGACGTGGGCCTGAATACGGAGGTAGAAGATTTACCGAGCACTCAATCCAGCGATTGTCACATCATTAACGAAATAATGTAAGTTTTTTTCCTTATGTTTCGATCTTTTTTTTCGGGTAAGAAGACACAATGTATTTTCGCCAATTTATTAAATGAAAGAAATCATGTTTTTAGTAGAATAACCATCTTAAATAAGCTACAGAATACACAAATTAATATTATTGAATGCAATTTTATATACACACACGAACAAAACATCATACTATACAACGAGTGAGCACAATCAGAAAATGGCTTATTATCTGTCTGCATACTATTTCGTCGTTTAGTTGAGTGTGACAAGGGTCGAATAATTTTTAAAAATTTATAAATTCCTTACCACGTGACATATGCATGAGAAATAAAAGGCAGTACATCCATCCTGCAAGTATTACTAAAATATCCTTGTAGACGGAAGGGATTCCATACAACTTCGGGGATATGCATCTGCTCGAGAAATTTTACAATAACAGGGTCACTCCAGGGTTGAGTACCGAGTGAATCAAAATAGTACATGCGGTCCCTATTTTTAAAATAGACTGCAACCCAATGAATCCCTTCACTACCAATAACATCTGTGTTCACAATAAAACTACCGCAATCTCTCGTAGTTGACAATTTCAATGTTTCATTCTTCGCAAACACCGATAAATTTGGAACGTGTGATTCGTTCACTATTCATTATTCTCTGAAGTGTATTAGCATCCATTTTAAAAGTCAGTGACAACGCCCCTAAATCTGTCTACTTCTGTAGGGCTTGTGACTCGAGGTATACTAGTACACTAATAGGCGCTTCTATTGGTTTGGCGAATTCCAATCTGACTGAGATGTTTCCACTCTGTTGTGGACTTCAGTGTATTTACACAAGCAGATAAGTCAGGTGTGATGTCAAACGGATAAAGGTTAAATTGATCGATGAATTCTTTCTGTGTTACTCCAATCCCGAGCTCATCACAATCACCTGCAATATGGGCCAGATTACTATACGCTCTCGCGCAAAGCGGGAACACAGCGTCTGATGAATAATCCTTATCCAATGTTCCCCTCAACGCAACGCCATTGACGTATAGTTATATTATTAATGCCAAAATTCTCGCATTTAAAGGCATTCTTTTTATATTTTCCATTCACCGAATTGTGTTCCTGCATTCCATTTAATATCCTTTTAGGTAGATTTCCCAGGGCGATGTTTTCTATCTGTTTCGATGCCAACCCTGCTGGCACCGTGTATAGTTTGATTTGTACTCTGTTAATTGGGTATTTTACTGTGGCATGTAAATTTTTCTCAATTTCCATTTGTTTAGGCGAACTTAATTTCACTTGCCGTACGCGGAGGCATTTCTCCACAATGTGACTCACAACGGGTTTTGCTCCCTCTTTTTGATCAGCATCCAGATTTAAATAGATCTCAGGATTCGTGCGGGTGAACTTATTTTCATATCCACCCCATTCACAGGCAACTTCTGGAATGTGAAGTCTGTATGCAGGCGTTCAAAATGCTCATACATCTTTTTAGAATTTTTTAAATTTGTCCTTTATACTTCTTTCGTCTTTAGCTTGATAATAGCCCTCGGCACTTAAAAAGGTAGCGTTCGCTTCTTTGGAAAAGTTCAGCACATTTTCGAGATAGGCTCTTAGGTGATAGGACCCCGTTCCTGCCGATATGTTGACCTGATTTAAATATACGTCACACTGGTTGAATATGAAGTGCAGAAAGTTTGTTTCATGGTATACAGTATATTTGTCATCGCAGTCCGTTCCATCTGAATGGGCTATACGTAGCTTAGCGTACATGTGCACACAGCTTGGGTCAAAAAAGTAAGGGCCTGAGCTGGGGATCACGAATTCTATTGAAGCACTCGGGGAACTAATTGTGTTTAAAGGGTTAATTGTAATAAAGTTACTGTGCTCAATAGAAACTTGAGTTGGGGTCATGTCAAAGAGTGACAGCTCCGATTTACAACATTGTGAACTACACAGATGGATGAATCGTGCCATGACGAGTTAGAAATAGTGCCTCCTCTCTCGACAAGTAGTAAACAAACTATGATTCATTCGCTTAGAACACTTCTTTTTTATATCCTTTTACGTTTAATGCCACGTGGTGGTAATCCCTTCTTCCGGACAGCCCTCTTCTTCCCACCACCTCGCATTTTCCTCTGCATCTTTGACGATTTCGTCCCGTGTACGATTTAAGTGTGTTTTAGAGCTTTAGGTTTAGCCCCAGCCAATATGTCTTCTGTCGTGTTAAGACGTGATTGTAGCACTTTCCTCCCGAGGTATCTGGCACCCCTCTTCAGCAAGGGGACAGCCGTACGTAGTATGGTTGAAAAAATGGATCCAAGTCCACTACCACGCTGGTATCTCATACCTCGATAGACTCTGAAAGGCTTTCTGTCCATTATAACTCAGTGCGTCGAAAGTGCAGCTTCACTGTTAAGCTCCCATCACCGAATGGGAAATTTTTCCCTCAATCGTTCTTATATATATTGATATTGGTTATTAGATTAGTCGCGACATTCATATAATTGGGCCTGTCATATGTAATACTCAAGCTCTTCCCTCTATGGTTGGGAATGTGAGCAATGCGTAGCAGGCGTGCCTGGGTATCCCTGACAAACTGGTGCTCCACGATATTGCTGTAAATATAGCACATGTCTGGGGGTGTATAGCCAGCAACCAATTTCTCCAATTTCATCTAATACATTAGGCTGGACAAGTCATGTTGTACCTCGTGAAAGGTATCTCTTTGGAAGGCTAATCGATATCGCCCCTAGGTTATAATTTTGAACAGCCCTGTCTTTAATATTTCTGTTAGCCTTTGATTTCAGGATTAGAGTATGTGCAGGGTTTTCTTTGTTTTGGATTTCGTATACTAAATCAGCCGTAAGATTTGAGTTTTTAAACTTACGTTTAAGTCTCTCACAACATCCTCAGCCGCACCATAACGCCATGGACCTAGTGTTACTACTGTACTGTAATACCGTGCATCCCCAGTCCGGCCCATACGTATAGTTTCATCCCGAGTTACCCCGGCTTTTTCACACTCATGAAGGTCTTTAAGAATAGTAAAAACGGGATCTTTATAATCATTATTTAAAAAGAGAGTGTCCAGCTGAATTTCGCATATCCCTACCTCATACTGAATCACGAATCAATTCAATGGATCCATGGAATTTTGTTACAAAGTTGGCCAGGGTGTTGTTAGGATGTACAGACAGGGACGAGGATGACGGGAGTGTGACATAGAAATGGTTAGACGCCATGTTGCATACTATTTAAGCTTCATTATTGCATCAGCTTTTATATAGGTGTTGAAGCTTTCTGGGTACCTTAGCCATTTCACCAGGTACATTTTTCTCTTTCCTGAACCTTTGCTTCCTAAAATTTTCTCAATTTTAACCCTAAAAGGACGACCGCTACATATTGATAGCGTTTCAAATACACGCATTCATAACTTAACCCGACAAACAATTCCGGCGTTAAAGGGTTAAACACAATTTTTCCTAAATTAAATGTCACTTTCTGCAACACCTCGCGGTAAAAGCCTCCTGCGATTGTTTCCCCATTCAAATCTTCAACGTAATACATCATTATCTCACCTTTAGTTCTCATAGCCCTAACTTTAAAAATCTCACGTGTCCAGCCTTGCTCAAATCCCTTCGCGAATTTGTTTCCCGAACGCGACAGCCTTACATAATCATTGATTTTGAAACGCGTAGAGTGTGGTAGTAGTGTTCCATCTCTTCTCACATCGGACTCTGTTCGCGTACCTCTTTCTAAAATCTCGTTAGGTGTTGTCCCAATCGTGCGATGGTTTGAGCGGTTGTATGAGGCCAATGATTCCAGAATCTGTATGTTTTTATGTGTAAAATAGCGATGCATGCGTTCCTTTATGGTACGTTGAATTCTTTCAGCTAAAGATGCCTTATGTATAGAATAGGGGTGTACCGGATCCAAAATTTTAGGATCCGGCCGGAACCGGATCTGGCCGGATCTAAAAAAAAGGTATCCGGCCGAATCCGAGACTTTCTCAACAAAATTTATTTCTCCTAAGTTTTTAGGTTGTAAGTTTCTACTGTTTTATTTTTACAGGCTAATTTGCAATTTTGTACGTATATTTTTCAGATTAAATAATGATATCTTTTGTGTGGAACTACTTTTGTGTGAATGAAGAAAATGAAAGTTTTGCTGAATGCAAGTTATGTAAAAGTAAAATAAAACGGGGCGCAACACCAAGACAGTATAGCACTAGCCCTCTCCAAAAATACCTAGAAACTAAACATGAGGCCATCTACGCTAATGCTAAAAACGATTTTGCGAAAAAACCTAAGACTGCAGCAGAACCGGAACACTCCACATCCACACCCAAAGAACGCAAAATAGAAGCTTTTAAGAAGCAAAGAACAATTATGGAGAGTTTTTCAACAAGAAAAGTTTGGGACATTAATGATGAAAGGTCAGAGATAATACACCAAAAGATAATGAATATGATTGCTATGGATAATCAACAATTCACAATCACAGAAAACCAGGGATTCATAGAGCTTATGGCCCACCTGCAACCCAAGTATCTTATCCTCTCTAGAAAATACTTCGCCGAAACAAAGTTGCCTCAATCCTACAAAAAGCTGCAAGCTGCAGTAGTAAACGACGTTTCTGAGGCGCAGTATTTAAGTTTTACAACGGATATTTGGAGTAATCAGTATTCACAGGAGTCATTTATATCTTTAACGGCTCATTGGATTACGGATGATTTTGTCAAAAAAGACTGTGCTTCATTGCAAACACTTCCCTGGTTCCCATACTGGTATTAACATTGCTGCGACACTTCAATCTATGCTTACCGAGTGGAAAATTCCACTAGACAAAATTCATTTGATTGTACGAGATGCAGCTTACAATATGCTACTTGGTATTGAACTTGCTGGTTCAGCAAGCGTATCTTGCTTCCTACATCAGTTGCAGTTGGTAATAAAGGAAGCCATATTTTCCCAACGTTCAGTGGCTGACATGATAAAAAAATCAAAAAACATTTGCACCTATTTCAGCCATTCAACATTGGCTTGCAACGAATTAAAAAGGTTGCAAAAAGAAATAGACCCAAAAGTAGTCACGCCACTGCTCCCCATCCAAGATGTTGTAACAAGATGGAACAGCACCTACTTGATGCTGCAAAGGATGGAAAGATTAAGAAGATGCTTGCAATTGTACACAGCTGATCACACTGATGTCCCATCACTTACCGGAAATGAGTGGCAGCTCTTAGAAAAAGTTATGAGACTTTTACAACCCTTTTACGTGATTACAGATACTTTAAGTAAATCGAAGTCGATGTTATCTTCAGTGATATCACGTGTTCGTGCACTACATATGTATCTTTCCAACGAGGTGGAAGACGACAGTGGTGTTAAAACCATGAAAGAGGAATTAAAAAACGCTGTGGAAAAACGTTTCATGTGTAGTACATCTGATAAGCAAAAAGGAAGAGGTGGTTCAAGTACTATAAATGTGTATGAAAGCCGTCAACATGTAATTAGTAGCATGACCGATCCACGTTAGAAGCTTACTCTTCTTCGTGATGGAGAATTAAAGCAGAAAGCTAACAAGTGGTTGATAACAGAAATTACAGAAGTTTTGAGAACCATCAAGAATAAAAGCAAAGAACAGAGTATGACTCAGATGCAGACAGTAAATCAATGTCATCCTCATCATCAAGTACTAACACGATCGTAGATGTAGCTCGTAGCGTAAACTAACCCACTTTTTGTTTTACTTTACCTACTTTTTTTTTCCTTCTTATCCTCTCCTTACTTGCATGTCTGTAGTGTGCATGGTATGATAGTGAGTTAAGACTGTGTTTGCATGGTTTGTAAGCGTTCTTATTTTACTTCTTTTCATCTTTCACCCCTTTCCTATTTTCTCCGACTATTTTTCTGACTTGTCGGCAGTGGCCGACTGATGATGATGGTGAGCCTTTCTTTCTCTTTTTCTGAATGAATGCCATGAGTGATAGGTGTTGTTACTTAATTAACCCCTTATTCTCTTCTCTTAACCCCCTACTCTTTCCTTTCTCTCGGGCTAACCTTAGAGTGGATCTTAGGGTCTTTGTTAGCCTGAGCTTCTGTAGATCTGTAGATCACCTTCTCGGGCTATCGCCAAACCATCGACATCATCAACATTGAAGTCTGATGTTAGTGCTAGCTTCCTAAGCTACTATTTTACTGAATGCGATGAAGATGATGATGCAGAATTGGGTCATAAAAAAAAGAAATCAAAACTTATGAAAGAAAAAGAAAAGCTAACTGAAGAGATAGAAGGTGAGGTGAAGAAATTTTTGTCAGAGAAAACAATTTCTAAACTAGCTAAAGAAGAAGTAGTCTTAACATGGTAGAAAGAAAAAGAAAAATTCCCTCACATTAGCACTATTGCAAAAACGTTTTTAGCAGCTCCTGCTTCGTCTGTTTATTCAGAACGTTTTTTCTCTGAAGCTGGTAATGTCTTTGAAGAAAAGCGTGCGAGTTTACTTCCCAGGACAGGTGAACAGCTTCTGTTCTTACATCACAATATTTCAAAATTTCCAGGAATCCTTAACTAGGGTACAATTTTTCAATCTTTTGCAACCTATGTTTATTAGTTTTAGATGTGTTTCAAAATATCGAACATGAAAATGTCTGTTATTTGATGTATTTTCTATACTTTCATGTATTTTGTGTACTTAATGTGTACCTGTATTGTCTTTTTTGTTAATAAATATAAATAAAAAAGCCAGAAAGCCATAATGGCAGCCAGACATTGAACCATGAAGTAGTAATATTTAGCTTTTTGGTTCAACTCGTCAAAGCCATCTGATGATTCCCTTGGCAAAGATGAAATGACTATAATTACAGACTAAAAATTAGGACAAAATTAACTTGGATGACAAAGATGCAGCTTTTATTTTCCTTTGTTTGCAAATCTTCAAGATCCGTCAAATCCGGCCGGATCCACCTTGGATCCGGCCGGAACCGAAACCGGATCCAAAATCTAAAATCCGGCCGGATCCTGGATCCGGTACACCCCTAGTATAGAATTTGGTAGTGTAGTAGCTGAACTCTGTCAACATGTTCTGAAAAGCTCGGCCTATAAATTATTTCCCCTATCCGTACAAAAATAGCCAGGAACCCTGTTTTCTTTCAACATCAACGTTTTGGTGGCTTTAGCAACTGTTTTAGGCGATTTATTTTTCAGAGAAATTAGCCACAGATATCTAAAGAATACATCTATTATGAATAAGATGTAGCAGTAACCATCGTTATACACTGAATATCTTTGCATGTCTGTTAAATCTGCTTGCCAAATAGAGTCAATCGAAGCAGCTGTTGTCTTGGCTGTTTTAAACCTTCTTCTCACCGGCTTATGAAGTGTATAAGCGTCCTGCTCCCGCAAAAACCTCCCAACATCTTTTTCCCCTACTCCATCATTGTAAACACTTCTGTACAATCCATCTACGCCTCCGTAGGAGGCTGGGCTAGAAATGTCATAATAACGTATTAATATGTTAGCCATTTGCGTATTTTAGAGGCACGTGGGTAGGGTTGACCGTTGTTTAACCTCTTCTTTTTCCTCTTCAGAGGTGTTACCGTCTGGGGTGATGGCGTTTTCAATTGTGGCACGTGCGATGCATGTTCCAAGTCTTTTACCTGTTCAGATTTCCTATCATTTCTTTGGGGATATTTATCTGTTGTAGTCTTGCTTTGATATGCTTCCATCCTGATGGTGAGAGCCTATCCCACTTTCTCACCAGATCATGGACAATGTCTACGATATTCGATCCCTGTACCTTTGCTCCTTCCACAATGATCTCACCTGTATCGGTCCACTGTATGTTGAGATCCTCATTCAATAGATTATAAAGACTTAAACCTTTATTCCTCAATGTATGTGGGAGGGTGCTTTTTAATACATGCTCGATATGTTGTGTGGCCGACCCGTTAATCTTTGGTTGGTCAGCTCTATCGTCGGACACAGGCCCTATGTCATCATGGCCCATCGTTGTCCGTGCTGTGCCTAATAACCGCGGGGATCTCTGTCGGATTTTTATAATTTTCGTACTCATGAAGAAATTTCTGCAGAGCTTCTTGGTATAAGATTCTTTTCTCATCAGGTGTTTTTTCACTCTTTAATAGGGCTAACAATTCGCTTTCCATTCTTTTAAGCCTGCTTTTACGGGGTTCTAGAACCATGTCTGGATTCTTTGAACTTTGCGGTGAAGCATACACCTCGTGTGGAATCACTACCACTTTCTTCGTTATATTAATCTAGTCAGTAAAGGACCCAAAACTGAAAATAAGATGGGGAGGAATGACACTCCTCTTTGTACAATAATTCGTTTCTTCCCCACAGTTTGACTTTTACGAGCGAGTGCACGTATTATGTTCTTATAACGGCGTAGGCGAGCCTTCTGAGGTGGTTTCATTGATACATTGCAATTTATAACGTTAAGAGAGATTTCGCAGATGCATTTTAAAAAGTCGAGGTCGATATTTTTAGCAAACATCTGTTGCATTTCCCGGGGCAGTCGATGGTAGATTTTTATTAATTCATGGTATTTATTTAGCCTCTTTGTCATTCTGGAATATACACCGTTTCAGGCTCGTTTGGAAATATATTCGTTCTTAGAAGCACCCTAAACGCGTTTCGCGGATGAAGGACGCAAAGCAAATATCTGTAACGCTGGCTTGTAGCTTCTTTATAAACTTCCAAAACTCCTTACGCTGATTCGGGAACATTTGATTGGCTAATACCCCAGTTTGTGATACATCTCTACGTTGCGCGAATAAGACTAGATATTGTGTATTTAACGACACATCGCGCATGTACTTATTTTTAAAAAATAGATTCCGATTGATGAAGAACACGCTTATGTTAAGATGGTGGGAGAATACTGTAAATGTCTCGGTAAACGTTTTATCCATCTCCAACATGAAATCGTCAATTACAATGACTATGTTCATTTCCCTTTAACGAATTAACGTCATATACACCTTTGTGGAGCAAAATATCATCTTGGTACTCGTTGAACACTGTTTAATACGTTGAATAGCACCATATAACTTTATGCACAAATTTTGAAAACATCTCTCCCTTTTCTTTAATGATTTTAAGCATAAACACAGTTTTACCACATCCTGTAGGGCTAGATATAATACATGTGGATTGGCTCGTGAACCTGAATTTTTCTACAGAATCCATTTCTAACACGTCACACTCCTAAGTGGTTTATTTAAAAAATATAATAAATATTTAAGCGATGTTCTTATATTCTAGTCTTGTTTTTCTCTTCTCCCACAGAACCGTGAATGACGATGAGGTACAGCACCCCATCATCGACATTACAGATGACCCCGACGACAGTGTAGTTGTGATTACAGACTCCATCCCCACTGCCGAGTCCACACCAGCGATACCTGTAGCACGCGACAATTCAAAGCGGAGGCAAGATGGAGAGCCCTCCACGTCAGGTATAAAGCGTGCCAGGATTGCACCGGTTGTTAGACCCCCAGTAATAGAGCCCCAACCCTCTACGTCTTACGGCACAACCCCCACAATAGTACCTTCCTCAAATATACCCCCTTATTCCTGTTCAATTCCGGGTACATCCTCTACAGCAGCAGCAGCTTCTCATTCTGTAGAGGATGGCATAACATTCGAGTTGGTGCGCACCGCTACCCCCACCCCAGACTTGACTAGAAATCGGTAAATAGTCAAGGATGATCCTAGATCCATGTATAGCAATGGTGTTGAACACGGACTGCGACGCATAGTTGAACCTATTGTAGAGTTTGCCCTTCAGAACCGCGACGAACGTGAAGTCAGGACGAGGCTGTCCTTCGGGTTCGGGTCAGATGACGGAGATGTAGATGATTTTTTAGTAATAATACCATTCAGATGCTTGACAGCTGTAAATATAGAATATATATTAGGCCGTATAATGCAGGCCTCTCAAAGTAGTATAGCCTTCAATATGGACAACTTCACGGTAAATAGTGACCGTGTATTCCGTGGTGCGGGACATAGCGCCCCACCTTATACTCTTAACTTCAATTCTCAGACTATTTACAGACGGCATACAAACTTCGATCGTGGTTGCGGTTTTATAGCAGTGGTCTTAGCTCGTATGTTTACTGTAATAAATACACGGACCCAAAAAGTAATATGGGTCCTGAAGAGCTGATAAGGGTAGAACAGGAAATGAATGTTCGTATAGTTGTGTTTGGAATGGATGATCGTCGTAGGACTGTGTACGTTTTTAAAAGCTGTGTGAGAGATCGTACAAGACCCCTACTTATTTTAGGACTTTCAGGAACAACGTATCTCCCCGTCCGTAATATAAGGGGCCTTTACGCGAGTTATGATAAAAGTCAAAAATATGGACATCATGATTTGTGTAAGAGGTGTATCGAGTTTGCGGATGATACAGTGAAACATTGTAAACATTGCCACATGGTATGTGCGCAGTGTAAAAGCTCCAAATGTAAAAGCCGTGTGGTTGAAGCTGAGAAGAGGGACTGTGATGTATGCAGACGCACATTTTTCAGTAATAACTGTTTTGAGCTCCATAAGTCAATTGGCACGTGCAGGAAAATGAGAATCTGTGAATGTGGTATGTTTCATATGTTGGATAATTGAGGGAATTTCAAGCATAAATGTGATGAAATACACTGTTCTATATGCATGAGAAATGTAAGGCGGTTGGAGTAAAGCATGTATGCTATATGAAAGACGCTAAGCCTAAAAATAGCCCTTGTATAACTGTGTATTACGAAATAGAAACATACACGAACGCTGAAACCAAAGAGGTTATTCCACATTTACTTGTAAGCCAGACTATCTGTAATCAGTGGCGGATCTACTATGAAACTAATGAAGCTTAAGCTTCAGGGCCCCTAATCCAGGAGAGGCCCTGAAGCAACTTTTTTTTTAATGAGTGAATTTTTCAACAAAATCGATGGAGTTTTTTTAAGTGTTTGTTATTAAAATAAGGCTATTTTTGTGATAGAATCATAAGCCAATGGGTTGAAATACTTAATATTGACCTTAGAATATGCTCTAATACCCATTTCATATGGCCTCAAAATGCCCCTGTAATTGGTCAAATTTCAAAATTTTCTCGGGGGCTTGCAGCGCCCGAACCCCCAGCTGTATGGGCTCGCTGAGCTCGCCAGAATCTATTCATAGTCTACATTTTGGCAGCTGGATCCTCGAATCCTTCGTTGGTGCACGGCTTAATAGTTCTATAGCTCAGCCCTTAGGCTAGAGCCAATCGGAACCATAAAAAGACATCTGAATTCTCATAGAATTGCCATAGAACAACCCCATTGAAGAAGATAACAGCGGTTACCCAGACCTCGTTGCTGGTGGGAAGGGGCTCACTGTATGGCCCATTTTCAAGGACACCACCCCACCACCCCGTTCTCCGCCATTTGGGCCTCGAGGTCCTTGCAAGGGCAGCAAGGCCCTTTGAACCTTGTTGGATGTTGCCCTATTGTTGCTGGTTGCGAAGGGGCCCCCATAACAGTTCAAGCTTCAGGGTCCCAAAAATGTAGGTCCGCCACTGTCTGTAATGAGTGTATAGAGATCGAGTGTGATGAGTGTCACAAATGTGGTAAACGGACAAACGTTTTTAAAACGATTGCCCACGATAGCCCTGTGAAACTCTTTGTGTCCTATATTGTCAAGTTAGCGGACAATTTAAAAAAAATAACTATATTCTTGCCCATAACGGGGAAAAATTTGGCACACAGTTCCTTTATAAGGAGCTGCTTGAGCACGAGTCATTTGAGATATTTACAGGTGATCCCTTGTAAAAAGGAAATAAACTTATACAGATGCAAATAAGGGGTAATGTACAGTTTAAAGACACTTTATTATTCACACCTTGTAAATTAGCAAAGCTACCCAAGGTTATGGGCGTAGCCGCTGAAGTTTCAAAAGGATATTTCCCTTACACATTCCTCACTAGCGAAACTTTAAATTACGTAGGACTGCCTCCACCCAAACATTACTTTAACTATGAATGTATGAGTACAGATGAACGTGAAGATTTTGACCGCTATTACAACAGTTTTAATGAATCTAATCCTTATAATATAACTGATGAATGTGAGCGCTATTGTGTGAATGATGTGCGCGTGCTTAGAGTGTTTCCAGGCCTTTAGAAGGATGTACATAGACCGTTTCAAATGCGATCCGTTGCAAGTCGCAACCACGATCGCCTCATTATGTTTACGGTGTTCAAGAATAACTTCATGCCTAAAGACACCTTAGCCGTCATTCACAGAAACAATACCCGCAGTTATGGGCACAAGGCTATTTACTGGTTCATGCACATACAGCAGCAGACAGGTGTATACATAGAGCATGCCCGCAACAAGGGTGAAGTACCCATTAAGGTTAATGGTCATGTTTTTTAGGTTGATGGTCTAAGCGAAAACCGTGCCACTGGTGAGAAGACCGTGTACTCCTTTAACGGCTACTGGTGGCACGGATGCCCCCGTCCTGAGTGTGGAATCGTAGGAGATATCCACCGTAGATCTCCTGCCGACAGTCTTGCATGGATCCGCACCCGCGATCAGCTTATAGGCTCCCAGTTCACTCACAAGGTATTGTGGGAGCATGAGTATGATGCACGGATGGAAACAGATGGACAGTACCATGAAGAAATAAACACGATCAAGCGCTCAATGGTGTTGGATCCTCTCAAATGCGGTGATAGCTTGTTCGGAGGGCGTACAAAACCTTTCAAACTATACTTTCCGCCTACGGAGGGCGTGAAACTCCATTACTACGACTTCTGTTATTTATATCCCTACGTGATGAAGAACAATCCGTACCCCGTAGGTGCACCTGAAAAACTGGCGGGGCCTGACCTGCCCCTCATCGAGGTGCTCCACAAATTTGAATGGGTACTATTTCGGCCTTTCTTTCGTGGATATGCTCCCCCCTCGCGATTTATGGATGCTTATCTTACCCGTCGTTATAGATCACAAACTCGTTTCCCCTGTGCGTGAAGTGCGCAGAGAACAATAGGGATTGTAATACAACCAGCCAGCTTAAGATCAGAGGTGTATATACAAGCCCTGAGCTGGACCTAGCTGTTCGTCATGGTTACAGAATATTGAAGATACATGAGGTGTGGAGGTTTCAGAAGCTACCCAACCTTTTCACGCCATATATAAACGCTTTTTTGAAGGATGAAGTAGAAGTATCAGGGTATCAGCGAGGAGTTGATACCGAAGATGAAAAATCGGCTTATATTCAACGTTACCGTGACCGTGAAGGTATACACCTTGATCATTCCCAAATTGTAAAGAACCCAGGCAAGCATTTTAGTGCAAAGTTGTCTAAACATTCTTTGGGGGAAATTTGCACAGAATACTGGCAAAGGGAACGTTCATTTGGCACATAGTTATAGTGAAGTCTGGGATTATGCCAACGCTCCCGATAAAGAGGTCATGGAGATCGTGAATGTAGGTAATACTTACGTAATAGTAAAGTACAATACCGAATTGGCCAAATACCTCACGGGTTACAAACATACCTGTAGCCAGCTTCACAACGGCCTACACACGCATCAAACTTTGGGACCTATTGCATTCTCTTGTTCGGAGGGTTCTGTACGCCGATACAGATAGTTTGATATTCACAGCGAGGGAGGGTGAATACATGCCTCCTATTGGTGAATTCGTCGGGGAGTTGACTGATGACATACCTGTAGCCATGTTGAGGCAGACTAGGCGGCCGCCTCGTCTGGCTTAACGGACATTTTGGATCAATGAGGAAATTAAATTTCAAAGGAAGTCTGATGAAATTGACAGAAATAGGATGTTACCTTCAGCCATCAGTCAAGTAGCAAATGATAAGAACTGGTTTCTGGTCATATCAATATAATGCACTCAAACCACAAATAACATGAATAAAAACATAGAGTAGCAACATTTAAGTGAAGTTGTTATTGTCCAATTACTCTCAGTTACCATACGCTCAAAATGCATGATTTTGTGCTAGGATTAAAAAAAATCTGAAGGAGCATGGCCCCGGACCCCCTAGTAGGGCTATTTTCGCCTCGTCTGTTTTTAAGCTCTGGCTACGGCTTTGGATGAGATGAAGGATGAGTCTGGAGACATTGCATACGCCGACTCTTTTGTCTCAACAGGACCAAAAACTTATGGGGTACTGGTGAGGGTGGGGGGGGGGATATGAAATATATCGTGAGGGCTAAGGGTATCACGCTCAACCAGGCGAATCGGCGGGTCGTTAACTTTGATTCGTTGAGGATCTAGTGTTTGGATGATGATGAGGGCGACTAGCCATCCCAACTAACTGTAGGGACCCACAATTTTCGGGCGCAGAAGCTGGGGGACGTGAAGAACTTAGGGGTACGAAGGTGTGCCGTAACACCTATAGGAAACGTTACCAGGTGCCTTGTACCTATGATGCCGTACCCTTTCGATACCATAATCTTTTGGTACATACCAAACTGTGGAGTATTCAACTTAAAAGCATGTACATGCTTCACGAACAACAGAAGTATCAGATTGATTAACGAGGAAACTCTGAAGATATTCACAGTATATGAAGAAACTCTGAAGAAAGTTCGCATAAGTAAAGTACCTACCTGATTAGAGTGTAAATAACGAAATAAATCTTTTACATTGTAACTTGAAGAGCCTAATCATTTTCATTAATCAGTAAAGTAACATAAATATCATCAACTGTTGCCGCAAAATAGAAGTCAACATCTTCCTTCCTTGACTAATCAATTTTAAAATTAGAAAGAGCCGTTTTGAGCAGAAAACTGAGATTTGTTTATAAAAAACCTCTGAACAGGTAGCTAGAACAACCTGAAAAAAGTGTTAGCAGCTGACGAGGAAGCTTCTAACTGGCTGCATCCTCCAGCGCGGGACACGTCAACGCGAAGAAGAGGCGACGCCAAACCAAAACATCAACGCGCTGGTGGCCAAACTTCCTCAAATCTCCGTGCAGTGGGCTGTCTACGGTTGGCCAGACTGGCAGTCGACGGCCTGTTGCGTGGCACGGTCAGAGTGCCGATCGGCTCCCGGGGCCGGACCTATTCTCAGCGTGCTATTTTTTCAATTACAGGGAGCAATTGCGTGCTCCCCGAACTACTCTTACTCTCTGGCGACATTAAGACTAATCCAGGCCCCACTACAACTTACACATGTCACCATACACAAAGACATAGACACATTAGCACCATGAGACACATACAGAAGTACAATATTAACATATTACAGTAAAACGTAGATGGCCTCACAAACAAAATCATGCAGCTTAGGGAATTCGTACACAAACAAAACATTCACATACCACTTATACATGAAACAAAACTAAAACGCACACACAAAACACCCACCATCCCTGACTTCACGGCGATCCGTCAAGATCGTACTGGGGGTAACGGGGGTGGACTCATCACTTACATACGTAAAAGCATTAGCTACACTGATGCTACGCAAAACATTACAAACACAATCCAAGCAGATAACACGATAGAAATACAGGCAGTTAACATTAAAACACGCGCAAAACACAACACCACACTAATCAACATTTACATCCCACCAGATAGTGCACCTCAGGTGCCAGCCAATTACAATTCACAGTTACACAATCTGGCCTCTCTCACTAATGTCATCTTAGGAGGAGACTTCAACGCCAAAGACAATAGTTGGTACCTGCACAACCAAAGCAACACCAGAGGCGCCAACATAGCCACACAACTAAAGAGCCTCTTCATTCTTAACAATACAGAAGAACATACACACATACCCCATCAAGCAGGATACTCAAACTCCTACCCAGACATAACGTTCTGTTCCCCCTCACTAGCAACACATACACAATGGAGAACAGAAAAACAACTGTCATCAGACCACCTGCCCATCATCATTACAACACATTCTACACTCTGACCCAACAGCCTTAGGCACACTTACAGAAATTACAAGAAAGCTGATTGGGAACAGTTCAAAATACAGACTGAGGAACAATTCACCACATTAAACAGCACACCCATCATAAACATCAATACAACACTCAAGACATTTAATCAGATCATCAATAATGCAAACAAATACATACCCAAGGGCAACATTAGGAAATACAACCCAAATTACACTAGAGAAATAGCCCACCTCATAAGGCAACGTAACAACCTCAAATATAACACACAAACCCCACACACAGAAGCCATAAAACAGCAGATACAACAGCTCAACACAGAAATAAACAAGAAAACTCAAAGAAAAACAAACAGAAACATTCAGGGAATTCATAACAACATTAAACCACTCCACAGATACATCCAGGCTATACAAGACTATAAACGGCATTACCCACTCTAACAGTGGCATTCACACCTCACACGCGGCTATCTGTCGCAGCCAAAATAATATCCCAACATACACACAACAAGCTAACAATCTAGTTAATCACTACGCAAAGATAAGTCACTTAAACAGAGACAACAACCAGAAACATGCAGACAGACAAACAGCCAGACACAAGAAAACCTACAGACTCGACACAACCATTACACCCTTCAATACAGACCAGACCACCAAGATCATCAAAAACATTAAGAATTCGAAGGCTACTGGACCAGACAACATATCTAACATACACCTTAAACACTTGGGCCCACAAGGAATACTAGCTCTCACAAATATCAGCACATATTCATACCAACACTGTATTATTCCTGACATATGGAAACAAGGTAAAATTATTACACTACTCAAACCAAACAAAAATCCAACAGAACCAGCTTCCTTTAGACCCATTACTTTACTATGCACACCTTCCAAAGTAACAGAAAGACTAATCTTACAAATCACCAACCCACACATACCACTATCGCCTACTCAACATGGATTCAGATTTCACCACTCAAGCACGACATTACTCACTAACCTGACGCAGCACATCATGGATGGCATCAACTCCAGACGAACAGCTCAACGTACACTATTAGCAACAATAGACATTAGTAAAGCATTTGATGCTATCCCACGCTTCCCTCTCATAAACAAAATACTCGACACAAACCTGCACAATAACACCAAAAGGTGGCTGAGCAATATCTTTCAGGAAGATACTCACATGTCACATTTAATGGCAAGTCATCCAAAAACAGCCTTTTTCCGAACGGGGTCCCTCAAGGCTCTGTTCTCTCACCAACACTCTTCAACTTATACATGCATGACATTCCAACACCCATAGATAACAAGCTTATCTTATCATCATATGCAGATGACATCACTCTAACATCCACCCACAACAACATCGACACCGCTACAAATAACCTACAAACATACATAAACAGTATACAAGACTGGCTCACACACAATAGACTCAAAGTAGCGCCCAGAAAATCAACCATCACCTTGCTTACAAGCAACACAAAAGAACACCAGGTAATTCCACAGCTTACACTAAACAACATCAACATTCCACACAATCACAGGACCAAAATACTTGGGGTCACATACAACACATCATTATCTTTTGCAAACCACATTCAGGATATTAAAAACAAATGTACGCCAAGACTTAACACGCTTAGGGTACTAACAGGCACAAACTTTGGACACCAGTAGGAAACAACATCACTCATATATAAACAATATATTCGCTCAGTTATGGACTATGCTAGCCCATGCTGGGCACCCATTATCTCAAACACACACAAAAACACCTTACAGACAATACAAAACAACGCACTTCGTATCATTACAGGATGCACTCAAACAACACCAATAGAACACCTGCACACAGAAACAAAAATACTGAAAGTTAGGGAACATTTAGACATGAGGGGAACACAATTCATGGCAGGCAGCAGCGACAACTAACCCACAACACCCTTGCCACTACATGTACAATCACGCGCCGACACCTCGCACCATTAAGGTAACACCAGAGAGACATTATAACCAAATACTCCATTCCATACCACGCCCACAGACATCACACAGTACAGAAAACACATACACACACACCTAACCCACAAAGCACTGACACGACTCGGTCCTAATGCGGTCCTAGGTGCGAAGCCGCCACCCATTAACAGGTCAGAGATCAGCCTGAGCAGATCGGATCGAGTTAACTTAGCACGATTCCGATGTGGACATCACCCCAACTTACTAACATATAAACACAGACTAGACAACTCCATAAACGACACCTGCCACCTGTGCCAGGACACACCACAAACAATTGAACACATTATGACAGACTGTACCGCTCTATCACAACAACGAACATAACACAACATCATAGTGCGCTGAACCTCTGGTCCACTCCGAAGAGGGCGATCGGTTACCTGCGTGCCGCCGGCTTGCTCGATCAGGGTGGGCTGATCGGCTAAACAACAACAACCATAATCCTTGATTGTTATATATATATATATATATGAAAATTATTTCACGAAGGCCATTTTTTCATCAATGTTTCTCCGCGCCCTTAGGATCGCCAGTCCGGAATACATCGATGCCGAATTGGAAAAAATCAACGGTATTGGAAGTGATCTGTGTTACCCATCTGCGTTTATGGAATCTTGTCTCAACAAGGCAAAACGAACTTTCTATCGTGTCAATAATAACACTCGTACTTTGTCAAAAAATATTTTAGTACTTCCATTTTTCCCGGGCTTTTTAGGCATTGCCAATGTACTTAAACTTTTTGATATTAATGTAGTATTTTCATATAACAATATTGTGAAAAATATCATAGTAAAAAATAGCCCTACCAATAATTCAGGCATTATCTATAAAATTGGGTGTAAACAATGTGATTCCTTTTACATAGGTCAGACGGGAAAGGATTTGCACACACGTATAAAACAGCATCAATATTCCGTTAGAACAGGACAGTTGTCCAGTGCTCTTTTTGTCCATTTGTCAGAGTTATCCCACTGTATTGATTGGAATAATGCTTCAGTTTTATTTCATTCTAGCAACATTGTTAATAGAAATATTCTTGAGTCTGCCATTATCCAACTTTCAAATAACTTCAACATAAGCAAAGGTCTTTTTCAACTCGATCCTGTTGTTTGAATTCCTTCAAAACAAATTTAGATAAAAAGGGTAGGACGCTAAATCTTTGGTAAACTTGTATGCTACTTTATTAACTTTTAATCTTCATTTTATTTTTATATATATCGAAACTTGACTCTAAAAGGCAAAGTGTTAAAACCCGGGCAGATTTCCAGTATAAATTTGTATTTTTATAATTCATTTGATCTTGTGCTAAAAATCGATATTTTTCCTTACAAATCTGTATGCCTCTTTGTTAATCCTCTAATTTTTAATTTTAATTTTTATTTTTACTTCTCCGTTTATTGCATATATATATATATATATATTTATATATATATATGTATGTGTGTAGATATGTATGTATATATATATATATATATATATATATGTTTGTGTGTATGTATGTTATTTATTTATTTTTTTTTTTTTCTGTAACCTATATATAGGCCGTAATCTTTTATGTACTTCAGTGTTCCTGAGGATGTCATTAGACGAAAGCGCTTGAGCACCTTTTTGTGTTTCCTTTCCTTCGTGGTTTTATTCATCATATATATATATATAGATATATAGGCTTCGGATTTCTATGCACTAAAAATATGCTAAATATGCACTGAAAATGTTGAAAATATGCACTTATTTATGCATTATAAATTTAAACGTTCCTAGTCTAAATTAGGATTTTCAAATAATGAAGCACTAGATTACAGTTTATTGAATATATAAAAGAAAATTGTATTTACCAAACAAACAAACATGCATAATAAAACTAAAATAACAAGTCCATTGCTCATTTACAACAAAAATAGGACACATTTTAGAACTGCAATTCGGTTCGTGACAACAAATAAATTGAATTACACTTTATAACTACAATATGCATTAAATTTTAATAATTTTTATTGTAAACTTTTACCAAATAGTCCTAAATATGCACTTTAACACAAAAATCGTGGAAATATGCATTTATCTTAAAAAATTGTAAATTATGCACTTATGCATGCAAATATGCAATATGCAAAAATCCGAAGTCTCTCTCTCTCTCTCTCTCTCTCTCTCTCTCTCTATATATATATAATATATATATATATATATATATTGTTAACGATATGTTTATTTTATTTATTATATATATATATATATATATATATATATATATATATATATATACATACACACACACCTTGAATATTTCGCTTATTAAATAAATCGTGTTTCAATTAGCGTTTCACTTTCTCCTTTGTATGTGTGTGTGTGTATGTGTGTGCGTATGTACAGGAGAAAGTTCTAAGCTCCGCCCCCTGTATGATCGGTCACGTGACTCCTGCTACTATCTGGGCATATCTCTTCCCTGCGTGTTCAGTTGACTGCTGCAAGCCCTGTGTCTCAGACATGTATTTTCCAACGTAGACACAAAATAGTAATGGCTACCTTTAATATTGTGTGTTCGACGTTTATAAAGTGGTATTCGGCAAAGTGCGAAGATATGGTGGATACTGAATGGCTCCCTATTCCACCCTTCTTTGATACTTTTAAGGCTACATTGAACCGTACGAAGCTTGAGGAACAAGAGGTACAAATAGTCTACGGGTATTCTGGCGAGAGCATTGCGGGATTTCGTGGTACAAGCGATGTATTGAAGTGTGTTGTAGGACTAAACTTTATAAAAGGTTACATATACCGTGAAGTTGAAGAAACAACTTACATATACCGTGAAGTGGAAGAAACAACACGTGCAGAAGAGAAGCAACGGTTATGGTTAGTGAGTCTTGGTGATGAGTGGTGTGACAAGCGATATTATATCATGTTGCATCATACTGAGTACTCGTACCCTGCGGCTGAGAATGTAAATCTTGTCATCATGGAGAATCTTAAGTATTTTTACCACTACATTAATATATATCATGACGAGGTTTTGTAGTGAGGTTGTAGCTAAAGGCCTGCGTGAGTTTTTAACAAATGTGTTAGTTCGTGAAAATCCCGCTGAACGAAAACGTCTGGTGCGCATTCTGGGGAGTGGGAGTGATAAAACAATAAAACCGGTATTGCTTCATGTATTGGAAAATTTCTCAAAACACCTACCCAGTATAATGGGTTACAAGTATTCTCTTTCACGTTGGAACAACGTCGTACACGATTCATCAGCTTATGGTGTGACTCACTCCTCCCGTCGACCCGATCAGCTCGCCTGTGGCTCAGAGTCATCTCAGAGCTTGAACCGAGTGGACGTTCACTCCTCGAATACGATGGAACTGCCTTTGAGCAGCATTCTCAATGCCGTGTACGATGTGTCCGTGACGAAGTCATTGCGCGTGTTCAGGCGTAAAACTGGTGCCATTAACTATGTACTGGAAACGACTTGTAGACAAACTCTGGTAAACGGAATGTTGTTTATTTAAGTGTTGAGGAGATGAATAGTCTTCGTGGTAGTTAAGAAGTGGAGTGAAGATCGTTATAAAATTCCTGCAGGTGCAGGTACAAGAAAAGAGCAGATTAGTGATATCCCCTCATATGCCATTGTTTGTACGTTGTGTATAAATAACGATCAGCCATGCATTGATATACGGCTGATGTGGAAGAATGCTTCTGATAATAACGTTCTTGTCCCTACGCGAAACCGTTTCATCCCCGACATAATGTAATGTTTGAAATCGTCGGTTTCCGCAAACTGAAGCCTATATTAGACGCGCATGTTACGGATATGCTTTATTTTGATACGGTTCTTGAATACGCATACACCGCTCTGCTCGATGGGTTTACCGAGTGTAGGACTGAACAAGGCGAGAATGGGCTAGAGCTGGATGCTTATTTAAAAGGTTTAGACTCTTTGAAATATGAACTTTGGTACAAAGCACTTGAGCGGTACAGGGCTGAGCTCACCTACACCGTTCACCTTGAAGAACTATTTCTTTATATAATGAGGAACTGTCGTTACGACTTAGATTATTTCAACTGCCGCTATGCATTGTGAAGATGAGTTCACGATTGATAATCTCGGATCGGTAAGAATAAACCATCAATTAGAAAGGAATGGCTATAAACTTGTATTTAATAGTGATGTTGTGGCTAACGATGACCTCTTTGTACGTGCTTTTGAATATATTCTAGCCGTGTTTAAAGATAACTTGCTAACCGAATGTAAGGTGGGCATAAAAATAGTATTGAACGATATGAAAGCCATTTACATCGCCTATAGGTATCCCGATAACTTGAGTGGTGAAATAATGTTAAATCGTATTTACTGCGTAGTGGAAAGCAATAATGATGTGACTGTAGACTCGATTACGTGCGAGTTTAGTGTTTTAGTTAAGCGCAGTAGGACATAAAGTGTATGTATTTTGATGTATATTTATTTAATATAATTGTGTGTGTATATATATATATATATAATATATATATATATATATATATATATATATTTCTCCTGTACTATTATATTGATGGTTATACTCCATCGTTTTGTATTTCTTATATTTTTTATTTTAGTTTTTGATTATATATATATATATATATATATATATATATATATATTAGGCCGGGTCGAAATTTTTTATTTCTTACGTACATAGTGTGAGGTGGTTCAATCAATCATAGTAACACCCTGGTAAAATATTTTTTAATTCTGAGGACCCCTACCCCAACTACGGGTTTCAATTTTTTCAGAAAATTTGTAAAATTTGAGATAATTTGCGATTTACTTCGAAATTTTCTTATTACAAAAGTTCGCTTATAAAACACATTTATTTTTTAATGAAAAAAAAATTTAGAAAATACAAAACTGCATGAAAAAAATTTAATACAAATTTTTAGCTATTATTGGTAGAAATTTAGAAATTAAGAGACAGAAATTCAATAAAATTTTTTACCTAAAACTAATGGTTTTTTTTTTATTCCTTCCATTGACCTTTCCACTCAAAAGTAGGCAGTTCTTTTCTAGACTCTAAAGTATTTGAAATAAATTTATGCCGATTAATATAACCAATTCTTTCCTAAGTCCTCTCTGTCTTGAAAATCGACATCTTCATTTTCATTATCATCTTCTATCACTTCTGATTATACAAATTCCCTTGCTTCTCTTAATTTTTCTTTTGATTTCTTTTCCCTTTCCTGTGCTTTTTGGATTTTGTCCAACTTTCTCAAATTACTTGAAGTAGTTTTTTTTTATCAATTTTTCCTAACTGGTTTTTTCTTTCTTTTTGACCAATAAAAGCTTCCCATTCTATAATAGGTATTTTATGTTCACACCTACAATGTTTTCTATCCCTTATGCCTTTATCATAACTGGCATGGAGATATGTCAAACATCTCGTCATATTTCTTTAATTTTTCATAATATTTTTCATTTCTTTTTATCAGAGGGCATTTAGTTAACTTATCAGCATCTTCTATAAGACTAGTAACTCTAACATAAATTCCCTTTGTATCAATTGTTGGGAAAGGAAATGTTTGCCAAATTTCTTTTATATCTTGAACAACTACGTTATAGCAATCATTTTTACTTATTTTACCCTGTGCTTTAGATTCTTTTTCTCTAACAATAAAATGGAAGTGCCTTACAACATCAGCTTTTGATGGCGTCATGGCAGATGAAAATTTTGCTGGATATCCGAAGGCTGCATTGGCTTCTTTTTCTAGTAACCATAATTTCATTTAATAAGATTTTAACTATATTTTATTTATTACTGATATTTTAAAATTAAATAACGTATTTTAATACAAACTTTTAACATTCTAGGTACCTAAATAGGAACCTGGAAAGAAAAAAACAAAAAATAATGTAATATTAGGTCTTATATCTGGTGCTATGAGTCAGCACCGGATTTAAGACCCTACCCCCTACCCCCCGATCTCAAAAAAAGTTGGTGAATGGTCTATTCTGATGTAATTCGTGCCGGGGAACCCGATTTTG
This sequence comes from Bathynomus jamesi, assembly GCA_023014485.1. Classification (NCBI taxonomy): domain Eukaryota; kingdom Metazoa; phylum Arthropoda; class Malacostraca; order Isopoda; family Cirolanidae; genus Bathynomus; species Bathynomus jamesi. The sequence goes on along the minus strand of JAJOZX010002362.1, from coordinate 302,360 downwards.
GCCATCCAAAAGCAAAAAAATTAATATTTAGGGTCGATTTCTACGATTTTCGATTTTTGGCCTATTTCCCATACAAATTCATAAGGAAAAAAGTGAGTATCGGTAGGGGGGGTAGCGGAGGTCCCACAGCCTTGATTTTTGGTGTGGACTACTATTACAAAACGATCAACCTCACAATATGTACCTAAGCAAAATCTTGACCTTGACCCCTTTTCGACCCGGCCTATTTTATATATATATATATATATATATATATATATATATATATATCGTATTTGTCGGCTTATAAGACGCACTTTTTTTCCTTATAAATACCTTAAAAAATCGCCCTGCGTCTTAGAAGCCGAAAGTGGGGAAGGATGAAACGTCCATCAATATCACAAGTGTGTGAATGGGTGCTGAAGTCATGGCATGATGTTAAGACTGAAATTGTGGTCAAGTCCTTTAAAAAATGTGGTATAAGTAATGCAATGGATGGTACTGAAGATCATTTATTGTATGAGAGTGACAGTGATACAAGTGAAGATGATGATGATTATGATGATGATGGGGATAATGATGATAATGTCAGTAATGTCATATTATCTTTCTTTATTGGCTTTTGGGTTTTCTTTTTATTGAATTTTACATATCCATTGTATTAACAATAAAGTGCATCAAAAACTTTTATTCTTGAATTTATCTTTCCAAAATTAAGGTGCGTCTTTCACGGCGCAGCGTCTTGTAAGCCGTCAAATACGGTATATATATATATATATATATATATATATATATATATATATATCCCCGCAAGGGGGTTCTAAGCTCGTGCTCTTGAGTGCTCTTTGTGCTCGTTTGTACGTGCTTGTTCCTGGAGGTTTCACGTGCGCCCTCCCGGCCCTAGCACCCAAGGATGATGGGGCTCGACCCTGCAGTCCTTGTCATCCTTGGTCTTTTTCCACTTCGACTGTCCCCTCCACCCTTTCTTTTTCCTCTGTCTTTCCTCTCACTTTTCTTTGTTTTTCCGCTGAGATATGCCCTTTAAATAGAGGCGAATCGGTTCTTCCTGAACTAAAAAAAAAATATATATATATATATATATATAGTCACGGCAAATAAAACTGGGACCTTTCCATATAAACTCCATTGTCATGCTGCCCCAGTTTAATTTGCGAGAGTGGCTCTATACGAGTGACGAAATAATCTTGCGGTGTCTGGCAACTTGCCAGAAAGCAGAGCGTGAGTATGGGATAAATCAACGGCTCTCAGTGTGCATGTAGCAGTTGTGGGGAGTGTTACTGCCTTTACCGCTCCAACCTAAGTGCACAGGATTACGGAGCTTGTGCTTTGTGACGTTATAATTTTTTATTCATACAGTGAATATGGGTGCTACCAATCTTTCTAAAGAGTAGAAAGCACGTATTATTGCTTGGAGGCAAGAGAGAGTCCCCATCAAGGAAATTTGTCGTCGTAGCGGCCGGGGGAAATCCACCATTATGCGCTTGCTTGCTGCGCCTGTGGGCCTACCATCAAACGTTGTTCCTGCTTACAAACCTTACCGTGGTCGCCCTAGGAAGACGACAAAGTCCACAGATAACCTGCGGCGAGAAGTTATCAAGAACCCACAAATGACCGCCTCCCAGCTTAAAGGAAGTCACCCAAAATTGCTACAGAACGTGTCCTTACGCTGCATACGTCATCGACTCCAGGAGGATCTTCAACTTCCCAGCAGAAGCGCCGCACGGAAGCCACTCCTGACCAAACGCATGCGAGAGCAACTGCTTACTTTTGCTAAGACGTATAAGGATTGGACCCCTGAGCATTGGAGGAAGGTCATGTGGTCGGATGAAAGCACCTGTCAGTGTATTCCAAGTCGTGCTGGTAAGGTGAGACGACCCCCCAATGTTAGCCGATACCACCCTTTGTACACCATCTGCACCGTCAAGCACCCGACATCAGTGATGGTTTGGGGTTGTTTAGTGGTTCTCATGGGCGCGGTGGTCTGTATTTCTTGCCCAAAAACACTACCATGAATGCAGACAGGTATATTACTGTTTTAGAGGACCATCTGCTTAATTTTTACGAAATACACGGCGCCAGTGTTTTCATGCACGACAGTGCGCCTTGTCATAAGGCGAAAAAAGTGTCAAAGTGGCTTGCTGACAATAATATTAACGTGCTGGAGTGGCCAGGAAATAGCCCTGACCTGAATGAATCCCATCGAGAACTGCTGGAATGTCATGAAGCAGAAGCTTTCAAACATCGACACCACATCACTCGATAGTCTGCAGCGCGAGATCAAGTCGTTGTGGATTAAGAACATGACCTTGGATTATTTTCAAAAACTGAGTGATAGCATGCCGAAACGTCTCCAGATGGTCATCAAGGCCAAGGGCAACATAACTAAATATTAATCTAAGTGTTAAACTGCTCATTTGTCATATTTTCAAAGTAGGCCAAATTCTATATGGAAAGGTCGCAATTCTATTTGCCGTGACTGTATATATATATATATATATATATATATATATATCCTCGTTCGTATTTCTTATACTATTATTATTTTTATTTTATTTTTTATCATTTATATTCCATCGTTTGTATAGGATTGTGTATTTATTTTCTCTATATTTCGTGAAATTGATTCCAATAATTCGTCTAAATAAACAGAATGATGTAATGGTGTTTTAGTTAGTTCTTTTGGTTGTGATAAACGATATTATTTAATTATATGTATACCAAATGGCTGGTTACTACGGCTTCTAAACCCGCTGGCGGATTTCTAAGCCAACTGTCAAGAATATTTGTTTTAATTAAATAAATAGCGCAATCTGGCAACTGAACCCTAATAATGTACACCTGAACAAGCCATTTACGCCTTCTAAGCCAGATTAAGCCTTCTAAGCCAACTGACTGCTTAAGCCAACTTGGCTGATTTACACCTTATAAGACAGCGGGCGCTCGGATGAACTCTCATTATGCCCAGAATCAGGGCAACTTTCACTTCTACTACTTTTCTTTCACCACCTTTCTCTACAAAAAAAAAAAAATGGTGTCAATAATCCAGCAGGGTTGAAGCACCTTAAACAGAAAAAACAAACAAACATTATGCCTCTGGCTGGAGCCAAGCGAACACCCCTCTCTCCTTAGGTTAAGGCTTAGGTTAGGGTTTCCCTTTGAGGGGTGAGAACATCCCACCTTCTCCCCCAAAGACCCTCCTCCTTTCTCTCCCTCTCTTAGGTTAAGGTTACCCTTTGGGGGGAGGTCATCCAACCTTCTCCCCCCAATCCATTGCAGCTTGGGGGATAACCCCACCCCCTTATTGCATACCCCCCTCCACCTTTGCAGCAATGACTTGTTGCAAGACGCCCCCCCATGTTTCATAGCCTCTTGCAACATCCCCCTCCCCCCCTTTTCTGCATTGCACTCTTCCATTCTGCGACCATACTACTACATATATCAAACACTGGGCTAACATATATATTAACTCAGGGAAACTAATTATTATTATTATTATAAAATATATAGCTTTGGCCAAAAGAGTTTCATCACTAGAACTTTTACAGTTTGGCTGATAAAGTCAAATGAAATCTGCATGCTACATCTGAGTAATGATGTACCGTTGATATATTGAATTTCAAGCCACTTTACCACCACATAACCACCATATATTGAATTTATACCACTTTACCACCAAAAATAAGCGAGATGCTGCAAAAATTGAAAAAGTATGACATATTGAAAATAATAGAAAATAATAATTACACCAAATCTTTCTGCGGAAAAGTTCACCAATCTTGACAAGTATTATTAAATTCATTCTCAGTACCCAAAATACATCACTTATGTTATACGTAATTTCTATCAATGCCCTTTTTCATTCCAAAGAACATATATATATACAGTATATAATCCTCCGCAAGGGGGTTCTAAGCTCGTGCTCTTGAGTGTTCTTTGTGCTCGTTTGTACGTGCTTGTTCCTGGAGGTTTCACGTGCGCCCTCCCGGCCCTAGCACCCAAGGATGATGGGGCTCGACCCTGCAGTCCTTGTCATCCTTGGTCTTTTTCCACTTCGACTGTCCCCTCCACCCTTTCTTTTTCCTCTGTCTTTCCTCTCACTTTTTCTTTGTTTTTCCGCCAAGATATGCCCTTTTAAATAGAGGCGAATCGGTTCTTCCCGAACTTAAAAAAATATATATATATATATATATATATATATATAACCTTGAGTTTTCTTCCGAATTTTTTATTCTGACGAAGGTCAAGCTTGTTGCTCCACCTTAGACCTACAGCTTTACCTGGAATCTGAACCACGACCTATCACGGGTGGTCAGAAATTACAAAGTTCTTACTCGGACTCGATTTCACGACCTCCCGATCAGCATCCCAGCGTCTTAACCACTAAGCTACCCAGGCTACCCATTTATTTTCCAACCAATTTTTATTGTATGGAAGGATGACCAGCTGCGTTTGCTGCGCACTGACTACTGTTACTGGGAATCGAACTCCGGGCCGATGGACTCGTAGTCAGCGATGCTAACCACTACACCACCGAGGCGCATAGTGATAATGATAAAGATAAACTTTAATGGCAGAATATAAATCCCATAAAATAGTACTATATTCTTGAAGGTAATAAACGATAAGATAAATCAAATAATAATAATTTTTTTTAAAAATAGACCTTTTCCGTTCTATTGGGCACCATTGAAATGAGAGAAAGTAATATTTTTTAAACTTATTTTAACTTTTTATTAATAATCAGTACATTTTGAATAGGAGAAATTTAATTTATTTAATTTAGCAGCTATGAACATAATAAAAAGGATCACCTGAAGATCAGGGCCCCCAGCCTTCTTTAGTTAGTATTATCAGGCTAACTAACGAAAATATCATGACCTAACCTAACCAATCGTTAGGTCAACTGTACGCCCTTGACGATTGGTTAGGTTAGGTCGTGATATTTTCGTTAGTTAGCTTTATAAAACTAACTAAAGAAGGCTGGGGGCCCTGATCTTCAGGTGATCCGAATTAAAACAAAAAATATTTGTCCATTATTAAAAAATTTGACGATAATTTGCGTTGAAAATTGGACGTAGGCTATCGTAGGCTATAGGCCATCTTATTCTTAGTTCGCGCAAAGACCTGGCTATATATATATATATATATATATATATATATATATACATGCCCGGTTAGGTTAATTGAATGCCTGGTTAGTCAACTGAATGCCCGATTAGATTAAGTGAATGCCTGGTTAGGTCAACTGTACGCCCTTGACGAGTGGGTAGGTTAAGTCGTGATATTTTCGTTAGTTTACGAAAATATCACGACTTAACCTAACCAATCGTCAAGGCCGTACAGTTGACCTAACCGGGTATTCAATTAACCTAACCGAGCATTCAATAATTTTGCCGTAGGTTTCGATATATATATATATATACATCCCCCGGTTAACCACCTACTCTTTTATCGACCACCCGCGGATACGACCGCGACCGATCGTACCGATTTTTGGAAATCATACAACGTTTTGCATTGTATTAAACATTGCAACTGCTTGGGAGGATGTTACTGCGAAGTGTATGAAAGGCATTTGGAAGAAGTGCCTAAAACGATCTGTGGGTAATTTCGAAGGCTTCGATAAGTTTGAAAATGTCGATGAAATTAATAGAAAAATAGTGTTACTCGCCAATACCCTCAATTTAGAAGTAGAAGTGGAAGATGTGGAAAACTTAGTGGAATACCAAGAGGGAGAGCTGACAAACGAAGAGCTGATAGAGTTGGAAGAACAACAGCATTTGGAGGAAGAAGAAAGAAAAGAAGAAAAAGAAGAAGCACCAAAGCCGTAAAACAAGGCTTTCGTTTACCGACCATTTAGTTTACCGACCTGGTCGTCGGAACGGAACCCGGTTGTTAAACGGGGGATGGCTGTGTATATACCACAAGGAAAAAACATTATTCCAAGGCCTTTCGTGCATTCAGAAGTACTGTATACCTCGTCAGGGAATGAAGAGAGCAGGCGAGATGCCCAAAATATATACAGCGGGACGGAAACAAAAGGATTAGCACATAATTAACAAGAGTTAATGAGAGGCAGAAGGAATTTTTCTTTTCCTTTGTGGGTTTGCATCATATATACAGGGTCATTCAAAAAAGATGCAACAGTTTAAATTGCTTATATTTCGTAATATGGTTAACATACAGGAGTGATTTTTGTATTAGTTTACAGCGTACAATTGGGAGTTTTTATTTGATGAAAAACATGTTTAGAACCGCAGTGTTTCTTTCCAAGAATTGCAGAAATAAACCACAAAAATAATTTCTAACAGCTTTCGCTCGCTCAGTGAGCGTCTGATGCATTTGAAGTTTATACGGAAACATGCCCAGATCTTTCTTTAATATCCTGTTGGTCGATGAACGGGATATTTCCAATTGTTGAGAGAGACGGTTAACATGTCTGAGGACTTCGCGTAACTGCCTCCTTCGCACGTTTAACGTTATTCACTGATCTTGCGGTTCTCTTCCTACCCACAAGGCCTTTCTTATTGTCGGTTGCAGTAGTCGTATTTTCAAACTTTTGAAGTAGCCTATATATCGTAGATCTGTTCGGACCTTTCCTGCAGTAGACTTTCTTGCAAAAATTACGTTGAACTTGAACTGCACTGCCGGTAGCATAAAACGTTTTCACTATAAACACACGTTGTTGTAAAGTGTACATCTTCCTAAACACTGACTAATGACGCGCTACTACACCTTAGGCTACAAGAGTCGTTCGCCTAGCGCCTTACGCTACTAGGCCTAAGCGGTAACAAAACTCCCAGGTGTAAGCTGTAAACTAATACAAAAATCATTCCTGTACGTTAACAATATTACGAAATATAAGCAATTTAAACTGTTGCGTCTTTTTTGAATGACCCTGTATATACAGTGCTTTTTTGTAAAAAAAAAAAGGTGCCGGTACTCATTGGGATATATATATATATATATATATATATATCAGTGGCGTGCGGTGATTTTTCGTCAAGGGGAAGCAATTCAAGCAAAAACAACAAAGATTATATAAAGTAAAAATAAAACTTTAAAATACTCGTATATAATAAAAACAAAACACATATAATCATCTACTTACTTACTTATAGGTTAATTCTATTCTTCTTTCTTTTTTATTAAATATATCTATTATTTCTTCGTAAAAGGCATCGGTTTTCATATCCTTAAGAAGCTTTTTCTCAATTGAGATTAAAGCTAAACTTGCAAGCCTTTCTTACCCTTGCGCATTTCTAGCGTAGTTACGTATTCGCTTTAAATGAGAGAATGACAGCAGACAGCACGTGAAGTTGCCAGATATTTCAAGAAAATTAACTATAAGATCTGGACAGCGATTTCTAAATTGCTTCCTTTTTGACATAGGGAAGGATAAAATAACGATAAATATATATTCTTTTTCGCTTAACATGGCCATGGAATTTTTTAGTAGAAAAACTATATATGAAACTTGTTGTATTCAATAAATACTACATTATTAAACATTAAATGAGTTTTTAGAATGGAAAGAAACAATTTGTAACAGTAAAAAAAAAGCGAAAGTCATTGGGAAAAAGGATGCATTTCGTCAATTGTTGTCCAACTCGAGATTTTTTGCGTCGGCTTTCTTAAAGGTTTTTGCACGAACGGCAACCAATGTATATACTATGTATCCACCTGATTACCAATCAAATGCTATAAATAGTATAATAAAATGATTTTGTACAAATTATTAACACATATTGAACTGTTTAAACTTTAAAGTATAATACAGCATTTTCTTCTTTCTTTGAATAGGGAAGCATTGCTTCCCTTGCTTCCATGGACCGCACGCCACTGATATATATATATCATCATAACATTAACTTACCGTTTTATAGAAAATTCCAAATTTTCATCAAGTTATCTGCTTCAATATGTCGACTTCGTTCCTTGCTGTTAGTGTCAACTGCTGAGTGGCGCTTTCGGAGTAACCATGACTCCACGTATTTGTTAGGATCATGAGTGGTCATGAGTAGGCTTCGGATAGATATGCATTTGCATATTTTATATGCAAATGCATATTTTATATGCAAATGCATATTTTAATGATTTTTTACGATAACTGCATATTTTTGATGTTAGGGCATATTTACAGTTTTAAGCATTTTGAAATGCATAATGCCAGTTATCTGGCAAGCCGTAACTGTCAGCGTCAGTATTACCGCAGCGTTGGGATAAGTCAGTTGAGCCGCTTGCCACCACACAAAATGCCGAAAGAGAAGAGAAATCAACACGCTATTCTAAAATTATACGTCGATGAATTTGAAGGTTTCACTACAGATGGAAATGTGTTATTCTGTACCTACTGTGAAGTTCCTGTTGCTGCAGACAAAAAGTTTAAGGTACAGCAAATATTCGCACAGCTAAACACATTAAACAAAGTTTGAAGACAGACAAGAAAGGTTAGCAACAGCAATTGATATCGACATCGCTATGTAAACCAGGACCTAGTCGGTCAGAATTCTGGACTGACTTGTGCAACGCTTTCATTTCAGCTGATATTCCTTTGGCAAAATTAAAGAATGCAGCTCTTTGTGATTTCATAGAAAAATACACTGGTAAACAAGTTCCAGATGAGTCAACACTTCGCAGAAACTACGTCCCAGAACGGGAAAAAGGTGAGGGGAATAAAGTGTGGGTGTCTCTAGATGAAACAACTGATGTTGAGCAAAGATGTGAAGTGAATTTTGTTTTTGGTATTTTTGGTGTGGAAACCGAAATTGGTAAATCATATTTGTTAACTGTAGATGTGCTAGATAAGGTGAATCATTCTACGGTAGCTGCATTTTTCAATGATGCACTAGCTCTTCTGTAGCCAAATGGTATACAATACAACATGGTTCTTGTCGTATGTACAGACGCAGCTCCATATATGTGTAAAGCCATGGCAGGTCTTCAGGTTCTTTACCCGAAAATGATTCACATTACGTGCCTAGCTCATGGACTGCACCGAATTGCTGAACTGGCTCGTTCTAAATTCCCCGATGTGAATTCATTGATATCATCTGTGAAGAAAGTGTTTTTAAAAGCTCCTTACCGAATATCTAAATTTAGAGAATTCGCTCCATATGTGCCGCTTCCTCTTTCAACCATATTAACCAGATGGGGATCCTGGTTAGACGCAGAAGTATACTACGCCAAGAACTTTGAAGCAATTAAAACTGTTGTAGAATCATTTGATCCAGAAGATGCTCAAAGCATAAAATGTGCACAGGAAGCTCTACAAACAATAGGCATTCGAGAGGACCTTGTCTTCATATCCAGTAATTTTGCTTGTCTTTCACACACAATTGCGAAACTGGAGGAAAAAAGTTTAACATTGAATCGTAGCATTCAACTAGTTGAGGAAGTTGCTGATGCCTTGAAAAGTATCGAAGAATCGGACTCAGCCTATATTGTTAAACTAAACACACTGCTTTCTGAAAATAAAGGTTACTGCAAGTTAAAGAAAGTAAGCGATGTTCTAGTACACAAAACTGCAATTGACGACACCTTAGAACCACTCGATATGTCTGATCTGTTAGCTTTAAAACATGTTCGTATTGTTTCATGTGACGTGGAACGCGTCTTCTCCGAGTATAAAAATATTCTCTCTGATAATTCACTAGGCAACAAAGATTTTGTTACAGAAGACCAAATAGGTGCTCCTAGCTAATTTCGGTATGCTGATTTCAAATCTATAATTAGATTTTTTCTATCACGTCTAGATTTTGTGTAAAATGCAAATCACTTTTAGTAAAATTTTCTACCACGTCCAGATTTTGGTTTTAATCGGCTTTGATAAATAAAATTTATCCCGAGTTGGCAACACTGAGTCAAGAGCATAGTAACGGGCAACGGCCCAACGGTCAGTCGCTACGTGACAGTCAAGCAGAACGGTTGTTGAAGCTCTCTGCTGATGAGCAAGTGACAGGTTGTGGTGATTGTGTGTTTTTATAGCATTTGTTTTATACTACGGTGTGTATTTCTTTTTATTTTGCACATCGTAATAATTACTTTCTACGTTTTTTCAGATATTGTATGGTAATTCAAAATGGCATCAAATAGACGTGCTTGTGCAAATCACCCAGACAACTTCTGCTTTGTCTGTGGACAATATACACCTAAGCCACAACGTAGAAACATAACAACAAAGATTAAACTTGCCTACAAGTGTTATTTTGACTAAGTTAGGAGACCAACAGAGGGACTGGGCACCACATATTTGCTGTGCACAGTGCAATGCAATGTTAATAGCTTGGATGAATGGTAAAAGAAAAGCTATGCCGTTCTCAGTCCCCATGGTTTGGCGTGAGCCGAAAAATCACTTCAATGATTGTTTTTTTGTTTGACAAAGATTGCTGGTTTCACAAAGAAAAACAAATCAAAGATCACGTACCCAAACTGCGAATCAGCAATGAAACCAGTACCACATGATGAAACAAATCCACCACCAGTTCCACCAGCAACGATAACAGACAGCAGTTCATCTGAAGATTCTGCTAGTGATATAGAAACAGGGAAAGATGGCATATATGTTCCAGATGCAAATATTTCCCCACATTTGTTAAGTCAAGCGGAGTTAAATGACTTAGTGCGCGATTTGGAATTACCAAAAGAAAAGGCAGAGTTGCTTGGTTCAAGACTTCAAGAATTTAATCTTCTCCAACCAAACACCAAAGTTTCCCATTTCCGCCATCGCCATTTGCAGTTTTCATCATTTACTTACAGGAAGAAAACGTTTGTTTCTGCCACGATATCAGTGGTCTGATGCAAGGGATTGGCTGTCGCTATGATCCAAAAGAATGGAGACTGTTCATTGACTCTAGTAAAGCTAGCCTTAAAGCTGTATTACTGCACAACGGCAATGAAAAACCTTCAATACCTGTAGCACATGCCACTGGCCTTAATGAGACTTATGAATCGATGAAACTGCTGCTAAGACTCATCAAATATAAGGACCACACATGGAATATTTGTGGCGACCTTAAAGTTGTATCATTACTTCTTGGGTTACAGTTGGGCTACACAAAGCATATGTGCTTTTTGTGTCTATGGAACAGCAGAGATGACAAGAACCACTACAAAAAACATGATTGGCCATCTAGAACTGAACATGTTGTTGGTAAATACAATGTGAAACACCCAGCACTTATTGACCCTCAGAAAGTACATCTTCCACCACTTCACATTAAACTTGGCCTTATGAAAAATTTCGTGAAGGGTATGGATCATCAAGGTAGTGGTTTCCAATATTTAAAGGATAAATTCAAAGGAATATTGACAGATGCTAAGCTAGAAGCTGGAGTTTTCACTGGACCACAGATCCGCAGTGTCATCCACGACTCATCGTTTCCATCTAACCTAAATGAGAATGAACTAGGAGCATGGACATCTTTCGTTGAAGTTGTCAAAAATTTTCTTGGAAACCACAAAGCTGAAAACCACCGTAAACTCGTAGAAAACATGCTTAAATCTTATGAAATAATGGGATGCAGAATGTCTTTGAAAATTCATTTTTTACATTCTCATCTTGACTTCTTGGGGCTGTAAGTGACGAGCATGGTGAGCGCTTCCACCAACAGATCTCAGTTATGGAAAACAGATACCAAGGTAATTTCAACCCAAATATGATGGGAGATTATTGTTGGTTCCTGCAGAAGGAGAGCTCGTCATCCTACAAGCGACAAAGGAAGAGGACACACCAAAGTTTCACTTAAGAACAGGAATTTGCCTTTCAGTAGTAACAACAAAATACTAACGCGCTTTGGGTGGATGGTTGGGCGCAGGGGTGGTAACTCCGCCAGCGGAATTCCGCTGTCTGTCTTAAGCCAGAATAAAGGAGGAAAGACATCCCTGTTCACTAATTATTTAAGTATGCTTAACATAAAACGTGGCACGGAAAAGTAGCTTAGACGGCTTTCGTAATAGAAGCGGGTGAGAAAAAAAAATGAAAAATAGGGGTTTTCGGTTACACAAAATCTGGACGTGATAGAGAAATTTTGATATCAGATCTGAAATCAGCATCAGCGCTTTAGTAGGAATCAGTAGTTCACGTGTCTGTAACAAAAAAAAAGTTGAAATTTGTTGCCTAGTGTAATAGACGCAAATTTCTTTTCACACACTTGGAACAACATGTTGTAGTTAAATGCAATCATAGTTTGTAGTTCTCCATATTATATTAACTATTTTTATTTCTTGTATTCCTTACCATGTTGTGATTGTACGAATAATGACATTTCTGTCATGTTAATGTTCTTTACCTTTCCTTATTTATTTGTATTTTAAGTGCATATTTAACTGCATATTTTGGACTTTTTTATAACATATTTGCATGCATATTTGCAGCAATTATAAGTGCATATCTATCCGAAGCCTAGTCATTAGTATTAATTACAGTTGCCAGTTTGTCACAAAATAACTCAGTATATGTTGCATAATAAATTGTATTGTGACCTAGCTCATAGTTGTTTATTTTTAGATGCTTTACATTTGTTGTGTACGTAAAGTTTATCTACAATTGATTGCAATGCTTACCATATAACAACTATACTTGCCATGAAATAAAATAGGTATACAGTATAATTTTATACTACAGAATATTATAATACAATATCGCTTAAGTTTTAGAAAACTTAAAAATTTAATAACAAAGATTCTAGATAATCTGCGAATTAATTATTAAAAAAAGGTGCCGGTACGCGGTACCGGTGCGTACCGTCACAAAAAAAACCCTGTATATATATATATATATATATATTATATATATAATATATAAGTTTAAAAAATATTTTTTCTCATTTGAATGGTGCCCATAGAACGGAAAAGGTCCAATAAAATTATGACTAAACGAGAAATAAAAATAAGACATATTAGAACGGGTAATAATAAAAACTAACCAAAGATAAGACTACAAAAAGAAAAAATGGAAATAAAAATAAAATGTTCACGTAGCGACAGTACCAACATATATATATATGGTAATGATAATGTTAACAATGATAATGGCATTGATAATGTTTATTGGCAGAAGACATATCCCATAAAATAAAACGGTACAGTATCCATCAAGTTAATGAACGATACAACTAATTAAACACTAAATTTGAAAAACAAAAAAAGGATAACGATTATATACAGGGTGTCCGAGAATTACCTGTACAAGTTTTGGCTGTTATTAAAAGTCAACCATGAAGTGTAGAAATTCCAGTGTTGTCCCATTTTACAGAGAATCTCATTAAGTTTTTTCTGATACCAAGTTTTGACAAGTTTTTTAGAAATTCCAGTGTGTCCGACAATTATCTGTACAATTTCATCTTTTAATAAAATTCTTGATAACACATGTAAAATTCTTAAACAAGATTATTTAGAATCTGTATTTTGAAATGTTTCTTTTATTAAAGTAACGTTGTCACAAACATTCGATATGTGCACCATCAGTGATTCGCAAAACATCCAATCGATAATCCAAATGTTGCCATGTACGCTGCAGCATATCCACATCAATTCGCTCAATAGCAGCTGTGATTCTTGCTTTAAATCATCAATGTCTGTCACCCGCGTACAAAAAAGAAAACTTGTCAAAACTTGTTATCAGAAAAAACTTAATGAGATTCTCTGTAAAATGAGACAACACTGGAATTTCTACACTTCATGGTTGACTTTTAATAACAGCCAAAAATTGTACAGATAATTCTCGGACACCCGGTGTATATATATTATATATATATATATATATATATATATATATATATATATATTATATAAATATATATATATATATATAAAAGCAAGATCATCAACAACAACTGGCTGGATAATTATGATGGAAGCCCAAACTAATTAACTTAATTAATTTCTAGAAAGGAATTATCTGCTTCCATTTCCAGATCACTCAAAATATGGGAGTGGAAGTAAAGAACGCTATTACGTATGCGCAGACAGCGCAGAACCCCCCCCCCCTACACACACACACACTCCCATAAATATAATAAAAAATTACTTAACCCAGTAAAGCCAAAAGCTGAAAAGCTAAACTGGTGTAAAGTAAATACAAACAAAATGTAAATACTCTACTCCAAAATTTTGTTTTTCTCGTAAAAATTAATGTAATATTTATTGTATGAATAAAGAGTTTACATTCTTTTATTCTCTCCAATAAAGACTACAAAAGGACTGCTCCGAACAACTATCATCCAAAAACGACTACATCTGAGATATTTTTCTTAAAGAGATAGAAAGAATAAAGCAAAATTTAGTAAAGAATTCATTCTCTTTATTCTTGATTGAAAGAAAATCCTAAAAGAACGTTTTATCAAAACATTTGAAGGACAGGACCGGAAATAATTTCATTATATACGTCCAATTCCAAATTGTTGGACAAATTAATAAAGAAAATAAGGTACAAAAAGAAATGAGAGTATTAAACAGCACATTTTGACCAAAAATAATAAGAAACTGATAGGAAGGAGCTAAAAACCTCAACGTATGTCGACAGTTAGCAGCTGACGAGGAAGCTTCTAACAGTGGCTGTATCCTCCAGCGCGGGACACGTCAACGCGAAGAAGAGGCGACGTCAAACCGAAACATCAAGCGCTGGTGGCCAAACTTCCTCAAATCTCCGTGCAGCGGGCTGTCTACGGTTGGCCAGACTGGCAGTCGACGGCCTGTTGTGTGGCATGGTTAGAGTGCCGATCGGCTCCCGGGGCCGGACCTATACCAGCGTGCTATTTCTTTCATTTACGGGGAGCAATTGCGTGCTCCCCGGACTACTCTTACTCTCCGGCGACATTAAGACTAATCCAGGCCCCACTACACTACAACTTACACATGTCACCATGCACAAAGACAAAGACACAATAGGACCATGAGACACATACAAAAGCATAATATTAACATATTACAGTACAACGTAGATGGCCTCACAAACAAAATCATGCAGCTTAGGGAATTCGAACACAAACAAAACATTCACATAGCACTTATACAAGAAACAAAACTAAAACGCACACACAAAACGCCCACCATCACTGACTTCACGGCGATCCGTCAAGATCGTACTGAGGGTCACGGGGGTGGGCTCATCACTTACATACGTAAAAGCATTAGCTACATTGATGCCACCCAAAACATTACAAACACAATCCAAGCAGATAACATGATAGAAATACAGGCAGTTAACATTAAAACACGCGCAAAACACAACACCACACTCATCAACATTTACATCCCACCAGATAGTTCACCTCAGGTGCCAGCCAATTACAATCCACAGTTACACAATCTGGCCTCTCTCACTAATGTCATCTTCGGAGGAGACTTCAACGCTAAAGACACTAGTTGGTACCTGCACAACCAAAGCAACACCAGAGGCGCCAACATAGCCACACATCTAAACAGCCTCTTCATTCTTAACAATACAGAAGAACATACACACATACCCCATCAAGCAGGATACTGAAACTCCTCCCCAGACATATCGTTCTGTTCCCCCTCACTAGCAACACATACACACTGGAGAACAGAAAAACAACTGTCATTAGACCACCTGCCCATCATCATTACAACACGTTCTACACTCTGACCCAACAGCCTTAGGCACATTTACAGAAATTACAAGAAAACTGATTGGGAGCAGTTCAAAATACAGACTGAGGAACATTTCACACATTAAACAGCACATCCATCATAAACATCAATACAACACTCAATACATTTAATCAGATCATCAATAATGCAAACACATACATACCCAAGGGCAACATTAGGAAATACAACCCAAATTACACTAGAGAAATAGCCCACCTCATAAGGCAACGTAACAACCTCAAACATAACACACAAACACCACACACAGAAACCATAAAACAGCAGATACAACAGCTCAACACAGAAAAAACAACAAACTTAAAGAAAAACAAACAAACATTTCGGGAATTCATGACAACACTAAACCACTCCACAGATACATCCAGGCTATAAAAGACTATAAACAGCATTACCCACTCTAACAGCGGCATTCACACCTCACACGCGGCTATCTGTCGCCGCCAAAATAATATCCAACATATACACAACAAGCTAACATTCTAATTAATCACTACTTAAACAGAGACAACAACCAGAAACACGTAGACAGACAGCCAGACACAAGAAAACCTACAGATTCGACACGACAATTACACCCTTCAATACAAACCAGACCACCAAGATCATCAAAAACATTAAGAATTCGAAGGCTACTGGACCAGACAACATATCTAACATACACTAGCTCTCACAAACATCAGCACATATTCATACCAATACTGTATTATTCCTGACATATGGAAATAAGGTAAAATTATTACACTACTCAAACCAAACAAAAATCCAACAGAACCAGCTTCCTATAGACCCATTACTTTACTATGCACACCTTCCAAAGTAACAGAAAGACTAATCTTACAAATCATCAACCCACACATACCACTATCGCCTACTCAACATGGATTCAGATTTCACCACTCAACCACGACATTACTCACTAACCTGACGCAGCACATCATGGATGGCTCAACTCCAGACGACCAGCTCAACGTACACTATTAGCAACAATAAACATTAGTAAAGTATTTGATGCTATCCCACGCTTCCCTCTCATAAACAAAATACTCAACACAAACATGCACAATAACACCAAAAGGTGGCTGAGCAACTATCTTTCAGGAAGATACTCACATGTCACATTTAATGGCAAGTCATCCAAAAACAAGCTTTTTCCGAACGGGGTCCCTCAAGGCTCTGTTCTCTCACCAACACTCTTCAACTTATACATGCATGACATTCCAACACCCATAGATAACAAGCTTACCTTATCATCATATGCAGATGACATCACTCTAACATCCACCCACAACAACATCGACACCGCTACAAATAACCTACAAACATACATAAACAGTATACAAGACTGGCTCACACACAATAGACTCAAAGTAGCGCCCACAAAATCAACCATCACTTTGCTAACAAGCAACACAAAAGAACACCAGATAACTCCACAGATTACACTAAACAACACCAACATTCCACACACTCACAGGACCAAAATACTTGGGGTCACATACAACACATCATTATCTTTTGCAAACCACATTCAGGACATTAAAAACAAATATACGTCAAGATATACACGCTTAGGGTACTAAGAGGTACAAACTTTGGACACCAGCAGGAAACAACATCACTCATATACAAACAATATATTCGCTCAGTTATGGACTATGCTAGCCCATGCTGGGCACCCATTATCCCAAACACACATATAAACACCTTACAGACAATACAAAACAAAGCACTTCGTATCATTACAGGACGTACTCACACAACACCAATAGAACACCTGCACACAGAAACAAAAATACTAAACGTTAGGGAACATTTAGACATGAGGAAAACACAATTCATGGCAGCAGCGACAACTAACCCACAATACCCTCGCCACTACATGTACAATCATACACAAGAGACATTATAACCAAATACTTCATTCCATACCACGCCCCACAGACATCACACAGTACAGAAAACACATACACACACACCTAACTCACAAAGCACTGACACGACTCGGTCCTAATGCGGTCCTAGGTGCGAAGCCGCCACCCATTGACAGGTCAGAGACCAGCCTGAGCAGATCGGATCGAGTTAACTTAGCACGATTCCGATGTTGACATCAGCCCAACTTACAGACATATAAACACAGACTAGACAACTCCACAGACGACACCTGCCACCTGTGCCAGGACACACCACAAACAATTGAACACATTATGACAGACTGTACCGCTCTAGCACAACATAGAATACAACACAACATCACTAGTGCGCTGAACCTCTAGTCCATTCCGGAGAGGGCGATCGGTTACCTGCGTGCCGCCGGCTTGCTCGATCAGGGTGGGCTGATCGGCTAACCAACAACAACAACATCCCCAATAAATGGTCTTCTCTGATACAGGAAAAAAACCAAAAACCAAAGAGTTGATAAATAATCCAGTGCCCACTCACAATGATGTAAAACATTAGTTTATGAAAATGTTTATAACAGTGTTTTTTAAAAACCTTTCTGTTATTTTTCACCTATTTTAATTCATGTCACACTGCGTTATTCATGCAGTAAACACAATCAAAGCAAATATATATATATATATATATATATATATATATATATATATATATATATATATAT
This sequence comes from Bathynomus jamesi, assembly GCA_023014485.1. NCBI lineage: Eukaryota > Metazoa > Arthropoda > Malacostraca > Isopoda > Cirolanidae > Bathynomus > Bathynomus jamesi. The sequence continues at coordinate 284,104 of JAJOZX010002362.1, read as the reverse complement.
ATATATATATATATATATATACAGGGTGTTTCAGGTCGACCGTAGAAATATGGAAATTGATATTGGTATTTAGAAATAAATTTTCATTTGGTATTTGGTATTTGAAGTTTGTTATAGTAATTTCGACAATTTCAATATTTCTACGGTCGACCTGAACACCCTGTATATATATGTATATATATATATAGAGGTGTATATATATATATATATATGACTTAAATAACGAAAGGTTTCGCGAAGAGGAAACGCATTTAATCTCAAAGTAATCGCCAACTTACACGTGAATTTTGTTCTTTAAAATCACACACACACATCTATATATATATATATATATATATATATATATATATACTGTATGTTTATACTTGTATACACCAGAAAAACCTAATAGAGCATAATAGATATAAACAAAATAAAACCAGAAAGCGAAGTAGTGAAATATAAAAGCCATCTGGAATTCAGTTTTAATTTCTAAATATTTACTATTTTCCGTTTCGCTTCATCGATCAGCAATATGAACCCTTTCAGAAGGGAGAATGTGATGACAAAACACCACAAATAAACGAGATCTCAAGAGAAAAGGTTTTCGTGGAAGACCAAAAAAGGATTATAGATTGAAGGAGTTTCGAAGACAATATAAAAGATTCGAGAGAAGGGCCAACAATTTTCAAACTATTTATAAAAGTTGGTTTAGATTTTTTTCCAAATACTCCTTTTCAAACCTAAAAGTTAAGTGTTGGGATATATATATATATATATATATATATATATATATATATAAAAGACGCACTTATTTTCCTTATAAATACCTTAAAAAATCGCCCTGCGTCTTAGAAGCCGAAAGTGGGGAAGGATGAAACGTCCATCACTAGCACAAGTGTGTGAATGGGTGCTGAAGTCATGGCATGATGTTAAGACTGAAATTGTGGTCAAGTCCTTTAAAAAATGTGGTATAAGTAATGCAATGGATGGCACTGAAGATCTACAGATCTACAGATCTACAGAAGCACAGGCTAACAAAGACCCTAAGATCCACTCTAAGGTTAGCCCGAGAGAAAGGAAAGAGTAGGGGGTTAAGAGAAGAGAATAAGGGGTTAAGTAGGGAGCAACACCTATCATTCGTGGGTTAACTTTCATTCAGAAAAAATAAAAAAAAAGACACCATCATCATCCGCCGGCCACTGCCGACAAGTCAGAAAAATAGTCGGAGAGAATAGGAGAGGGGTGAAAGATGAAAAGAAGTAAAATAAGAACGCTTACAAACCATGCAAACACAGATCATTTATTGTATGAGAGTGACAGTGATACAAGTGAAGATGATGATGATGGGGATAATGATGATAATGTCAGTAATGAATCTGAAGTTGATTAATAACAAATAATAAGAGTAATAATCATATTATCTTTCTTTATTGGCTTTTGGGTTTTCTTTTTATTGAATTTTACATATCCATTCTATTAACAATAAAGTGCATCAAAAACTTTTTTTCTTGAATTTACCTTTCCAAAATTAAGGTGCGTCTTTCACGGCGCAGCGTCTTGTAAGCCGTCAAATACGGTATATATGAAAATTATTTCACGAAAGTGACACGTGAAAAATATTTATGATGAATAAAACCACGAAGGGAAAAGAAACACAAAGTGGTGCTCAAGCGCTTTCGTGTTCCTTAGTGTTCCTGAGGATGTCATTAGACGAAAGCGCTTGAGCACCACTTTGTGTTTCTTTTCCTTCGTGGTTTTATTCATATATATATATATATATATATATATATATATATATATATATCTGTGGTGACTAAAGAAATTTATTTGAAATTCACCCATCATCTTCAACCCTATTTAAATATATCTTCTTCTCATTCAGTTGTGTTAAGTTCTCTTGCCCATTTTTAAAGTGAAACAAGTAGAATTTATTGATCAGCAATACTAATAATTATTGTAAATCAAATAATACGGTACTAAAAACGGCATAAGTAGGCAGATGGTGAAGTTTTGGAATATGCTTTATTTATTTACTTATTTACTTCCAGATTAATTTAACCAACAGAAGTGTTGTTGAGAAACTGATATATATATTATATATATATATATATATATATTATATATATATGATGGGCTCGACCCTGCAGTCCTTGTCATCCTTGGTCTTTTTCCACTTGGACTGTCCCCTCCACCCTTTCTTTTTCCTCTGTCTTTCCTCTCACTTTTTCTTTGTTTTTCCGCCGAGATATGCCCTTTTAAATAGAGGCGAATCGGTTCTTCGCGAACTTAAAAAAAAATATATATATATATATAAAGTGCACTAACGTGACCTTGGCAGTACTTCATTTGCACTAGACAAAACGGTTCTCTTTTTAATCAATTTCATAGTTGTAACCTTTCTTATTCATTATCGTTTGTACCTGAGTCTTATTAGTTGATTTGTATTAATAATAAAGTTTGGGTACATGATTTATCAGGAGGAAAGTGCACGTCACGTATGTATGAACTATTTGAGGTCATACGAGTGTATACCTACGTGTATTTTTCGAATCAAACCCATCTTTCAAAACTCGTGTCTGTTTTAAACAATCTAAACCAAAAACCAACAGTATATAAAAAAAAATTTCCGTTCAGACAGGCTTGCTGTCATTCAGTACGACCAATTATATTCTATTTCAATGTAACTGCCATGAAAGAGTTTAAATTCTAAAATCAGTGCATGCTGAATTTATTGTGAACATTTTTTATGCAGTAGCGAGGGGCCAAGGATAATACCCGCAGAAACGCCCCCCCCCCCCACCTTAGAAGAAGAGAGCCAGATTCAAAGTCCAGGGTTTCGAGATGACTGGACACTCTGCGTTTGAAAGATTGGGGGTCATAGACAGGAGGAAAGATGGATTGAGAAAGATTATTCCATAGTTGACCAGTTGAGTAGATGAAAGATTGAAAATACCAATTAACTCTTGCGTTAGAGAGTTGGACAGAAAAGGAATCAGAATGTGTCGAAAATCTGGTGCAGCGTGCTCTCCTTAAAGGAGGAGGCATGCAGTTAGAGAGTTCAGAAGAGCAGTGTCCGTTATAATAGCGATAGTAAAGAGAGAGTGAGGGAACATTGCGGCGAAGAGAGAGGGGTTGAAGACAGTAAGAGGGGAATTGATAAGACGGAAATCCTTTGATTCCATCCGGTCAAGTAGAGCTGTGTAGGTTGAGCTACCCTACACATGAGAAGCGCACTCCATACAGAGACGGAATAGACAGACCCCTGTGTAGAGAGAGCAACATCAACAATTTTAAAAGAAGAGGAAGGATTTGAATTGTGTATTGTTGAAGATAAGGGATAGTCGTATGGAAGACTGTGACGAGTAGATAGATGGAGGAACTGAGTTTTTGAGGCATTGAAAGCCACGAGGTTTTCTCTTCCGCAATCAAAGATAGTAGAAAGATCAGAGGTCAGGTATACCTTAGCCGTCCTACGCGAATCATGGAGTGACTGTTGAGAGGGACGCTTTGGGAAGCGGGTGGAGAAGTGAAGAGTGGAATCATCAGCATAGGAGTGTTAAATAAATGAAAAAGAGTGGGTGATAGGATAGAACCCTGAGGAACACCACTATTCATAGTTTAGAAGTACAGTGGCTATCTACAACCGCAGCTATAGATCGGCCAGAAAGGAAATTAGAGATGAAGGCATAGATTTTCTTTTCATTGGAGTTGTTTAACCTCCTTCGCAACATCTAAGGTCATATGACGGAGGGGAACTACAGCTTTAAGTGGGATCTGAACCACGGGTCGCTACATAATCTGGGCGCGGAGGAAGGCGTAGAAAGATAGAAACCGAAGGAGTGGTGTTTAAGAATCTTCCTATTGAGGATAGATTAAAAACTTTAGAAAGACAAGAAATCAAATCATTTGGACGATAGTTGGAATGTTGAGAACTGTTATTCTTCTTTGGAAAAGGCTGAATGAAAGCGAAGTTCCAGCAGTAAGGAAAAATAACAGATGAAAGAGTTTGCCTAGGCAGGGTGTCAGCACAGAAGCACAGTTCTTGAGAACAACAGGAGGAACACCGTCAAAACCGTACACCGTCCAAGGGTTGAGCCCAGATAGGGCGGAAGAAACATCTTTGGGTGATTTCAGATATAATTAAGTCGGAGGGAAGAGATGGAGAAACAGCACCGGAATCATCAAGGGTTGAGTTGGAGGTGAAAGTTTGACCGAAGAGTTCAGCTTTATCGGGAGAAGAGAAGGCAACTGAGCCGCCGCAATGGAAAAGATGAGGGAAAGAAGTAGTAAAGTTGTTGGAGAGGCTCATGACTAGATGCCGGAAAGAGCGAGAAGTATTAGAATTGGGTAGGTTTTCATATTTTTGTCTGATGAAGGAACTTTTGACGAGTCGAAGAACAGATTTTGCACAATTCTGAACAGAAATATAAGCTAAGTCAGAGTCAGGAATTGGATGGGGACGGTACCTTTTGATGACTGACCGTTTATAATCTCGATGAAAATTCTAGTCTCAGTGTATCAGAGTGACATGTAAGTGAATCTGGAAAACATTAAACCGCATAAGGAGTTTTCTTTCTAAAAGCTGCCGCTAGTGTCTTTTGTTATTTTAATTTTTAACTTGAATTTTTAATGCCAAATGTTTTTTGTGTGTTACTTGTCCTTTTCTTTTTCAGGTTTATTATTATGCCCCCCACCCCCAAAAAAAAATTTGCCTTTTTGCAGGACGCATTTTTTAGACTGGTTCATGATTTTTGTCGGCAACTGCTTTTTGTTTTAAATACAAATTTTGCACAAAATTAGCGCTCATCCTGCCCATTTGAACAGAAGTTTTTAAGCCAATGTGAACTTAACATTTACTTTAAGTTCACGAACCACTTACATTTTGAGTGCAGCTTCACAAAGTTGGTCTCACTGGCTTCGGATGTGACTCTCAAAGTTTTTATGACTGTGGCATTTTTGTAGATTTATGGACTGAGTTGTGTCGTGTATTGGTTTCCAATAATGTTTATAAGAAATCATCATATGTAAAATATAATTATTTTAAATATAAATTATTAATTGATTAATTAAGTAGCGACCTGTTAGAACTGAAGATAGAGGTTGGAAGCTGCGCTGGGGGCATATACCCAAAAAGTCAGTCTCGTACGGGGCCAATTATGAGAAGTTTTTTTGGGGTCAAGATGTAATTGTGATTTAAAATTAATTAGTAGCTTCTTCCACGATTCAGTGTTAAATTTATAAATCCACACTCGCTTTCCCCGGTCATTTTAATGCCTTAATTAAAATAAATCAGAAAGTGGTGAAAATTGTTGTAATTATTAAAATCTCCCTTCTTTAAATGCAAAAAACTTCACTTTTCTACGTGAAAGTCAAAATATGATAATAAAAACCCACTCTAATAGACAGAGTTTATTTCCACAACAGTTTCGATGCCCACTAGCATCCTCTTCGGGTGGATATAGAAATACGAATGAACTAAAAACAAGAGGGAAAACAGTCTAGGAACCATAGAGAAATTCACACATAGGATATATCCCGTTCTCCCGACAACGGAAGGGCATTTTATCAAAGGGTCCCGCTTATAAGTACCTTCACACAAATTAAAATTATCTTCTTGTTCTATTATTTTTTACATAATTATTACATTTATTATTACATTTATTACATTTATTATTGCATTATTATTTATTACATTTATTATTGCATTATTATTTATTACAGAAATTATAAATTTATTATTACATTATTATTGAAACGGTGAACGTTTTCTCATCACTGAACCAAATTCGACTAACAGTATGAGCGGAAAATCTTTTCAACAAATGTTGGCAGCATACGTTATCCTCTTCCGCTCATTAGGATATGCGAGTTGATGGACTTTCATTCGTTTGAAAAGATTCACGCGTAAATCATGTTTGACGATTCTTCGTACCGTACTTCGTGAAATGCGGGATGCTCTTTCAATTTCTCTTGGAAATTTGCGCGTTCCAGGTTGACCTTCTTGTCTGCGAATCAGGTTTGCAACGACTTCCACTTTTTCCTCAATGCGCGCAGTGCAAAGCCGTCCACTCCCTTCCCTTCGAGCGATACCGCCAGTTTTATCAACTTTTCGAACCACTTTCTCTACCCAACTTCTTGTCCAATTTTTATTCAGAAACTCAATTGCACCATAATTTTTCTTTTGTCGAAGTTTTTTTTTTTTTTAATTAGAATAAGGTCTTTTTCAGTGTAGTTTAGCATTTAAAAGGCCCGTTAATTCCTGAAACAAGAAACAAGCATTAAAAATTTTCAGCAATGTGTTTTTAAACTAAATTTATTAAAGCGAATAGGAATTCCATGTTTTTTTAATAATTAGCTTAACATTTTACTCACACGTGTACAATATAGCTTACAGCCAAAGTTACCCTCATATGAAGCTAAGGGCTTATTTTTTTGGCCCACTCTGCATATATATATATAGATTATAATCGATTACGTCAGTGTGAGCTCCGCTAGATGATTTTCGCTTAAATTATAACCGATTCGGATTTATGAGCTACCCTGTATATACAGTGTGTATATATATATATATATATATATATATATATATATATATATATATATATTATTGAATTCGTCTTCTGCATTGTATGTAAAACCCTTCAATCAAATGAGAACTAAACATTTTAACATACTTTTTAATCATTTTAAACTCCTCTAAAAGGTTTCTCCGTTATGTGATGCGTGTCAAATACATTACAGGAATGAAAGGTATCCACCTCTTTCCTGTTAGTTATGGACATTACGTGTTTCAGTTCATTATCAGCCCCTAATTTACATCAGTTTGCATCAATTTACTGTACATTCTAGAGTTAATATACAATATAACACGTGTCAAAAATTATTCAGTATTATGATGAAATAGATGAAATAGACACATTTCATAAATGTTATAATTTTGACGGTATCATGGAATAAAACAGTATCTCGTGAAATATACCTGAATAAAGGCAACTTGTAAAAGGTAGACACGCATAAGGTCTCATCTAAGGTTGCCACCTTGGGGGCGAAGTTCACTCGGAGATTATAATATATATAAAAAAATTACGGTACGTGTAGGTTATCCCCCCCCCCCCCCCCACCAATTTTGACAGAATATTTTCGTTAAAACTAACGAAAATATCACGACTTAACCTAACCAATTATCAAGGGCGTACAGTTGATCTATTAGTAAATAGTAAATACTATTCCAGAAAAAAACAATGTTATAATTAATAATAGATCAACTGTACGCCCTTGATAATTAATTGGTTAGGTTAAGTCGTGATATTTTCGTTAGTTTTAACGAAAATATTCTGTCAAAATTGGTGGGGGAGATAACCTACAAGTACCAAAATTACTGTAATTACAAATGGTAATTAAAATGCATATTCTTTACATGTTTAATATGAGCACTTTTGCTTTCATTAGATTGAAAGTACATTATATTCTAAGCATAAAAATATATTATAAAAAAGTTCAATTTAAACCTAAATTCTAAAATTAAGAATTAAGCTTTTTTATGTTACATTTTTATGTTATATATTATATTTTTCAGCTATCGAAAAAAGCTACAAAAATAAAAAATGTACAACGTTCCAAAATATATGACACGAAACAACGAATGATAGCTTTGAGGACTTAAGGCCAGCCCGCACACAGGATCGTCTCGCGACTCACGACTCCAGTCGCGTGATTTTACATCGAGAGAATGGGGAGTCCCGCACACTGCAGCAACCGCGACGCAATTCCCAAAATCGTTAGCTTAGAATAGTTTAGGTTAAAGTTTTGCAGTACGATGGTTTCTTTTGTTAAGCTAAGCGAGACAAAAAGCAGCGTAAATAGGTTGTTACATTAATCTGAAGATTAATTAATTACCCCTCCAAAAAAAAATCAATTTTCATTAAGTTAGGATGATCTTATGAGATTATTTCCACTTCGTGTAACCTTTTTAACTCGTTATTAACTTTTTATTATCTTCAAAGATGACGAGGATAAACTCATCAGCGAACAAACATATTTCGAGAAAAATCTCTCGACACAGTTTCATTATCCTTAATTAATGATGAAATGGAATATTATAACTTGAAATAAAAAATAACATTTTTAAGAATTCGCACTGTAAATAATACTGAAAGGTATAATCTGTCATATATTAATGCAAATTTTATTACTTGAATGATATGATGGTATTGTCATGGTAACCGCTCGCTTTTGTGAAAGGAAGAACGTCTATCCAATAGACAGTTTTCAGAATATTGCCTATAATACGTGAGCGTGCAATAAAGAAGTTTCTAAACTGAATGTTTTTAGATCCCTTACATATAATTCCGTCCCGTTTATGACTTTCCTATCGAGTCCTCCTTAAAACATAAATAAATACACTAATTAATTAATTAATTAATTAAAGAAAAAGAAAATTATGATTTTTTTTTATGTGAAAAGTGTCTAAAATCTTTGTTATCATGATCAGGTCGACTGTGTGAAAAATGGCTTACACTGACCCTTTTTATAAACCTCACATTCCTGACCTCTCTCTCTCTCTCTCTCTCGCTATATTTATTAAACTAATTTTACCTCTTAAACCTTAAAATAAATCAATTGATCTTAAAAACTTGATGCAATTAAAGTTTTGCTAAAAAGAAAAAAAAAATGTATAAAAAAGTTAATTGGGAACATAATTTTAAATATTTATTATTTCCATTATTTTTCTATGCGTTCCATTAATTTTCAATTAATGTTAAATGTTTTCAGCACTAATTTATTAATGAATTTTTGAGTGACAAATGTTTTTAAGAGGCAGAAATTATTTCCTATATTTTTAGAAAAATATAATTTTAGTTACCCATTTCATTAATCGGAAATCATTTTCTATCATTTTAAAAAATTATTTTGCACTTTGTAATTTTGTAACATTGACTGAAACAGTAATTATTCTGGAAAATAATGCAGAAAAAAATTAGAGGTAATTTAGAGTCGAATTAAGTATGATTTTTAATTGAATATTTCATATATATATATATATATACATACACCGTTGGTAACCTCTGGTTAACTTCCGCCCGAATTGTTCATTCTGACGAGGGTCAAGCTTTTTCACTCCACCTTAGACCTACAGTTTAACGTGGCCACTATGACACCCAGGGTACCCGTTTATCTACCATCCACTTTCTTTATTGTGTGGAAGGATGAACAGCTGGGTTTTGCTGCGCGCCGGCTGCAGTCACCGGGTCTCGATCCAGGAGCCGATGGATTCGTAGTCAGCGACGCTAACCACTACACCACCGAGGCGCATTTTATATTAAGGAACAGATTTCCAGCAGACAGCAGACAGGCCAATAACAAACAATAAAGCTAAAATTATTTACCTGATATATATATATATATATATATATATATATATATATATATATACTGTATACACTGGCAGGGGTAGCCAGATTTTACTGAGATGGGATCTACTTTTTCCAAAGTTCTCCCTATTAAAATTAAAATTAAATTATTAAATTATTAAAATTATTTAATTATTAAAAAAACATGGAATTTCTATTCGCTTTAATAAATTCATTTTAAAAACACTGCTGAAAATTTTTAAGGCTTGTTTCTTGTTTCAGGAATTAACGGGCTTTTAAATGCTAAACTACACTGAAAAAGACCTTATTCTAATTAAAAAAAAAAAACCTTCGACAAGAGAAAAATTATGGTGCAATTGAGTTTCTGAATAAAAATTGGACAAGAAGTTGGGTAGAAAAAGTAGTTCGAAAAGTTGATAAAACTGGCGGTATCGCTCGAAGGGAAGGGAGTGGACGGCTTTGCACTGCGCGCATTGAGGAAAAAGTGGAAGTCGTTGCAAACCTGATTCGCAGACAAGAAGGTCAACCTGGAACGCGCAAATCTCCATGAGAAATTGAAAGAGCATCCCGCATTTCACGAAGTACGGTACGAAGAATCGTCAAACATGATTTATGCGTGAATCTTTTCAGACGAATGAAAGTCCATCAACTCGCATATCCTAATGAGCGGAAGAGGATAATGTATGCTGCCAACATTTGTTGAAAAGATTTTCCGCTCATACTGTTAGTCAAATTTGGTTCAGTGATGAGAAAACGTTCACCGTTTCAACTCCGGTGAGCACTCAAAACGATCGGGGTGTATTCAAGAGCAGGAAAAAAAAAATTATGTGTCGCCGAGGAGGCTCTCGCGAGAGCCCCCCACTTTTACCCAGAAATTATAGTATCCGCTTTCATTTCGAAATTTGGAAAATCTCTCGTTTTTGTTGAACCAACGGACAAGGTTAATGCTGCGTACTATCAATTAATCGTCGAGAAGCATTTGCCCGTCATTCGTGATAAATCAGGAGAGCGATTCACCATCCAACAAGATGGGGCAACTTGTCACACAACAACTCGACTGTCTTTTTTCGGGCTAATGTTTCGGACTTTATTGAAAAAGAACATTGGCCTCTGAACAGTCCAAATTTAAATTCAGTGGACTATTCCATTTGGTTCGCGCTACAGGAGCTTGTCCACGAACATCCTATCGAAAACGTGACAGTATCGCGCCAGGCGATCGATGACGCTCGGGAAAAGTTATTGCAGAGATTTATCGATTGTGTCATTGATCAATGGCGCTCCAGGCTAGAAGCCCACATTCAGCAAAAGGGTGAACATATTGGACATTTATTCTAATATAAGTTTTAAAGTTTATTAGTTTAATTTCCCTATTGCCAACATAAAAAAATGGTTTTCTTTAAGTAAATGGAACGGGAAATTATACTTTTGTTTTGTATCCAGCAAACGCTGTTTTAGTAAAGAAAAAAAATCTGATGAATTTATTTTTTCAGCACTTAATTTAATTTAAATGTTCTTCATATATTCAACAAGATTTTTATTTGAAATTTGGCACACATGTTTTAAAAAGTGAGTTGTACTAAATATTAAACGAAGGGGTTACCTCTTATACCTCTCTCTCTCTCTCTCTCTCTCTCTCTCTCTCTCTCTCTCTCTCTCTCTCTTATCTCTCTATATATATATCTATATATATATATATATATATATATATATATATCGGATGTCAGTTTTTCAACATCTGCGGATGCGGATTTTTAATTTCAATATCCGCGGATGCGGATATTTAGTTAATCTATCAATATAATATACAATTATGAATATATGACATAATTTTTCAACTTTCGTGATATTACTATTATGGCAGGCAGTGCATAAGAATTAAAATTAATATTAATGTTTTCATTATGATAAAAATAATAACTTTCTCGAGAGTTTCAGCCACAGAAAATTCAATGAAACGAGTTTCATTTAATTTTCTGTGTTACCACGTATTTATATTTTGAGGTTTATAGATTTGTTTGTTCATTATATATAATTAATACTTTATATGAAATGTGCATGACTGGGCCTTATAAGCTACTTTATAAGCTAATTTAATTGTAAATTGCATAATTTATTAGAGATAATATCCGCATAACATCCGCAGTCAGAAGTGCGGATGCGGATGTTGAAAATTATGCGGATGTGGATGCGGATATCCGGTCCACCACTAATATATATATAGGGTTAAAATATCTGCACCACACATACTCCAGGTAAAAAGGCCTTAAAATACCATCTTTAAATCTTCAGAATGCACTCGGCAATGACAAGCAAACGAGTGTGAATTTGCAATTTACAATATATATATATATATATATATATATATATATATATATAATAAACAACCACAGGGAAAAAGGAAAACGAAACACGAAATCCGAGCGCTTTCGTGATATATTCACATCTTCAAGGACAAGAAAGAAAGCGCTCGGATTTCGTGTTTCTTTTTTCCTTTTTCCCTGTGGTTGTTTGCTTATTAATAAGATCACGTGTTATTCTGTGATTTTACTGCATATATATACCTTTGGTTAGCTTCCGCCCGAATTGTTCATTCTGACGAAGGACAAGCTTTTCACTCCACCTTAGACCTACAGTTTAACGTGGAATCCGAACCACGCCCCCATCAGCAGCCCAGCGTCTCAACCACTAGGCCACCTAGGGTACCCATTTATCTACCAACCACTTTCTTTATTGTGTGGAAGGATGAACAGCTGGGTTTTGCTGCTCGCCGGCTGCCGTCGGGTCTCGAACCCGGGGCCGATGGATTCGTAGTCAGCGACGCTAACCGCTACACCACCATATATATATAGTCTATATATAAATATATATATATATAGTCTATATATAACTTTTTTTTTTTTTTTTTGCTCTGCTTGCCTTTTTGGGTTGTATCGAAAAGGGGAGTTTGCAGATGAAGTATCTCGAAAGTGGCGGAAACGACAAAGACAGGTTTTACAGCCTCACATATGGCAAACCTGACGGCGAACAATGATTGGTGTTCCTCGCTTCACATCTTCAATTTATAAACGACAGCAATGTTTCAATAAAAACTATCGTATTATTCGATTAAATCTTGAATTTAGAAAAATTAATGAACTTCTTGATACCACATTTAATTAAAGCGATTCTAGTTTATTTGTTAGCGCGTTTTTCGGCTTTATTTACGGACAAAATACTGATTTGAAATAGTTTTATTGTTTAAATGATAAATTAAACTCATTACTGTCCATATTTCATCTAAATATGGGCAACTACAGGGTGATTCAAAAGTCAGGTTACATAGGGCTTTTCTGTTTCTTTGCAGGTAAATGAGTTATGAGATGTTATCGAAGGAGGAGCGCATTGATGTGATATTCCTAGCTGGCTGCACGAGTGCATTGCCGTTAACGGTGGCCATATCGAACATGTGATGTGACTATTCCCCTGTATCATTACATAATACAGTATTTCCCTATGTAACCTGACTTTTGAATCACCCTGTAAATTAAAATTTTCACTTATAAATCGTTACAGTTTGTATAAAAATGTAAATAGTATCCACGGATAACTTTGGATATCGAAATTTAAAATTATATAAAATTTATATTGACTCGGGTTCATCCTCGGGATTTCTTTTTCCTTTTTTTTTTTTACAAGAACTGTGTACAATTCACGACTTTAATAGGAGGTAACTATTAGGGGGGGGGCCATACTCCCCTATTTGGGGGACAAAAATCACGCGATGTTTAATGGTTCAGAAAGTGAAATGAGTACATTGCAGCAAATCAATTTATTTAAGTTCATAAGGTTAATTATTTTAAAAGGATTTTAATACTTTTAAAGAAAATTTTAGTCCTTCTTTAGACAAACACGAAAAGCATTTTAAACACATTTCATGGGGAATTTTGCTCAGCAATTAGAAGTTAATTATTTAATCTATTTAGTAAACTTTAATGGGTTCACTTACACAGTTAAGGGAGGAAAACATGATAATAACCTTAGTAACCTTAGTTCTCTCTCTCTCTCTCTCTCTCTCTCTCTCTCTCTCTCTCTCTCTTTTTTTTATGTGCTGAATGAGTACTTTGTGGGAGTGTTCACCAGGGAGGACACCTGCGTCATCCCCGAGCCGGGCGTCAGACACGAAGGTGCTGGCCTGGACAGTGTTCGGTGTACCGCGACAGTCGCTGCCGATAGAATAGACAAACTGAGCGCGTTTAAGGCTCCTGGGCCAGACTAATTCCTCCCCAGAGTGTTGCGGGAAGTGCGGGATCAGGTGGCTCCCCACCTGGCTACAGTCTTCAACAAGTCGTTGGAGACGGGCCAGGTGCCTGGTGACAGGTCGTGTCTCACTAACCTGCTTGAGTTTTTCCACGTCATGTGGAGTGAGTATGATAGGAGTAGGGCGATTGATATACTTTATCTCGACTTTCAGAAAGCCTTTGATAAGGTACCTCACCGCCGGCTAATGGCCAAAGTTCGCGCGCTGGGTATCAGTGGGGAAGTAGGTAGGTGGATTGAAAACTGGCTGAAGAATAGTGGCAGAGGGTTGTAATTAAAGGGGGCTAGCTCGGGTTGGACCTCGGTCACTAGCGAGGTTCCTCAGGGTTCCGTTTTGGGGCCACTGTTGTTTATCATTTACATAAATGATATCGACGGTGGCATCGCCAGTAGGATCGCCAAATTCGCTGATGACACCAAGCTTGGGCCAATGTTGGGACGCCCGAAGCGATCGAGCAACTGCGTGCGGACCTAGGTAGGATAGGAGAGTGGTCCGAAAAAATGGCAAATGCCGTTTAACTTGGGTAAATGCAAGGTGATACACATTGGTTACGCCAATCCCAAGTCGGACTACTCCACGTTGGGGAGTAATATCGAGGCGACTGATTTGGAAAAGGACTTGGGTGTGCTAATTAGTAGCGATCTTAAGTTTGCCAAACAGTGCGTAAAGGTGGAAAAGAAAGCCCAGAAGCTGTTGGGTTATATCAGGAGACAATTTCGATTTCGGAACAAGGAGATTGTGCTCTCTCTGTACAATTCTCTGGTTCGGCCGCACCTGGAGTATGCTGTGCAGTTCTGGTCGCTTACCCTCAGGAAAGATATTGACAGGCTGGAGCGAGTGCAGGCGAGGGCCACAAAGTTAATCCCTTCCGTTAGGCATATGGGCTAGAATTGACGCCTACGCGCGCTGAATTTTTTTCGCTGGAAACTCGGAGGCTGCGCGGTCAACTCATCGAGGTTTTCAAGCTCCTACGCTGGTTCAACGATGTCGATTTTAGAAGCATGTTTAGTTTAAATGATAACCCAACTCGCAACAATGGTTGGAAGTTGGATTTGAAACGGTTTAGCACTAGTGTGTGTGGGACTTACTTTACCTATAAGATCTGTGACACGTGGAACAGGTTACCTTCAGAGGTTGTGAACAGTTCCTCTGTGGATCAGTTGAAGAAAAGGTTAGACCGAATCTTGCACACTATTTGAGGGTGTATGAATTTCTCCGTGGCACGCGTTTCCATTGGTACCTCCTCGGTATTGGCCGCAAGGCCTTTTGAAGTACTTCTCTTCCTTGTAACTCCTTGTAACTCCCTCATTTGCAAGAATATTGATAAATTATTTTTCAGATTTTCAGTAAATATTTTACTGATGTGAAATTTCATCGCCAAATCTATGAACCTAATTTTATTTAATCACCCTTAACGTAATCTAACCTAGTATCTTCGTAATTAAACTAATTTGAGTTAATTTAGTATCACCCATGAAAATTTGTTCATAGAGAACCAAGATTTTGTTGAATCTTCAAATTTTCAAATGAATTTGTTATGTTAACTCTTTCCGGCCCGGTTTATTTGTGAATTGGAAGAAAAAAAGCACTATTATGGGTTCATATCGGGTCCGGACAAAAGCCCCCTAGGACAAAAGCCCCCTGGACAAATTGGTGGGTAGGGCAAGTCAGGTGTCACATCTAATCTGAAGCATCACTTCCACTTCAGCCACCGTGGTGTTAAGGTTATGGGCTGTTAGTTAGGACAAAAGCCCCCTCGGACATTGGCCTCTGAACAGTCCTGCTTTAGGATCTTTTCCGTTTGGGGGCCAGCAGCAAATTTTAATGAAAATCGGTATACAAATGTGGTTTTGGTCACTGATTTCAAAAATAACTTTCTTTTGTTTTGGAGAAATGAAAAACAAACATAATAGAGCACTTTAAATAATTAATATGTGTTTTAACTAGCTTAAACTAGTTACAGAGGATTGTATTAAATTTAGCCAGAGTCACAAATTGCTACTGTTTATGAAAAAGTGCTCTAAGTGTGGGAAAGTGTGTTCCTTTGATAAAAATACTCAGTTCTTTCGTTGCCAAAAGTGTCGGTCAAACGGTAAAAAGTGCAACTTTACGAAGAATACGTCTTTTGAAGGATCCCGGCAGATCTGTAAAAGTAGCAGAAAAAATCAAGAATTAATGCCTGATTAGGTCAATTGAATGCCCGGTTAGGTCAACTGAATACCCGGTTAGGTCAACTGTACGCCCTTGACGACTGGTTAGGTTAAGTTATGATATTTTCGTTAAAAACACATTAATTATTTAAAGTGCCCTAACATATTTGTTTTTCATTCCGCAAAAAAAGAAAGCTATTTTTTAAATCAGTGACCAAAACTACATTAGTTTACCGATCTTCATTAAAATTCGCTGCTAGCCCCCAAACGGAAAATATCCTAAAGCAGGACTGTTCGGAGGCCAATGTCCTAGGGGGCTTTTGTCCTAGAGGGCTTTTGTCCTACACTCGGGTTCATATAGACCCACTGGGCCGTAAAGGGTTAAAGCAATATTGGATCACCTGAAGATCAGGGCCCCCATGTATTCTTGTTTTTTGCTTTATAGTACCAAATATAATAATAACTTAAATGCTGGTTAGGTCAACTGTACGCCCTTGACGATTGGTTAGGTTAAGTCGTGATATTTTCTTTAGTTTTAACGAAGATATCATTTGGTAATTGAGGCTGGGGGCCCTGATCTTCATGTGATCCGCAATTTCATTTGAATCATGGAAGTTTATGTTGAAAGTGCGAAAACTTCATAGTCAACAAAATTCAGATAGTGAATCATTTGGACATGTTAATTTGTTGGAAACTATAATCAAGAAATGTTTTTTGTTATATTTGTCTTCAACGTAAATTATCTATTGTGAATGAACAGGATTGTGTGTGTGTGTGTGTGTATGTGTGTGTGTGTGTGTGATAAAGACTCGTACTCGTAATGGAACCGTGGTTGAAAGAAGTTAAACTGAATAAACAACCAACAAGTCTTCAAATTCAGTCTAGTTTACTCGTTAAGACTTAAATTAAGTTAATACTGGAATCTGGCTTCCTAATAAGGGTAATCTTTTCCGAGTGAGGCCTAATTAGGCTACTAATTCGTAAATGTATAACTTAGAATACTCTTCTAATTTATATTTGTTCTCTGTTTTCTGATGCTGAATTTGCCACAATTTAAATTGCAACATTTCAGTAATTTAAATAAGTAATTATAATTTCCAAAGGCTAAACTATTTAAATATATAATGAAAAGTTCATATTTAATTTGGTGCTGGTTAAGTATGCGGTCTACCTACGATTCGGCGGTCTACCTTTTAATTATAGCTTCTTATCTTGTTTACTAATTGTTTGTTTACATCCCATTATCAATCGCCCTTGACGATTGGTTAGGTTTAGTCATGATATTTTCGTTAGTTTTAACGAAAATATCATGATTAAACCTAACCAATCGTAGGTAGACCGCATACTTAACCAGCACCTTTAATTTATTATACGAGTAAAAATGTGTAACTTCGAGAAAAGTTTAGAAACTGAAGAAAAAAGAATTTTAAAAGGGAGCAATCCAAGAATAAGCACCCCAAACTCCCCAATCCAAGAA
The DNA here is from genome assembly GCA_023014485.1 of Bathynomus jamesi. NCBI lineage: Eukaryota > Metazoa > Arthropoda > Malacostraca > Isopoda > Cirolanidae > Bathynomus > Bathynomus jamesi. The sequence goes on along the minus strand of JAJOZX010002362.1, from coordinate 266,827 downwards.
AAAGCAGCCCAGTTAGACCCCAATCAAAGAAACATCACCCCAGTTAGACCCCAATCTAAGAAACAGCACTCCAGTTCGACATCAATCCAAATTAAAGGATTTTAACATCAACATTCCTCGAAAACTTTGTCCAGGTCATTGCTTGATCGCACTTAGCACACTTAGCGCACAGCATCATTTTTTTAATAAGATTTTTTTTCCGTTGCACCAATTTATTACTGGCAATGGATCGTCAACCAATAATGGTAACACTTCAGTTTGAAAGGTTGATGCTGTCATCTTGCCCTCAAACTTCTGAATGGTTTTTACATTTCAGGATTTATTTATAAATATATCGAAACCTACGGCAAAATTATTGAATGCCCGGTTATGTTAATTGAATGCCAGGTTAGGTCAACTGTACGCCATTGACGATTGGTTAGGGTAAGTTGTAATATTTTCGTTAAAACTAACGAAAATATCACGACTTAACCTAACCAATCGTCAAGGGCGTACAATTAACCTAACCGGGCATTCATTTAACCATTTTAGAGCAATTAACTCCATTTTAATTCTATTTTAGAGCAATCCCAGAATAAGCACCCTCGTTCGACCCCAATCCAAGAAAAAGCACCCTAAATTGATTTGGGGTGCTTATTCTTGGATTGCTCCTTTAAAAGTATGTCACATTCAACAAATTAATACTTTGTGCAAATATTTCAACAGAATTAATGTATAGGTACTGAATTAAAAGTAAACATATTCTGTTGAAAAAAATGAGAATATTTTGTTGAAAGAGGTGGATCATTACAAGACGATATCGCGAGTAATACTCAGGTTCTTGCACCACAGGTCAAGGTCACAAATAGAGAAGATAATGATGTCGTTCCGACCTAGTTTTTGTTTTTTATGTTAATGAACATATTTAAAAAAAAGTAGAACCTTGTTACCTTGTTGCTGTTCCGTGCGTTGGTCTCTCTTCACACGAAGGTCAAGCTGGTGGCCCTGCCTCTAGGTTTGGCTTGGTGGAGGAGCGAATTATATATATATATATATATATATATATATATATATATCAGTGGCGACGGAGGGGGTCAGGCTGAGCCTGGCCTGTTATTTCTCATGCTAGTGACTTAAAAAAACTAACAATACACAATCCCATCTCTTGTCAAGTCGTTAGGCTAAAAGTTTCCATCCATCCATCCATCTATCATCTAAACCCCATTTCTCCAGTGAGGGTGGGGAGAGAGACGCGGGAAGAGAGGGAAGATATGTGGCTAAACATATTGAGTCAGATATCTTTTACTTTATAGAACATGTTATAATGACCATGTTAGGATTTATAAATAAGGTTATATAGCTATTTGCATATACATTGTGATTGTACATAAAGTTAATTATTACTGTATTATTATGCATCTTCTCAATAACAAAGCCTTACAACTTGCATAAAAATGTACAATTCCACGTCAGTAGTATGGGCGAAAAAGGAGAGAGTGCAATGCAATTGCAAATGTTGATCAAAGTTGCAAGGCACCAGTTCCAAACCCCATTTGTTGCAAGCACCCCACAGTGCCAACCCCCCTTGTTGCAAGGCACCCCCCTAAAGGGGGAGGGGTTGCTGCAAGAGCAACAAGGGGTTATGTAACTTGGAGGCGGAGTTATCCCCCAAGTAGCAATGAACTCCCGCTGGGGAAGACCTCTTTGGGGGAGCAGATGGGACGGCCTCAACTCCCCCAAAGGGGTATAGGTATACCTAATCTAAGAGAGAGGAGGAGAGGTGTTCACTTGACAGGAGCCAAGCGTATATTAAGACTTCAGCCGAGCGACCTTTGTCTTATAGGGCCCCTAATCAGCCAGTCGGCTTAATCAGCCAGTGCCTCCAGGCATTATCAGCCAGTTGGCACAGTGTATACTTCGTTTTGGCACGTACACACCCGTCTATACGCCCATAAAATATTACGATTATATGCGTCGGGCTCGGCGGCGGGGCGTCCTTCCGCGGTTGGTAGCCAGGGTGACCTAATGATCCGTGTTAAACTGTAGGTCTAAGGTGGAGTGTAAACAGCCTTTTACGAATGGTAGATAAAATGGGTAACCTGTCTCCCTCCTCGCTCTCGCTCTCTCTCTCTTTTATATATATATATCCCCGTTAAAAAGTGGGGCGAAAAGATTGACATTCGTCAGAATGAACAATTCGGGCGGAAACCAAAAAAAGCCTCTATATGTACAGTTCCGAAAAAAAAGTTCATCTAAAAAATTCTGAAAATTAGTACAAGAAACGTACACAAAGTTTATAATCACATCAAATTGTATTAATTAACTCGGCCTCTACCAATTCTGATAATTATTCTTTTAAATTATTTTATATCAATGTAAAACCCGTTAATTCCTTCATATATATATATATATATATATATATATATATATACCAGGGGTGGCCAAGTTTCCTGGACCCAAAAGCCACATACAACGTTTTTCAGATGTACGAGAGCCGCAAAATATCTTAAAAATAATTTAATTATTAAAAACATATACATATAGTTATACTCACATTATTAAATTGTTTAATTACTGCTTGTAGGAGGCTTAGTTTGGGTCTTCATTTTGGCTGTTAATGCTTTAAAGTCTGGCTGATGTGATGTTAAGGCGGTATGAAGAAGCTCAATCAGGTGTTCGTTAGTGAGGGCAGCACGATGTTTTGACTTTACAAACTTCATTATCGAGAAGAGTGCTTCACAGCAATAAGTTGTCCCAAAAACTGAGATAAGTCGGAAACTGGTTTTCCTGAGGTGAGGATACTTTGTCTCTGGTACTTGCTTCCAAACCTCAACTGCAGATAAGCTTTTATGTATCAACTTTAAACCCACGTCCTCCTGTAGCTCCAAAAGTTCTGTTTATATTGAAGCAGCTTCCGTAACAAAAGGTGTGGTAACAGGACAGCCATCGTTGACGACATGAATCAGGAAAGGATTTACAAGAAATTCGAAGCATGGTTTTAGCTTTAGTTCATCAAACCTGAACTGAAAATCATCAATTAGTCCTTCTAATTTACTTTGTATTCCTCCAATTTACTATTTTTTATTTCAATATCAAGAAAAGTGTTTGCTCAGTTTTTCGGGTGGGGAAAGTGGTCAAATTTTTTTGTTACTAGATCTTTTTGGAAGAGCTTTTTTTTTATTCTGGAAACTGAAAACTGTCTGTGTAAGGTCAGAAATGACATTATCCTTTCCCTGAAGTGCCAAATTTAGATTTTGGTGTTGTATTACATCAGTAAAAAGCATCAGATCCTGCACCCATTCGTGATCTTCTAGTTGTGGGTATGACTTTCCCTTTTCTTTCAAGAAATCAATGATAGGCTCCAACAGTGCAACAAACCTATTCAGGAGATTACTAGTTGATAACCACCTTACAATATAGTAGAATGAAAGGTCATCTGGCTTATCTTGAAGATCCAGCTCCTCGATAAAATTTCTAAACGCTCGGTGCGTTTTTGCATTTGAACGAATGAAATTCACAATTTCTAGAACACATTTCATAACACTGTCATACCTAAAGTACTTGCTTACCAAATGACCACGGTGAATGATACAGTGAATAAAGAGACACACAGGATACTTGGGATCGCGTGTCAAGAGCCCAACTAGGCCTACATTTTGCCCTACCATAGCTGGTGCTCCATCTGTTGCAACTGACAAGTTTATTCAATGGAACTTGAGCATTTGATAATGCCTCGTCACGTGCGTTCTTTATGTCAACCCCTGTGGTGGTTTCTCTTAGGGTCATTAAGTCAAAGAGTTCGTTCACATTTTCGTCGCCAGTAACATAACGAACAAATATCGCCAGTTGAGGGTTATCTTTAATATCTGTGTATTCATCGAGGGCCAAACTGAATGCAACAGAATTCTTCAAATCACTCTGCAACGAGCATGTAATTTCAGCACTGATCTGGGAAATACGTCTCTCTGTAGTGTGGCGGTAATAAAAATACTTGCTATTTGTTCTCGAAGCTTTGTGTTATCTGGAGTTACATCGGCAATATTCTTCTTCACAAATTCTCCACTACTGTAGGTAAGTTGAGCACGAGCAATATTCCATGCCATAACAAAACTAGCTTCAGTAGTTAAGTCAGCTGTCTTACACAATAATGAAAGTACAGTTTGTTGGGCAATACAGTAGGCTAGATTTCAACATTGTTAACTTAGTCTTCCGCAATTCTGATTTGGGAGGAATTTCCGTTATAAAATTTTTATGGTTAGTTTCATGATGACGCTATAAGTTACTGGCTTTAAAGTGATTGAATGCCACGTGGCAAATAAGAAACACAGGTTTCCCACCCTTAACAGTAAAGGCAAAGCTCTCCTCCCACTCCTGTTTAAAAACTCTATTTTCTTCTTCATATTTCCGTTTCTTACACTTTGTCTGCTCAGTCATTTTAATCAACTAAGGGGTTGTATAACTTTCACTTGTATAGCTGAGAAAAATAGCCACTATTTGATCTAAGAAGCCAATTTTAAAACACACTCACTCGTTAGTACACGCGGCCCGCAGGGTAGCTCGAGGGGTTCTGGACACTGGTGAGTTGCAATTGGTGTTAATTACGTAATTATCCAGCTTAGTGCCTGTCACGCAAAAGAAATTGTCGTACGCATGACGCATTTTATTGTCAATTCAATTTTTCCTTGTTTTTTTCATATTTTTTCTGTGAAAAAAAATATTTGTATTATGAATTTTGTCTTTTTATGATAAATACAATAAAAACCAAAATTTTCTCGCGAGCTGCAGTTAACAACCTCGAGAGCCGCTGCGTCTCGCGAGGCGGGGTTTGGCCACCGTTGATATATATGTAGTTATATTTATCTTTGTTCACATTTAAAAATAAAATTTGAAACATCTGTTTCTACAAAAAAAAAATAATTACGGGCTATAAACACCCTCTCACTTCCATTCTGAACTTCTCTCATATATATATACGCACACATGCTCATCAAATTCTTTATTGCGTTTCTCTGGTTTCCAAGATTTGAGATAAGGTAGTTTTAAATATATAATTAAACGAGTCTTTGTGAAAAGGTCAGAATGAACAATTCGGTCGGAAGCAATAGAAGGGTTAAATGGAATCTTATTCCTATTCTCTCGACATCATAAACTTTGGGCTAATGACCGCAACCAGCACGCATCTGTTATTTTTAAATTTATTGTATCGTGGAATTCTTATACGATACAATAAATTTTACAGCGACTTTCTTCATGGGTAATTAACTGTCTTCTACTTTTATGTTTCAGGCATCATAAACCGTTTCACAATCCAACCTCAACCCTCTCTCTCTCTCTCGGTCGAATACAAGATAAAAAAACAAAGCGTTTCTCGTCTCTCCACGAATGGGGATATCTAACACGCCCCAGATTTCATGGCGGATGGCTAGGGACAGCTCAGGACTTGTATATATACACCTCTGATCTTACGCTGGTTGGTTGTATGATTACAAGACCCATTATTCTCCTCTGCGCACTTCACGCACAGGGGAAACATGATTTGTGATCTATAGCGACGGGTAAGATCGGCATCCATAAATCGCGAGGGGAGCACGTCTACGAAAGAAAGACCGAAAGAGTACTTGTTCAAATTGTTCAATGGTAGGCAGGTCAGGTTCCACCAGTTTTTCAGGTGCACGTACGGGGTACAGATTGTTCGTCATCACGTAGGGATATAAAGGACAGAAGTCGTAGTAATGGAGTTTCACGCCCTCCGTAGGTGGAAAGTTTAGCTTGAATGGGTTTGTACGCCCTCTGAACAAGCTATCACCGCATTTGAGAGGATCCAACACCATTGAACGCTTGATCGTGTTTATTTCTTCACGGTAGTGGCCATCTGTTTCCATCCGTGCATCATACTCATGCTCCCACAAGATCTCGTGAGTGAACTGGGTACTGATAAGCTGATCGCGGGTGCGGGTCCATGCAAGACTGTCGGCCGGAGATCTACCGTGGATATCCTACGATTCCACCCTCAGGACGTGGGCAACCGTGCCACCAGCAACGTTAAAGGAGTACACAGTCTTCTCACCAGTGGTATGGTCTTCGTTTAGACCATCAACCCAAAATATACGACCACTGACCTTAATGGGTACTTCTCCCGTGTTGCGGGCGTGTTTTATATATACTCCGGTCTGCTATCGTATGTGTATGAGCCAGTAAATAGCCTTGTGCCCATGACTGCGAGGGCTGTTTCTGTGAATGACGGCTAAGGTGTCTTTTGGCATAAAATTGTTCTTGAACACCGTAAAGCACAGTGAGGCGATTGTGGTTGCGACTTGCAGCGGATCGCAGTTGAAACGGTCTATGTGCATCCTTCTAAAGGCCTGGAAACATACTCTAAGCACGCGCACATCATTCACGCAATAACGTTCACATTCATCAGCTATATTGTATGGACTAGTTTCATTAAAACTGTTGTAGTAGCGGTCAAAATCTTTACGCTCACTATCACTCATGTTGGTATAGTTAAAGTATTGTTTGGGGGGGGGGAGGCAGTCTTACGTAATTTATAGTGTCGCTAGTGAGGAATGTGTAAGGGAAATACCCTTTTGAAACTTCGGCAGCTACACCCATCACCTTGGGTAGCTTGGCTAGTTAAAAGGTGTGAATAATAAAGTATCTTTAAACTGAACATTACCTCTTATCTGCATTTGTATAAGCTTGTTTCCTCTTGTCAGGGGATCACCCGTGAATATCTCTGATGACTCGTGCTCAAGCAGTTCCTTATAAAGGAACTGTGTGTCAAATTTTGTCCCGTTATGGGCAAGAATATACACAGTCATTTTTTTAAACTTGTCAGCTAGTTTGACAATACAGGACACAAAGAGTTTCACAGGGCTGTCGTGTGCGATCGTTTTAAAACCGTCTGTCCGTTTACCACATTTGTGACACTCATCACACTCAACCTTCATGCACTCATTGCAGATAGTCTGACTTACGAGTGGATGTGGGAAAATCTCTTTCATTTCAAGGTTTGTGTAAGTTTCTATATCGTAGTACACAGTTATACAAGGTCTATTTTTAGCTTAGCGTCTTTCATATAACATACATGCTTTACTCCATCAGCCTTATATTTCTCATGGCATGTAGGACAGTGAATTTCATCACATTTATGCTTGAATTTCCCCCATTTATCCATCATATGAAACATACCATATTCACAGATTCTCATTTTCCTGCAAGTGTCAATTGACTTATGTAACTCGAAGCATTTATTATTGAAAACATGCGCTTACATACATTACATTCCCTCTTCTCAATTTCAACTACACGACTTTCATATTTGAAGCTTTTGCACTGCACACATACCATGTGGCATTCCTTCCAATGCTTCACTATATCATCCGCAAACTCGAGACATCCCTTACACAAATCATGATGCCGTCCATATTTTCGACTTTTATCATAACTAGCGTAGAGAGTCCTTATATTGCGGATTGGGAGATACGTTGTTCCTGACAATCCTAAAATACAGTAAGTAGAGGTCTTGTACGATCCCGCACACAGCTTTTAAAAACATACACAGTCCTACGATGATCATCCATTCCAAATACAACTATACGAATTCATTTCCTTCTCTACCCTTCTCAGCTCTTCAGGACCCATATTACACTCAAACTCAAGCTTACAATCTGAAACCAGTTTACGGGCACGCTGCACAACCGTGGGCAGCCAAATTTTTTGGGTCCGTGTATTTAGCACAGCAAACATGTGGGCCAAGACTATTGCTATAAAGCTGCAACCACGATCGACATTTATATGCCGTCTGTAAATAGCCTGAGAATTGAAATTAAGAGTATAAGGTGTGGCACTATGACCCGCAACCCGGAATACTCTGTCAATATCTACCGTGAAGTTATCCATATTGAAGGCTGTACTACTTTGAGAAGCCTGCATTATACGGCCCAAAACGTTATCTATATCCACAGCTGCCAAGCGTCTGAATGGTATTACTACCCAAAAATCATCTACATCTCCGTCATCTGACCCGAACCCGAAGGACAGCCTCGTCCTGACTTCACGTTCGTCGCTGTTTTGAAGGGCAAACCACAATACGCAGCTACGCGTCGCAGTCCATCACCGTTGCTACAGGGCTCCAGGGTCAGCCCTGACCACATACCGATTTCTAGTCAGGGCCGGGGTGGGATTAGCGGTGCGCACCAGTTCGAATGTTAGACCTTCCTCCACAGCACGAGAAGCTGCTGGTGTGGAGGATGTACTCGGAATTGAACAGGAATAAGGAGGTATATTTGAGGAGGGAGCTAGTGTGGGGGTTGTGTCGTAAGACGTAGAGGGGGGCTGGGGTCTAGCAACCGATGCACTCCTGGCACATTTTATACCTGCAGTGGAAGGTTCTTCATCATCGTGCCTCCGCTTTGAACTGCCATATGATGGTGTCGCTGGTGAGAGTTCGTCAGCGGGGCTGGAGTCTGTAGCTACACTGTCATCGGGGTCGTGTTTAATATCGATGATGGAGTGCTCTACATCATCGTCATTCACGGTTCTGTCGAAGAAGAAAAACAAGAATATAAGGAGCAACACTTAAATTTTGTTATATTTGTAAATGGCCCACTAAGGGGTGTGACGTGTTAGAGATGGAATCTGTAGAAATATTGAGGTTCACAAGCCCATTAACATATATTATATCTGGCCCTACAGGATGTGGTAAAACTGTATTTATGCTTAAAATCATTAAAGATAAGGGGGAGATGTCCTCAAAATTTGTACATAAAGTAATATGGTGCTATTCGACGTACCAATCAGTGTTCAACTAGTACCAAGATGATATTTTGTTCCACAGAGGCGTATATGACGTTAATTCGTTGATCATTGCTTAGCTCCTTCACAACATTTGCTGAAATTTCTTTAATGTTTCCCTTTACGCGAGAATATTTGACTACCTCCAATTCTGTTAAATCTGTTTTCAGTTTATTCCCAATTGAACCCGCAAAAGTATCATATTTGGACGTGTTGTTTTACCATCAATGGCTTTATAGACGTGCATAAAAGGCAGGTCATTCAAATGCAAGAGGCACACCAACCACTGCACTGGTCTGTTAAGATGAATTTCAACCAGTTTTATGGATCCACCAATTTTTCCTGTATTTACAGGAGTACCATCACACAGTAAAGCTTTGATAGTATCTGTGCTGTTCGAGTCCGTAATAATAGTTATCAACTCCTTCTGCTATGCACCGAGCAGTTCCATTATCTGGTGTGACATGGTCTACATAGATGCTTCCAGGTTCTTTCACAATAACATAGTGTTCTTTTATCTTTCCACTTTTAGTTAATGTGTTATCTTTCCTTCCATCAAATCCAAGGCACTCCATCTTCAGATTTTCGGATTTAGACCTAAAAGTATTTGTTTCACCCATGCGATTTCTTTCTCTTTCTAATTTCTTTCTGTCAAATAACTATCATCAAAACTAAAGCTGAATGGTTTATGGTTGTGGTTTACAATTCGTCTAATTCAAATTTACTTACATTCTCTCTCTCTCTCTCTCTCTCTCTCTCTCTCTCTCTCTCTCTCTCTCTCTCTCTCTCTCTCTCTCTCTCCTTGAATATCGATCTACACTTGTACCTAACGTTGAGGGAAAAATACGGTCTCACGGTCTCACAAGAAGTTGGCATAAACATTATTTTGAATCTGGCGCCGCATTGGTGCTGCAACCTCGTGGCGGTATCGCTAGTTATTGTACACAACGTGCTCGACATTCTGAGTAGTGAGTTCGAAATTTAAACTCGTGCCATTGTCCTGTGCCTTTTCATTTGTATCGTGTTAAATAGGTGAGTTATGAAGCCCATTGTATCAGTACAAGTAGGAAAGGGTTCTGTGATGCTGTAAATGAAGTAAATGAAATTAAGGAAGTTTTTGAGTGAAAGCTACCACTATTACGACTACTACTAGCAGTTGTTTAATTTATTCTGAACAATTGTGTGTAGCCATAGCTAAAGCTAATAAAACTGTTTTGTGTGTATATATATATATGTGTGTGTGTGTGTGTGTGGGTGTGTTGTCCCCTACATCTATGAATTGCACCCCTATGATTATAGACCTGGCGACGTGCCTGATTCTGCCATTGGTATTTTATCCTTAAACCTGCAAGATTTCCTATCAGTTCCCTTATCATAGCATTCACGAGAAGATATATCAAACATTTCATCATACTCAGCTACTTTTAAGGCAAAATTTTCATTTCTTCGATGTAACGGGACCTTGTTCAATTTTGAGGCTTCTTCGATGAGTCGACTGACTTTAAGGTAGATACCTTTGGTGTTAATTTCATCCAAATGTCTTCAATATCTTTTACAACAACCCTGTAACAATCATTAGCAGTTGCTGATCCTTTTGATTTAGCTTCTTCACGACGGCGCATAAAAAGGTAGTGTCTCACAACATCTGCTTTGAAGGAGTCATGGCTGCTGGGAATTCCGTAGTATATCCAAAGGCTGCATTTCAGGACTTGCTTCTAGTAGTCATAGTTTATATTCAGAACAGAAATAAAATCAAATTATATGTAATTTATAATTTATGATAATTCAAATTATAATTAAAGCAAATGCAAATTATTTCTATTTATCTGAAAAATTATTTCTATTCATATGAAACAAAAATATCAAGCATTAAACAAACAACTTTTCATGTAACATATAACAACATTAAACATATGCAAATATGAAGGTAAAAAAGGGAGGAGGTGCATGTGATAGGGGTAGTAGGGTAGCACATGCTAGATTTTTTAATATTTTGTTAAAGTGATAAAAAACCTTCTCACATAGCGTACTTTTTAAGAAATAACCTTTTTTCCCATTTAAATATATGCAAATGTGAGGGTAAAAAAGGGAGGAAGGGCATGTGATAGGGGTAGTAAGGTAGAACATGCTTGATTTTTTAATTCGCGAAGAGATTTGAGCAAGGATGGACACGTGAAATTTTTAAAGTTAGGGCTATAAGACCTAAAGGCGAGATAATGATTTATTACGTTCAAGATTTGAATGGGGAAGAAATCGCAGGAGGCTTTTACCGCGAGGAGTTGAGTTGCAGAAAGTGACATTTAATTTAGGAAAAAATGTGTTTAAAATTGAAAAGATTTTAGGCAGCAAAGGTTCAGAAAAGAGAAAAATGTACCTGGTGAAATGGCTAGGGTACCCAGAAAGCTTCAACACCTATAAAAAACTGATACAGTAATGAAGCTTAAATAGTATACAACATGACGCCAAACCATTTCTATGTCACACTCCCGTCCTCTTCTCTCTCTGTACATCCTAACAACACACTAGCCAACTTTGTGACAGAACTCCATGGACCCATTGAATTGGGTCGTGATTCGTATGAGGTGGGGTTACGCGAAATTCAGTTATCCACCAGTTTCTTAAGTATTGATTATAAAGAACTCGTTTTTAAGGTTCTTAGAGATCGTGATGAGTGTGGAAAGGCAGGGATAATTAGGGATGAAACCATGCGTGCTGCCCGGAATGGGGAGGCCTTGTATTACGCTACAGTAGTAACACTCGGCCCGGGTCGTTATGGTGCGGCCGAGGATGTTGTGAGAGACTTAAACGTAAGTTTAAAAAGCTCAAATCTTACGGCTGATTTAGTATAAGAAATCGTAAATAAAGAAACCCCTGTACATGCTCTGACCCTAAAATCACAGAATAATAGAAATATTAAAGACAGGATTGTTTCAAATTATAACCGAGGGTCGATATGGAGCAGCGTTTCAAAGAGATACCTTTCACGAGGCACAACATGACTTGTCCAGCTTAATGTATCAGTTGAAATTGGAGAAATTGGGTGAAGGCTATCCATCCCCAGATATGTGCTATATTTACAGCAATATCGTGGAGCATCAATTTGTTGGGGATACCCAGGCGCGTCTGCTGCGCATTGCACACATTCCCAACCATAGAAGGAAGAGTTTGAGCATTACATATGACAAGCCCCATTATGTGAATGTTGCGACATCAATTAACCAATATCTCAATATATATATTATATATATAAGGACGATTGAGGGAAAAAATTTCCCATTCGGTGATGGGCGCTTGACAGTGAAGCTACACTTTCGTCGCATTCAGTTATAATGACCCGAAGGCCTTTCACAGTCTATCGATGGGTGAGATATCAGCGTGGGAGTGGGCTTGGCTCTATTTTTTTCAACCATACTACGCACGGCTGTCCCATTGTTGAAGAGGGGGGGGGCCAGATACCTCGGGAGGAAAGCGTTGCAGTTAGGTTTTGACGCGGTAGAAGACATAATGGGTGGAGCTAAACCTAAAAAATCTGTAAAAAAAAACATTTAAAACGTACACGGGATGAAATCATCAAAGATGCAAAGAGAAAAATGGGCGGTGGTAGAAAGAAAAAGAGGGCTGTCCGGAAGAAGGGGGTTACCAACACGTGGCGCTAAACATAAAAAGACAACAAAAAAGACGTGTTCTAAGCGAATGAAACCTATGGTTGATCATTTTTTTTAACTGATATAAGCTGAGGACATTGCTCTCACGAATCATAGGCTGATTACTACTTGTCGAGAGAGGTGGCACTATTTCTGACTCGTCATGGCACGCTTCATCCATCCGTGTAGCTCACAATGTTGTAAATCGGAGCTGTCCCTCTTTGATATGCCCCCAGCACAAGTTGCTATTGAGCACAGTGACTTTATTACAATTAACCCATTAAACACAATTAGTTCGCCGTGTCCCTATAGAATTCGTGATACCAAGCTGAGGCCCATACTTTTTTGATCCAAGCTGCATGCACATGTACGCTAAACTGCGTATAGCCCATTCAGATGGAACGGACTGCGATGATCGTTACTCTGCATACCCTGAAACCAACTTTCTACACTCCATATTCAGTCAGTGTGACATGTATTTAAACCAGGTCAACATCTCGGCAGGAATGGGTTATTATCACCTACCAGCCTATCTGGAAAATGTCCTCATCTTTTCAAAAGAAGCGAAGGATACCTTTTTAACTGCCAAGGGCTATTATCAGACTAAAAACGAAAGTAGTATAAAGGATAAATTTAAAAATTCTAAAAAGAAGATATACGAGTGTTTTGGACGCCTTCATACAGACTTCACGTTCCAGGGGAAACTGCTTATGAGTGGGGTGGAGATGAAGTTAAAGCTCACCCGCACGAATCCTGAGATTTGCATAAATCTTGGGCCTGATCAAGAAGAGGGAGCAAAACCTGTTGTGATTCACATTATGGGAGCATATCTGCGCGTACGGCGAGTGAAATTAAGTTCGCCGAAATATGTAGAAATTGAAAAAAATTTAATACACGCAACAGTAAAATACCCAATTAACAGAGTACAGATCAAACTACACACGGTGCCCACCGGGTTGGCCTCGAAGCAGCTAGAAAACATGGCCCTGGGAGTTCTCCCTAAAAGGTTATTAATTGGAATGCAGGATCACGCTTCGACGAATGGAAAATATAAAAAGAACGCCTTTAAATTTGAGAATTTCGGCCTTAAAAATATAACTCTATACGTCAATGGCGTTGCGTTGGCCGGGACTATGGATACGGACTATTCATCAGGCGCTGTGTTCCCGCTTTGCGCGAGAGCTTATAGTAATCTGGCCTATATTGCTGGTGGCTGTGATCAGCTTGGGATTGGCGTAACGCAGAAAGAATTTGTCGATCAATTTAACCTTTACCTGTTTGATATCACCCCCGACTTATCTGCTAGCGTAAATACACACTTAAGTCCACAACAAAGTGGGAACATCTCAGTCAGATTGGAATTCGCCAACCGGATAGACGCGCCTATTAGTGTACTAGTATACCTCGAGTCACAAGCCCTAATTGAAGTAGACCGCTTCCGGAACGTAGTCACAGACTTTTTAAAATGGACGCGAATGCACTCCAGAGAGTAATGAAAAGCGACCGAATCACACGCTCCAAATTTATCGGGGTGTTTGCAAAGAATGAAATATTGAAATTACCAACTACGAGAAAATGCGGGGGGATTATCGTCAATACGGACGTTGTTGGGGGCGAGGGGATACATTTGTTTGCAATATACTTTAAAAATAGGGAAAGAATGTATTATTTTAATTCACTGGGGACACATCCCTGGAGTCACCCTGTTATTGTACAATTTCCCGAACAGTTGCATGTCCCTGAAATTGTCTGCAATCCCCACCGATTACAAGGATATTTTAGTAATACTTGCGGGATGTATTGTCTTTCATTTCTCCTGCACATGTCACGTGGGGAAGGAATTTATAGTTTTTAAAATTATTCGATTTGTGCGACACTGAGATGAATGTTGAAATGGTATGCAGACAGATAAAAAGCCGTTTTCCGTTTGTTTGCCCTTGATGTATTGTGTAAAGTTTTACGCGTGTATTTATAATTGTAACTATATTTTGTAAAATGTCTCCATTAATGTTAGTCTTATTTAATGGACATTAGTTCTGTAAGCTGAATTGTACTAAAACATGATTTCTACCATTTAATAAATTGATGAAAATACAATGTGTTTTGTTCTTAACAAAAAAAAACCTGCATTAGTTTCTCGACGACCTGGCATTCGTTGGTCCGGATGTGAGCTAATACCTCGACCTCCGTATTCAGGTCCTTGGGTTGGCTGCGCGGTAAAACCTCCAAATCGCCGTCGACTATTTGCTTTTCTTCAAAGCTGTCAAGAAAAGTAGCTATAACACGATCGAGCTCCGCATTGGGCCTTTAAGGAGAAATTAACTTGATTAGTTCATACATTTTCTGAATCTTTTTTAATTGAAACCCAATTTTTTCATAAATCGAATTGGATTCAGAAAGCCTAGCGCATTACTAATGCAAACTAATCTATAATTGAGGATACTCACTATTTTAATGGAACATTTACACAACATATATATATATATATATATATATATATTATAATATATATATATATATATATATATATACCGAAATAACCACGAAGGAGACACAGAATGGATGATCTACAGATCTACAGAAGCTAAGGCTAACAAAGACCCTAAGCTCCACTCCAAAGTTAGCCCGAGAGAAAGGAAAGAGGAGGGGTTAAAAGAGGAGAATAAGGGAAGTAAGTAGCAAAACCTATCATTCGTGGGTTAACATTCATTCAGAAAAAGAAAAAAGACTCCCATCATCATCCGCCGGCCACTGCCGACAAGTCGGAAAAATAGTCGAAGAGAATAGGAAAGGGGTGAAAGATGAAAAGAAGTAAAATAAGAACGCTTACAAACCATGCAAACACAGTCTTAACTCACTGTCATACCATGCAAACTACAGACATGCAAGTAAAGAGGTGAAAAGAAAAAAAAAGTAGGTAAAGTTAACAAAAAGTGGGTTAGTTTACGCTACGAGCTACATCTACGTTCGTGTTAGTCTAATTTTTTTTTAATTTTATTGCTGGCATCACACGCTGGCATGTCACAAGCTGGCATTATCGTCAACAGACTCATCCTCGACCACCACCCCAGAGCTCCTGTTGCTAATTGTTTTTTTATTTTAAACAACGTTAATATTTTTAAAATGCCTATCTAAACGGTTCTTAAACATATTAACGCTGGTAGAGTTAACGACTGACGCGGGAAGATTATTCCATTTATCAATTACTTTAAACGTAAAGAAGTTTTTAGCGATATTAGTAATGAAACGTCTGCCACGCAACTTAAATCCGTTATTACGAGTATTGCTATTATCGAAAGTGAACAGTTTGTCAAAATTTACGTTATCGATGTTATTAACGATTTTGAAAACTTCAATAAGCTCCCCCTTAATCTCCTAGTTTCGAGTGAATGCAAGTCTAACTCTTTAATCCTATCTTCATAAGGCTTGTTGCGCAATGACGGAATTAGTTTCGTGGCACGACGCTGAACCCTTTCTAACCTATCAATATCCTCACGCAAATACGGGCACCAAAACTGAACGGCATATTCTAAATGAGGCCTGACTAGGGACTTGTAAAGGGGCAATATAATATCCTTCGATTTAAATTCGAAATTACGCGCTATGAAGCCTAACATCCTATTAGCTTTTGCGCAAGACTCCAGGCACTGGTTCCTAACTTTTAAATCCTTAGATACGCGTACGCCTAAATCTACTTCCTCGTCAACGCTCGCTAACTCTCTATCATCCATCGTGTACGTGTAATTATTGTTACGAGAACCTATATGCAAAACTTTACATTTGTCTACGTTAAATTGCATCTGCCACTTATCCGTCCACTCCATAATCCTATTTACATCGTCTTGGAGCCTATTTCTATCGTCCTCGTTAACAACCTTACCGCCTATTTTAGTATCGTCAATTTAGTCAATCCTACATCTATGTAATGTAAATTACGAATAGCAATGGGCCTAACACTGAACCCTGTGGGACACCGCTACCTACATCCAACCACCCCGATTCACTACCATTAACAACGACCCTCTGTCTCCTAGCACGAAGCCATTCCTCTAACCAGTTAGCTACCTGACCGCGTATACCGTGCGCTTTAACCTTCGCAATTAATCTTCTATGCGGAACTGTATCGAACGCCTTTTTAAAATCTAAATAAATAACGTCAGCCGCTCTATGCCTATCGTATTCGCGCACTATTTCGTTATAAAATTCTAACAAATTAGTTAAACAAGATCTATGGCGTCGAAACCCATGCTGACTACTATTAATCAAATCTCTACTTTCTAAGTGATCGATGATACGATCCCTAACTACGGATTCCAAAAGTTTACCGACAATTGACGTTAAGCTAATGGGCCTATAATTGCTAGCTACTGTGCGGTCGCCTTTTTTAAAAATGGCGTGACGTTAGCTAATTTGAAGTCTTCAGGAATAATCCCCGTTTCGAGTGACTGATTAAAAATCTTCGTTAAGGGGCCTACGATAACGTCTTTCAAATCTTTCAAATGTCTGGGATAAAAAGCGTCAGGGCCTGGAGCCTTGCTAACTTTTAGCCTATCGATATAATGCGCAATCTCACCCTCGTAAACAGTTATTTCATCCAAAATAGTCTCGCTACTAAATGGAACGATATCGTCCACGTCGGGGACATTATTTACGTCTTCTACGGTAAAAACTGTCGCAAAAAAGTTATTGAAAATACCCGCCATCGCCTGAGCGTCAGAAGCCAAAGCGCCGTTAACATCCACTAGAGGGCCTATGTTATCTTTTATCGGCTTACGATTATTGACGTATTCAAAAAACTTTTTTGGATTATGTTTACTATCCGCAGCTATAAGTATCTCTAAATTACGCTTAGCATTCCTAACTGATCTTTTAACCTGACGTCTAAGCTCGATATATCTATTAAAGTTAGCTGCCGTGCCATTGCGCTTATTAAGTCTATACGCTCTGTTACGCTCGTTTATGAACTCGCCTATTTCCCTAGTCCACCACTTGGGCCTACCATGATTTCTAGCGCGCTTGGGCCTACGAGGAATAAACTCCCTTTCAATATTCATAAAACTTTCTTTAAACGCCTCCCAATGCAAATTTGTGTCATTACCCATAAATAAGTTATCCCAGTCCACTACTCTCATCCTATCCGCAAAACTATCAAAATTAGCCCTACGAAAATCAGGGACTTCTATTACGTTACTATCCTTAGTGTTTTCTATCAATAACTTAAACCTAAGAATTTGATGATCACTACATCCTAAACTCTCGCCTACTTCTAAACCTTCGACTATATTTTCGCCGTTCGTCATCACCAAATCTAAAATATTGTCACCGCGCGTTGGTTCGGTAACCATCTGTCGTAAAAAATTATCTTCCATGAACTCAATCAATCTCAAACCCTCCTCATTACCAGTAAAAGTCTCGTAATTAACATTAGGGCAGTTAAAGTCTCCGACAATTATACTATTCCGATTGTCAATAAAGTTACCAAGAAGTGAGTAAAATCTAGTATCGGTATCGAGGGTTGAACGGGAGGTCTATAAACAACAACAAAATTAAAACTAATACTACGCGCCCTAACTTCAACGCATATCGCATTAATTGCTGCCGGAAAATCTATCTTAACCTCGATAGCCCTAAGGGAATTACGAATGTACAGCAAAACGCCGCCACCAAACCTATGTAACCTATCATTAGTAAAGAGTTTAAAACCCGGTATATCAAGTTCCCCCAAGTCCCGAGTCACGGTATTTAACCACGTTTCAGTGATAGCAACTATATCGTAGTTGCCGGAATAAATTATCGCCTTAAATTCGTTTAATTTATTTCTAATACTACGCGCGTTACAATAAAAGACGTTTAAGTTATTTTTTACCACGGGCCGGCGTTTTAAACTATTTTTCACGTCGGGCCCGCGTTCCCCGGACCCACAACGTTTAAAGAAGGCTTCGACCTATACAGCTTTCGTACGTTTTCGTCATTAACCTACCTAGCCTAGCATTACCTATTTCATTAAAATGCACCCCCATCTTTTATAAAAAGGCTAGGATCACTGAATTCGGACCACAGCTTTACGAAGGGTACATTTTCCTCAGCACAAATCTCTTCTAATTTATATTCAAAAATATTGTTTTAGACGTAATCCTAAGACCCAAACCGTGCCTAGGGGTAATACCTAGAACTAAAGACCTATCTGACCTCGCCTTTAGGGACCTAATTAACCCCTATATCTCTCCAAAAGGTCAGGCACTCTCGTATCGGGCCTATACGAGTCGTTGCCCCTACCATCGTCACCAACATCGAGTGACGGGAGGCAACGTCAATCCTATCCACTTCGTCTCTAACTCTGTCAACCCTGGCCCCTGGGAGACAGACCCTCCTCCTCTTGGTTGGATGCCGTTCAACGAACTCTGTGTCCATATGGCGCACTAAAGTGTCCCCAATTAAAATAGTTTCCCCCTCATTCACGTCCCTTTCCAAATGGGCGAAAGGGTTCGAAACCTCGATAGGGGGGGGATTCCTATCACCTATCGTACACGGCCTAGCTCCACCCTTAACTTCTCTAAATCCCTCCCCATCTACTAATCTTGGGCCAACCTTAACCCCTTCCTCAACTCTATCCAACCTTCCCGATAAGCTACCTAAACTAGAAACTAGGTTACGCACCTCACCCTTCAAATTACTAACGTCTTCAACGTTAGTATTGGTTCGGCTTTCGTCAACCGTAGCCCTACCCCTGCCCTCATCAAGCGTTGCAAGTCTTACCTCACGTACACTGCGTTTTATGTCAACTATTTCCTCCATTAAATCGCAAAAGAAACAACCTGAGCTCTCGGTAATCGCCATTAACTGATCTCTGGGTAATCCCAAAAAAACACACAGAGGAACTAATGAAGGGAAAGCTGTAAGGCGTTACAAGTACACTAAATTACAGCGCCGGAAGTACTTTTATCCTAACTGTGCATACTACGCAATGCCTACCATCAGAGGGTCTCGAGCACAGAACCGTTGGAATTCTTTAAAGTTTTAGTAATTCTAAAACCCTACCTGTAGAACTTTCTATAATTTATTAAACGTAAATATTTGATAAACAAGACTCACTCTCTAAATACTTAATAGAATACATTAATTACAGAAAACCTAGCACAGTATCCTGTAGTAAACGTGCATTTATATGACATGACACCGCGTTACACTAAAATAAAACGCCGATTAATCTGCCTCTGGGCAGATATCCTTTCACTTCGTTTATTATGGCTTTTTATAAATTAACTAACACTTGCAAGGGTTAAGCACTGAATGACATATATATAGCCCGAATCACAAATTAAATTACTTAACTACTCACATCTCGAGGGTAGAGACTTCTGCTGGTTCAAACGGAGGATCATTGCAGATATCATTAACGTTTTGTGTGGAGGGAAAATCATTCCGGTCAGTCGCTGCGAAAAGGTGGAGCGTAGCCCCTGCATAAAAATCCCCGTCTTCAAACAATTGCGGGGAGCTGTAAAGTTCTTGTAAATGACTCATGACGGAGGGAATGTATTTGTTTATTCACTGGCGAAAATAACTGTTGTGGGTTCCAGCTGAAAATGCCCCCTTTTATTACGTGGGCCTAATTGTAGCCACCCCAATATTCGAATCGCGAGCTTCCTATTGGCCGTCTGTGAATTTGGGTGGTCCATAACGTGTAAGCGAGACGTTCCAGCAACCAGAGATCCTGGGCTTGTCATCAAGCACTGCCCATTGGGTTGTGATAGGACGAGCCGCGAATTCTGAGGGGCGTGTCAAATATAACTTGTACACACCATAGATTTCTTTCAGAAATAAAACAGGACCGTAAGAGAGAGAGAGAGAGAGAGAGAGAGAGAGAGGAGAGAGAGAGAGAGATAAGTTTTGTTTGGAAAATAAAATTTGTTTTTCTGAGGTGTCAGGCAAACTGATGCATATCGAAGTGTATTTAAGACAAAAATAATAGATGTCAGGTGTTTTTCGAAATTTACCCGTCATCTCCACACAGGTGGGTTTTGCTAAAAATACCCACGTTTGATACTCAATTTTGAACCTTATACCCTTAAACAATAGAGACTGAACAGGTGAAATGAATGTATTCGTTTAACTCTACGATGACAAAGGACTTAGTAGATCTTATATATATACACACACATCGAAGCATTTCATAATTCTTTATTGCTGGATAGGAGACTCCAATCTTCTACTTTTTTAAATGTGTTTGTGACAATACGCTGTATTAGAAATCGAATCCTCAAGGCAGTGTTTAATTCGACAATTGCACTGAAGAAAATTTACTTTAAGCCGTGAATAATAAGATTTAATATGTTCCAAAAGCTGGTTTAAAATTACATTAAATATAATGCAGTAATGTTGAAGACGGAAATTATTTAGAGTAAATCATATTAAATCCATTTATTGAATTGTAGAAGGTGCAATTAAATGAGTTATACCATAAATTTCACTTTTTATAAATACGCATAGAAACGATATTTATTGGGCATGCCATAGGAATATATTTAAGATTAAAAATGTCCGCGTTTGACACTCAATTTTGAACCTTATACCCTTAAACAATAGAGGCTGAACAGGTGAAATGAATGTATTCGTTTAACTATACGATGAAAAAGGACTTAGTAGATCTTATATACCTTACAACTTTACAAAGGTTCCGCGCAATGATTCCTCATTTCGCGAAGGTCAAGCTTGTCGCCCCTCCTCTCGAGTTGGCCTGGTGAAGTAGCGAGTTGGTTTCTTGTGCTCTCCACCTCACATGGCCAGGTACGCCAGGCTCATCGGGGATTGTTCTGAGCCAGGTGTCTAGTCTTCTTTTGAAGATGTCCACTGCAACTCCCTTCGTGTTTCTTAGGCCTTTGGGCAGATGATTAAACAGTTTTGGTCCTCTCGCCACAAAACTATTTTCTTTCAGGGTTAAGGATGTTCCCTGTCTCGCCTTTAATTTGGGAATATGAAACAGTCTACCGTTTCTACTTTCCACCATTGTTTGGGGAGTTATAGGATTCAGAGTGAGATTAAGGACTAGTTTCTCCATTATTTTCCAAGTGTAAATAATGGTGTATCTTTCTCTTCTTCCCAGTGAATATAAGTCTAGTTCGCGTAACCCTTCCCAGTAATTTAGTTCTTTGCACCCGTTGATCTTGGCTGTGAAGCTTCTCTGGATCCCTTCCAGCTGTCTAATATCTTTTTTTTATATCGGGATGTTAGGACCGAGCTGTATTCCAATTTCGGTATGATCAGGGTTTTCAGTAGAGGAATCATTACATTCCTATCCCTTCGTTTAAAGGTTCAAAATATCTGTCCCGTTATTCTCTTTGGTCTGTTTAGTGCTATCATATTTTGTGTTTCAAATTTCGCATCATCTGTCATTACAACCCCTAAACCTTT